>CM053403.1:36245439-36260819 GCA_028644305.1 Xerus rutilus | reverse complement strand
TGTGTGTGTACATATATAGGCACATACATTTATTCATATATAGCTTTCTTACAAACTGAACACAAAATAATGTCTGCTGCAAGAAAAAATAATGAGCAACTTAATTAATCTGGGCCTTATTTACACTCATGTTGTCAATTTTGATCACTTGAGTATTTAACTAAAATGTTCTGCTTTCATTCCAGTCATTAGCTTCCATCTGTAAATAATAATGTATTCACATTCCATAAATATGTTAGGGTTCCATGCATTTTGCATTTTGTGGCAGAGACTAAGACACAGGGATAATTTTTATTTAATGAAATCTCTAATCAAATCCTGTGGATTTCCTTGCGATTGGTTAACCTTCAAAATAGCATCACAGATCAGGACTCCAATGCCCAAATTTGTTAATCTCATGCTTTGTTTTGAAAATCACCCTCCATTTGACATTCTGTCACACTGGTGCGGAAGATCCTGCACCTCATCTGTGCACAGCTGCAGTCTACATGGCCCCAACATGTGGATTCAGCACTGCCCTGGATTTTATAGCAGGGATTTAAATAGCTCCAGATTCAAGTGGTGCTTGTGCAGAATTTGTGTTCAGCTTCTGCCTCTGTTCTTTGGCCTCTGTCTCTGACTTAGGAGCTGCCCAGGATTGCTGGGTCTCCAGGAGCCTGGAACTCTACCTTTCTCTTGTTATTAACTCTTCTAAAGCCCCACTTGTCCTTTGATCTCTAGTCTGGTTGCTGAGATAATTTTACTTACTGATAAAATATTCTGAATAAAATGTAAGAATATTAACCATTTTGCATCTCAAAGATCTCCAATTAGATAATACCACAAACCTATTGTTTTATACTTTCACACCCAAGCATTAGACGAGCAAGCTTTGTATTTACAAAAAACTAGAAACTTCCCTAAGATATCTCTAATTTCTTTATTTTTACAAAGTCTCAAAAGTGATAACATGAATTCCTCCCTCTCGATTCATCTAACCTCTTACTTCCTGGCCATTATCATTGAAGCTTTTGAATGTCACAGTGAATTTCTCTTTTTGGTCTGTGGATGCATCTTTCACTTTTATTACATCTTCTTTTTGAGTTTTCCCCCTTATTTTCACCAGAACATCTCTTTTTTGTGTGTGTTAGTCCAAGCAGGCTTTTTGGTCTGGCCCAGTAGACGTTAAGCTTAGTCTTCACAGCAAGTGTCCGTCTCCAAAGCCTAACACATAGATTGCCAAAGACCCCTTTCCTGATGAGAGTAAATAGAGCCATGTTTGATGAGTCTCAAGCTAAAATAGGAAATTTTCCCTTTTGCTGTGGAGAAGCATTTCCAATGCTTTGACATTTATGTTCTACATCTAACATTTCTACTCTCGGTGCGTGACCTTAATCCTCAAGTCTTGGTTTCCTCATTTGCAGAATAAAGACTTTGGCTATTTGATCTCCAAGGTCACTTAACTCCTCTGAAGTCTGTGATGCAACTATTCTCACATTTGGCAGATGCTCTATGCTTTCTGAAAAGCTCAGAGAAGAAGAAAATGATCCCAGTCACGATTTTACCCTATTAGAATCTCTATCTTCAGAGCTGTATAAACATTTTCTTAGGGAAAAAAAAAATAAGAAAAGTAAACTGTGCATATCAGAGGTCATATATTGATATCAATTTTATAGGGAAGGAAAAAAAATCACCCATAGGTAGGTTCATGGCTGAAATGCCCTATGACAAAAGACAGGCAGGACAAGATAAAAATATAGATTTATTTAATATACATTTTACATGCAGGAGATATTAGGAAATGAAGAACCAAAGAAAGAGGAAACCTGTTTATTTTTATGTTGTTTAATGACGAAATGAATAGTTGTATGGAAGTACAATAGATAGCTGATTGATCCAATAATAACAAACTGAGGAGAACTTAGAAAGACCTGTTTGTTCAGATTCTTCTCTGTCCCTGAGTCTTCAGTGAAGGGCTGTTTCCATTCCTCTGGATGAAGGGAGGGCCCCACTGGAATAAAGAGGGATAAAGAAAGAGTGAGAGAGACTGCCTTCCTACCATTTTTTTCAATACCATGGTTCTATTTGGAGTACCATGTCCGGAGCCCCATCAAGTTTAAGAACAAAGAAAATCACTAGGATTTCCTAAACAGAAATAATGTGACATTTTAGATATTATTACTTTTATACTTTATGTCCATTGTTTACTGTTTGATTTAGAGTACCTAGTTTCAGAGATTTCAGAATTAAGCCAATTAGAGGAAATGTAATTGTTATTCCTGTTCCTCTGTTTTCGCTTTTCATACTGACATTATAATTTAAAAAAAAAAAAAATGCAGCATGAGCCTAAGAGTTCTATAAACTGCAACAGAGCAATGAAATTAAGGTTGCCCACTTTTATTCACTAGCCTCTGTCCAGTTCTAATTCAATTTCCTGACCATGATTTGAGTGGCAGGTTAATGTAGAGGAAGAGTCTGTCAATTGCAGAGTTAGACACTGGGAGTTAATTGTGATTTCTCCACTCACTTTTCACTTTGTTCTTGGATCCTACTCTAGCCCTCAAATTCTCTCATCTTTAAGTAGTAAGAATACTGGTATCTTCCTTACTAGAGGGCCATTATTATAACTTTCAAAATAGACAATATATGTAAAATACTTAGTTCATGATCTGACATGTAGTAGGAGCTTAATAAAAGAATTATTAAAAATGTCTTATGAATTATATAGCTCTGGAGGGCTTGAGGCAGATGTGATAATTAAATGCCTGAATCTATTCTAGTTATACTCATGTTTTTTTAAAAAGCTTTTTATATTTTCCATTATTTTTTCTAATAATAAATTGTCAGTTAAAGGTAGAACATTGGCTGAGTTTTTTTGTTTTGTTTTGTTTTTCTTGTACTGAAATTGAATCCAGGGGTGCTTAACAACTGAGCCACATCCCCAGCCCTTTTTAGATGTTTTATTTAGAGACAGTCTCCCTAAGTTGCTTAGGGCCTGGCTAAATTGCTGAGGCTGGCTTCAAACTCGAAATCCTCCTGACTTAGCCTCCCAAGCCACTGGGATTATAGGCATGCCTACTCTTTGTGGTACCCTGGCTGTTTTTTGAGGTATAAAATATCTTCTAAGAGTCTGTTGTTGGTTTTTTTTTTTTTTTTAGAATTTACATACATATATGTACATATATGGGGGCGGGTACACATTATTTCCTGGTTTAGATTTTCAAACAGGTTTTATATATATTGTTTGCCCCTACCTACTAATGGATAACGAGCCATTTGTGCAACTCCATGGAGAGTCAGTTGTAGTCAATGATAAGTGATAAATATACTTGGCACTGTCAAGGGGTAAAATTTATGAATTAAATTAAAATAATTTAACACTTGGCTATATTGAGATAAAATTTATGAATTAAAATAATATACCAAATCCACTTTAAAATTCTGTTCCTCTATGGCACTCTTTAAGCTGCATCCCAGAATCCATTGCACTTTTAGCCCTTCTAATGTAATGAAAATCTACAAAATTTGAAAATAAAGAATTGAAGTGATTTAATTTGAAACCACAGTAAAATACAAATATGAATATAGAAAGTATTGTCACAAGCAATCAAGAGCATGAGAAAGATATTCCAACTGATTTTGACCTCTTCTTATAGTAGAGATTAATAATGTCATAATTTTTTCTTTGATGGATAATCCATATTAAACTACAGAGTGCTTTAAATGGCTTCTCTACTGTCTGGAGCATTAGATATATCAAAGGCCCCAGAATCCAAGCTATAAAAGCCTTAAAACTTTATGAATTGATGGACATATATGTATTTGTGGGATTATTTTTTTCAAATATTATATAGGAAATTTTACCCAGCTAAATTTAAGGTCTTGCTAATACAGATTATCATCTCCTTTCAGTTAAGAACTGTGTATTTTTAACTACCTAAATATTTTATGCATAAATATAGCAAGTGAAATTAATGTATCAGGTTGATAACAGAAATTACATTTTCTGATATTTTAATTTCTTTTTTCTTAATTATACCAGTGTTCTCTATCAGCCACAAAAACTATGAAATATGCATATTATATCTTATTCTTTTAAAAAGTCACAATAATTTCAAAGAACTATTTTCATTTGACATACACTAGAATGAAATACATTGAAGAGATAAAATGGACTTTAGGGCTTAAGTTTGCAGTGGCTGCTTTTAACATGGAACAGATCCATAAACATGAAAAATGGACCATCTGTTCTTTGTGCTGACTCAAAGAGAATAACGTAAAAACAAAATCAGTATTCAGATGACTCCCAATTGTTATGGATAAAGAGAACCTTAACTTGGAAGTAAAATATTTTCTATTCCTTATGTGTGAGTCACTGTTACAAAAGGCAAACCTTCATGTCTTCAAAAATCTGCTCTTTCAATGAGATTGAGAACTCAACACTCAATTGATATTAAATTGTTGGGTCTTATAGAAAGACAACCTGAAGAATTAGTATATAGACATTTACCCATTTATATAATATTAATATGTTTGGACAAAAAGGGAAGAATTATGCAAATGATGGGGTTTTTTTTCACATTATAGCAAACA
The DNA here is from genome assembly GCA_028644305.1 of Xerus rutilus. NCBI lineage: Eukaryota > Metazoa > Chordata > Mammalia > Rodentia > Sciuridae > Xerus > Xerus rutilus. The sequence continues at coordinate 36,256,247 of CM053403.1, read as the reverse complement.
TCTGCTTTGTCTTGGGACATCTGGAGATTTGTCAACCACCAACCTCAATATGATTAACCTAGCATTTCATTTTTTATCTAAATGATTTGGCATCAAGGCAAAACAGGCTTAATGATTATTAATTAGCTTTCAGGTCCAAAGAGATCTAGAGAAATTTCTGTTGTGAAACACAAGAAAAGCCATTCACAAGATTAAAAGAAAAGCCATTCACAAGATTAAAACTACATTCCCAAAATCCAAATCTGAAGAAATCACAATCAGTTCTGGGGAATGTACATTTAAATACATCTCTTCAATCTATAAGACAAACACACACATACACACACACACACACACACACACACACAAGATGATGGAATTGAATATGTATATTTTATTGGATAATTATCACAAGGGAAATTTTGATGATAAAAATTGATTGGCACCAATATAAATTAGCAGCAAACATGCAAGGCAATGTTTAGACTCTCTTATCTTCAAGGTATTAGACTCTTAAAAAGCCCATTCAGTCCATCTGCTTAATCTCCACAGCTCTAGAGAGGCTGCCTAGTAGCCACAAGGATGCTGTTAGATTGATCCAGTTGGCCACTTCCACTATTAATACCTTAGCAAAATAGTTTAGAATGAATAGAGAATATAGGAATCTGGATAATGGAACTGAGCTTGGATGTGTCCACAGCTAAGTTATAGCTTTATCATAAAAGTTGTTTGAAAGGGAAACCATGGTGACTGGATAGAGGATTTAAAACATGCTGTAAAGCTATTTAGATGATATAGAGAACAAGACATTTGGACAGTGAGGAGGCTGAGGGTGATAGGAATGGATGTGTAAAACAGTGGTAAAGTTTGTGACTGAAAAGATAAACAAAAGACAGACTGGAAGGGTTGTATATATGTCAAAAGCAATCATATGCGGGCATGTACACCTGTGTAAATTTACACACATAATCTATTGCTTTCTCTTCAAGCCCCTTGTTTCTTTTCTTCCCAAGCAGACATATACTTACAAATGTTTTAAAACTTATATGTAAAATCTACAAAGAAAAGCAAAATATATGTTACTATATGACTACATTCTTACATGCACACTGAAATATGGACATTGTTGTATCTCACAAATTTAGTTTTTGTACAAGTTAGAATCAAGGCCTCTTCTCCTGTATCTAGTAATTTGTTCTCATTTCTATCTCTATTCCACAATTTTCTTTCCCTTTAATATTATAAATCACCTTCTCTACTTTTTTTCTCTGATGTAGCATATTCTCTGTCAGTCTAAGTACCTCTGCTCAGCTTTTCTCCAGAGCTTCTAAAACCACAAATGACTGTTTTGCCATTGAATTCATCCCTTTATAAAAAAGGAGTGTTTGCATTAAAAGCTTTTTATTTTTTACATGATGCTGACTGATCATGTGACCTTAAAATCTTGTTTATTTTTTATCTCAAATTTCTGTACAAAAAGGAAGTAGTATACATATTGACATGAAAATGTCTCCTACTGAAACTATTGTGGCCAAGATTAATAAAGTAGTAAGTTGTGCCTCATTTGCTTGTCTATTGGAAAACTAGCACAGATTCAACACAAATTTTTGGTAGATATTATAACCCTTTTATAGACCCTACCTCTGAGAGGAAGTCAAGTGGTCTTTTATTCAGAGTTTGTATCATTTTGAGTTCATCAATTTTCACAAAGATTTATAAACCTATCTACCACTCAACAGTCTGCAAGCAGTAGCTTCAATTAGTGTCACATAATAGTGACCCTTCAGGTATCGCAAGGAGCTCTAATCATTCAAGTGTTATTTCACTTAACATAATTGTTTGTGCACCTACTCTAGTCCAGGAAATACCCAAGCACAGGAGTGTTAAGCGTATATGGTTGCTATCCTCAAGAAACTGGCAGAATAAAGCAGAAGCCAGAAAAAAATAAGTAAAAAAAATGATACATGCACAAACACTTGTAAGTGCTATGAAGAAAATGATTAAACAGTGATACAGACTAACTACCAGGGAGCTGTGGGGAGAGGATGATTTGAATACTCTCTGTAGCCCTTGCTGCTGCTGTATCTGAGCCATGGGACTGCTGAAGCTTTGTGACCTGCCGGAGTCTTGCAAGAAAGAGCAAGTGCTGGAATGCCTAATTCAGGAGCCAAGGAAGAGGCTGAACAGTGAGGGAGAGGCCTGAGGGGAAGCCCCAGAAGTGGTAAATGCCAGCAAAAGCCTGGCTTGAGGTATAAATGAGCAGTTTGCCCATAGGAGGGTCCTTGCCAGGTGGACCAGTCTCCTTAGGCCCTGGGCAGCTTCCAGATGAAGAAAGGAGTTTTTAATCAAGAAACAAAAGCACAGAAACAATTTTTAAACATTGTTAAAGATCACTAGAATTAAAAAATAAAAAAGCAACCCATATGAGAAATTTTTAAAATGTAAGAGAACAAACCAAGACAAAATATATTAAGAAACAAACAATCCAGAAGAAAAAAGAGCAAAAGAAAGGAGCAGGTATTTAGTTGAGAAAAAATTAGAATGCAAACAAATATATAAGAAAAATGTTAAAGCTCACTAACAACTTCTAAAATAATAAAAATTAAGTAAAGCAGATTTTCCAGAATTAATCTCATAATACCAAGGTGGTAATGAAGATACAGAAAAGCAAGACTTACATAATTGATTGAAGTATAAATTAGTACCACTACAAAGGAGAGCCCTTTAAAGTCCCTGGTAAATTTGAACATGTCATGCACTGTGACTCAGCAGTTTTACTACTAAAAGAATTCCCTGGTGACACTTCAGCACATTTCCATAGGGAGTCATACAGAAGGATGTTCAGGCCAGTTCCCTCTGTACTGGTGAAGCATAGCAACAACCTAATTATTCTTCAGTAGGGAAATAGATAAACTATGCTCACACAGAAAGATAATGAACTAAAATTAAAACAAATTAACTACATTTACCTATATTGGCCTGAATAAATTACAAAAGTCATGATGATTTTTTAGAAGCAAGTTGACCAAAAAATGGGCTTTAAATTACTTAAAGTTGCTTAAAAAAAAAACTAAATGTTAAAAAAATGCGTTTACAGAAAAATTTTTAAACCTAGAAAACACATCACACATATAGAGATATCCATATTTTGTAAAATAAAGTATTTTGCGTAGGTGACACATATGCAAACTTCAGAAAAGTGATTAAGAAACAAAAGCACAGAAACAATTTTTAAATTGTTACATTTGAGAAGGAAGAAAGGATGGGGCAGGGAATTGGAGAAGCTTTATCTGAGGGGCAACATTTGATTCTTAGAGAGTATGTCAACAGATCAGATTCTGTTCATTCTTGGAATTGGACATCCTTTGCACTACCATTTTTATATTAGTTGGAATCAAACTTATAGTGGGAGATTTCACACCCAGGCATATCTCATGACAAGAGAGTGTTGGAGAATGAGGGGCAGGTGAGCTGCTTTGAGAATGGATGTGGAAGAATCCAGATGGTACTACTTACCTGTCCTGAATCTTTGAGTCATTTCACCTCTTAAAGATTCAAATTTTGGCGGCTGGGGTTGTGGCTCAATGGTAGAGCACTTGCCTGGCATGTGTAAGGCACTGGGTTTGATCCTCAGCACCACATAAGAATAAATAAAAAATAAAACAAAGGTATTATGTAAAAAAAAATTTAAAAAAAAAGATTCAGATTTTGTCCTCTACAAAGTGGAGATAATAATGAAATCTACTTCATAGGATTGTTGTGAAGCAAAATGTACTCATAGAGCAGACATAAAACAGTTGACACTCTGCTCAGAATAAATGTTCCATAAATGTTGAAGAACACAGAGTCCATTCACTCATCCTGGTATTAAAATTTCCAGGCTAGATATATAATTATGAAGATATTGTGAGGGCAAATGGAATGATACTGTAATTTAATAGTGAACAGTAGTTGAACACTCACCTGACTCCAGGCACTTCACATTATTTACCTTTCATCTTCCAAATCACCATGTAGTGATGACTCTATCCTCCCACATAAGGACACGTGCGCTCTAAGAGACTCAGTGTTTTGCATGTGAAAGTTCTGAGGCCCAAAGTAAAACTATCTACCTGACTGCTGAGCTCTTTCACTTACAGTGATATTTAAGGTGTGTTCACACAGGCTATGTATGGCAGCTTAAAGATGTTCAAGAACCAATACCACGTTTCTAAAGACTAGGAGATGTTTCCTAATGTTCCAAGAAAGGCCTAGATACTTGGCTAATACACATCTTTTGTACCAGTATATTTCAGTGATAACATAAGATATAATGCATGTAAAATTTTTAAAAGAACAAAATTGTTTACCTCTGAACATGTTGTTTTTAAACTGTTTTCCAACATGTATTATAGAATTTATAATAAGTAAATTAGTAAATAAATATTGTTATTGGCTTAATGACAAGAGTATAAGAACATGACATTGTTATTAGTTTAATAACAATAGTATAAGTACTGCATAGAAAAAATAATACAATAATTAACCATATACCTGCAAATCTTAGGTCAGACTCTTTCGGGTTTTAAGTCATCTGGGAAATATGTAGTGAAAAATGTAGCTGACTATGGCCCAGGGGAGAAGCATTCTCTGGTAGAGAATAGTGAAGGTTACTGAAGTGAACCTCATAGTGAAGGTTACTGAAGTTTTAAAACCATGTCCTGTCAGTGATGTGTCCCTTTTTTAGAAATAGAAAGATCTACCTAAGTCAGAGTCCTGTTTTAGAGCTGCAGGTAGGCTGTTGGCAGCTGGGACTACGAGGGTCTTCTCCCCAGGCTTCAGTTTTCCCATCTACGTAAATAAAAGCATTGAAGAACAGGAGAATTTTTCACATCTGTTTTTAGTCCTGCAGCTCTTTGTTCAGTTGAAATTTTAAGGCAAAGTCGAATATGTAAATCTGAGCCTGAGAAGGGGACTTGAAGCACTTTCTCCAAGTCCTTGGAGACATCTTGATGAGCACTTTGGAACTATTCAGAGAAATCTTTGAAAAAATCAGTGGACAGAACTCTAAGATTAAATTAATAAGGAGAAAATTGTGAGACCCCAAATATGATCACTAAATTTGAATCCCATGACTTCCACTTACTATTAGTCAGACATTGACTAAATTACTTAACTATTCTATAACACCAAGCCCTACATAACCTATATAGGGTATACTCTATAACTCTACATCCTAAGTCCCTTGTGAATATTAAATAAGATAATGCATGTGAAACACCTAGAAAAATGACTAAAACATAAAAAGAAAGCAGTAAGTTAATCTATGATCAATTTGCCACCATCAATTATTGTTATGAAATTAACTAAATTTATGCAAAACCCTAGTAGTTGCCTGGCACCAGGGTGTATGTATTTTTAACCACCGTCATTTTTTACTTTCTTACCCAATATGCACTCTTTATCTGGCACTGGAAATATAAAATGTTATTAGATTAGATTAAAAGCTAATGAAGAATGAAGTGGCAAACCTCAGAACACAGTGATGGGAAATAGTTATTTTCTGCACATTAGAATGAATATTAAGTTAATGGTATTTTTGTCAGAAACTTTCCTTCATACCCAGCAATTTGGTATCCACTTTTCAGGATATTTTAGTGGTTGAATCATACCAGGTTACACAGGCATGTGAAATGTTCATTAAAAGAAGCTTCATAGCCTCTGCCTCGTAAAGATGATTCTGACAGCCTTGTTCTTTATGAACTACTTGAGTGTTGGCTCACCCTGACTTTGCACAAGTTGGCCACTGAAGCAGAAACATCACCGCCAGGGTTGTCAAATATCATTGATGCAATGTGCCTTCTATGTGCCTGGCTGAGCAGCTTCCAGTGACATCTGACGTGGGGTTTTCTCCCAAGGCTGGGCATGCTGTGTGCAGCAAATCCAAGCGGAAAGGCAAGCGCATGTCTGGGTATTCTTGGTAGGCCTCTAGGCATTTCACGTTCATTTTATAAAGTGCCTTCTCTCTCCTTCAAATTAATCTTATGTTCTTTCCAATCACCATTGTAATATTCTTTTGACTTTATATTCTGACAAGCTTGAAATAGCCTGATGGGATTGAACGGAAGTATAAAAAGTAGAGTCATAACAGTCAGAAACAATTGAGAAAGCAAAACCGAGTCTGCAGAGTTACCTTTCGCAGCTGTGTGAGTATGCAATTCAGGTCTTGCTAGCTTTATACTTCTAAATTATGCCTTTGTTTTGAATTAAGTCGTGGGCATTATGTTTGCAGAGCAGTTCATCTATCTCCAAAATTGTAACACTCCTGCTAGTTCTCTGACTTACACTGCAAATGGAACTTGAGTGTCTCATTTATGGGAAAGCTACTGAAACAGCAGCAAGAGGGAAGTTATCACAAACCCCTTATGGATATTGTTAGTGTGTGGTAATTAATCTGAGTAGCACATTTGTTTTACTTCCATCCAAACAAATCAAATGAAATTTTCTCTTCTGAGTTATATGACTTAATGCCTACTTATGTTCAAATATTATATTTTTTAAGGCTGTCAGGCACAGTTGTGTTCCTGGATTATCCATTCTTAATAAGCATGGATTTGGCATCTCCTATGTACCTGGCTCTTGGAATTCAAAGGTAAAAGGGACCATACCCTTATCCTCAGAGGGTTCCTCAGCTGCTGGAGGAGGAAGTAATCAATGTAACAAGTAATGAATGATGGGCGTCAAGCCTTATGGTAGTCACACCTACTGGGCACAGAGATGACAGAAGAGAATGTCCTTAACTCAACCTGGGGGCTCAAGGAAAGCTTCCTACAGAAAGTAATATCTGAGATGGATAAAAATGGGTAAAATAATGACAATCACTGGTGGGAAGTCAGAGTTTGTTCTTTTGATCCAAGTTCAAAGAATTGAAATAGGGCATTTGAACAATTTATGTGGGGTTTTATACTTACATAACACTTGCCTGTCACACAATTCCTTCCAATCATTTACAAAAACCCCTTGAGGTAAGTAAACTGATATTCCATTTATTTTTCAAGTTAGGGCACTGGTTGTCGAAGTTTACTCTCAGGAACTGTTAGTTGAATAAGATAATACCAAATATTTATTAAGGGACTCTTCCTCTCTGTGCCTCCATTCTTTATCTATAAAATTAACATAATAATCATACCTCTCTCTCAAAATTATTGTGAGGAACAAATGAGATAATAGATGTTATTAACATGTAATGATATTGGGCTCAAAATCAGTGTTATATAAATGTTATATAGCTATCATGCCAGACTCTGTTTTAAGCTCTGACAGTGAGCAGTGCAGAGACTTGCTTTTATGGAGTTCAGAGCAGAGCTGGAGTGGAGTAACCCAGGGGGAAAATAAAAAGAAATGAAGTTGAAAGATTTGCTGGAAGGAGGGAAAGGCACAGATTGTGTGGGGATTTATAAGCTATAGCAAGAACTTAGAATTTTTAGCAAAACAGGAAATGATCTAACTTAGGTTTTAAAAAGAATTACTCTGAATAGGTTGAAGGAGGACAGGAGTGGAGAGAGAAAAACATTAGATTATTCAGATGCTAATAGCTTTGGATCAGAGTATTGGGGTGGGGTGGTTAATGGGTCAGAGTGAAATGGACAAAATCTGGATATATTTTGAACACCTACCAAGCAGAATTCACTAATGGATTATACATGCTGTATTTAAGAAAGACTAGTTCTAAAATTTTGGCCTAAGCACACAGATTGAAGCTGCCATTTCTTGAGATGGGAAAACATATATGAGGAGGAAAATTGGCTATAGTAATCAAAATTTCCATTGTAGACATGGTAATAATAAATAAATAGGTGATTATGATATGGTGTTTCCAAAAACCAAAGAAGTGACTAGGATTGAGAAAGATTAATCAAAATTAAATTGAAAAGAAAGGAAGATCAGGAGGCTGAGGCAGGAGGACCACAAGTTCAAAGCCAGCCTTAGCAACTTAGTGAGGCCCTAAGCAACTCAGTAAGACTCTGTCTCTAAATAAAATATTTAAAAAGAGGTCTGGGGTTGTGGCTCAGTGGTTAAGCACCCCTGGGTTCAATCCTTGGTTCCAAAAAAATAAAATAAAACAAAAATGAAGAAAGATATTATTATGATTAAAGATCCAAGGTAAGAGGTGGGTGATAGTATGCTCATAAAATAAAAACACTTGCTTCTGTTTGAAGCAGAAGGATTATATGAAATAGTAAAGAGAAATAAAAATGAAAATAATGATCAGGCTTTAGAGGACTGAGATGAACAGTTTAGCTCATTTACTAGTTGATGGGCAATAGTAAAAATTTTAAAACAAGTTGATTTGAACTAATATCTTAGCATTTATCACATTACACAGTATTGAGTCATCATTTTCTATGTTTTGTACTCTGGCTAGATTGTTTCCTGTATTTTATTCATCTCTATATTACCACCCACTGACATGGTGCCTGGCACACGGTCAGCACTTTAACTGTTTGTGGAAATAAACTGAAGGAAAAAAAAATGGCTTGTGCCCAAACAGGGACCCTAACTGAGCCGTAGGCCCCTGGGTCCAACCACTCCCATGCACTCACAGCTTTGCCTACGACAAGCAGTCACTACTCACACCCTGAAAATCATTCTTAGTACGCAACTACTGCCTCTTCTTGCTTCATACCAGAGTTGAGAACAACATTTTAGTGTTTCGCTGTCTTTAATTTAATTTGCTAAACTCCAAGTCACAAATGAATCCTTTTCTTTATTTGAAGAAAAAATAAAACAGATTTAGTTTCTCCTTCCCTATGCTGGTTCGTTTATCAATACCCTAAATCACACAAAACTCAGAGGAAAAACGCATCTGTATTGAAACATTTATATGGCTTTGATCACTCCCCATGTGGTTATTCCAGGAACAACTGTGTGACAGCATTAGAGTGAAAATAATCTCTGTAGCTTGTCTTGTGTGGACTAACACCCTAGTGAGATGGACAAATAAACTAAAATGCATCTCTATTTTTCTCTGAGACTTGTCTTTTCACTAAGTTTTTATTTACTGTATCTCCTGCTTAGTTTTAGTGAGTGGCATGTCTTGAAGATAGAATAAAATCTCTTTCCCAATTGAAGACACAATTTTTTCTTATTGTAGTAAAAAAAGTTTTGGAAGATGTGAAAATAGAACTCATTGTTAGTTGTTCAAACTTCGATAGCAATAAATCCCACTAAAAGTTGTAGAATATCAATTTTTTTTTCTATAGTCCCCCTTACAGACAGATGTATATTATTCCAAAATATTTGCCTCCATCTTGCTTTTTCAGAGAGATCCATCAGAGATCCCTTAGCAGTATTGGAGCTCATGAACATCAGAGTTTGCTACGATGAAGAAGCTGGCCAGATAAATGAGGCATTCCTGCTTGCAAGAATCTTCCAGGCTCTTGAGAGATAGGCCATATAAACAAACTTTATGAAGTATGTTTCAAACTTAAATAGCTGTGGAGAGGCCTCCCGTCACTTCCTGGGGCAGCCAAAGAATATTTCACTAAAAAGTGATGGTTAATTCATCCTAAAAAGTGAGAATGAGTTTGCCAATGAGAGAAGGTATTCTAGGTTAAAAAAAAAAAAAGTAGTATGTTAAAAAGGACAGAGGAGTGCAAGGATATCACCCATTAGGAGGAAAGGAATAAGGTGCGACTGGAAGAAGGGTAGTGAATGATCAGGGGCTAGATGCGAGCTGGGCATCTAGGATTTTGAGCAGAGGCATGCCATCATCACATTGGGAGTATGGGAGACAATTTAACTTAGGTACCAAGTGCAGATAAAAGTCTACTCCCATATTCACAATGTGGTGGGACAAGATAGAGTCAAGGGAATTAAGAAACTAGAAAGATTCAAGAGATGTTTTGGAATCTGACACCATATCATTTAATAGGAGGGTTGGATGAGGAAGGAGAGGAAGTAAAGGATCCTTCTTATATGTCATTAACTAAAATAGAGAATGAATGAGACATTGTCTAGGTTAGATCAGGGCAGGGAGGACCTTCATCTAGAGGTATTGCATTTAAAGAAACCATGATTTAAGCTAACTTACTTACTTGGGACTCTTTACACAAGTGGGAAGGTAGAAGCCACAGGTGAGGATGCAGTTACTTAAAGTACAAGAGGTAGAGTAAGTGACTTGTGATAAAACAAAAACCTTTGAGGTTGTCCCAGGAACACAAGTTTATTCCTTTTACTGCTAAGAGACCATGATCAGACTGGTCCCTCTAAATTAGTCTAAGAGATATCAGTTATACTTCTAGGAGATATCAAGCATATATTCCTTGATTTGCAAAATTAAATGATAAATTCCCATCCTTTCATAATGCAGGAGACCATGAGCACAACCCATAAGCTAGAGACCATTGATATCATCTACCCAAGAGTTTTAACCTCTGAGGGCTTAGAAACTAGTTTTTATAGGAACTATAGAAACAAATTTCTCCCTCTTCCTATGACTACCAATAGGAACTGTTATTGCTATAAAATTCTGTGTAATCTTTGAAAGTCCCTCTGGCAAACCAATATGCTCACAACATAAAGCTAAGATCTTGTCAAACAACACCTCCCCCAGCTGTATTCAAGGAGAAAAGCAGTCCTTTTCACCTCTGAAAAAATGATCTATTTGCGTTTTCCTCCAAGGAATACCAACTATATATTTAATGATAGAAAATTTTAACTTTTAAGCATACTGCTTGGAGATGGAAAAGCAGGACTCCCAAAGTGACATTGCTGGCTTCAGGCCAGAGAAAACCTTTCTTCACCACCTTCAGGATGAATTCCCTGTGCTACCATGTGAATGTACGTAC
>CM053403.1:36229852-36244939 GCA_028644305.1 Xerus rutilus | reverse complement strand
TTATTATCCATGTTTCAGAGGTATTAAGTAAATTACCAAATGTTCTTTGCTGGTTCTTTAAATGCTGTGCTCCACAGGCCTCTGAGCCCTTTTTGTTTTTTTAATGGTACGTAATTCACTTGGGTGATCTCGTGGACCTACTTCTACATCTACTCATCTGCCTACATACTTCCTCCTCACATATCCACTTTTCAATTCCCCATCTCTTTTCATCCTCCCATATTCTTCAAAGTTCACTGGTTCCATCCAGCTAAGGTAGAAGAAGTCTAGTCATTTTCTGTTTCTTGGTTCCTCCTAATATCTTCCTATAATTTTACTTCCTCAACATTGTCCAAGTGCAACTAGAATATCTATGGTGTCCCTCCATCCTCTCTGTCTTCTCCTTTACCTGTTTATTATCACCTCCTGCCGGGACTTCTTTTTTTTTTTTTTTTTTTCTTGGTACCAGGGATTGAACTCAGGGGCACTCAACCACTGAGCCACATCCCCAGCCCTATTTTGTGTTCTATGTAGAGACAGGGTCTCACTGAGTTGTTTTGTGCCTTGCCATTGCTGAGGCTGGCTTTGAACTCACGATCCTTCTGTCTCAGCCTCCCAAAGTGCTGGGATTACAGGTGTGTGCAACTGCGAACTAGAAATTGAACCCGGGGCCTGGCACATGCAAGGCAGGCACTCTACCAACTGAGCTGTATTCCAAGTCCCTGCCTGGACTTCTAATGGTCTCTCCACCTTTCAGTCTTACCGCCTCAACTCAGTCCTCCACGCTTCCACTAGAGAAGTCTATATAAATCAAGTGAATATGCCATTCTCCTTTTTAAAAACCTTCCATTTTCTGTAGAAATGGAAAACAGACCCTCTTTGATCTACCTCATGTCTTGTTCCATAAAGCTTTATTCCTTTTCAATCCTTGACCATCACTTTATTCTCCAGAAACACCAATTCCTTCTATTTTTCTTATGTAACAGGATTTGTTTGTTAGTCATATCATTTCAGAGTAGAAAGGCCTTCTTACTTACAACTCTCCCTTTTTCTAACTGATTCTTCTTTAAAAGTCAGTAAATGTCACTGCTAGAAATCCTTCTTTGACTTAATCCTAAAAAAATTTATTAAGGGTCATATTTGGGTAGTTGTTAGCTAAGTCTCTGAAGAGTTGACGTCATTGATGTTAGAGCTTAGTGAGCAAAAACACACATGTACAAACGAATTTGAAAAACTAAGGACTCAGAAACAAAGAGAAACACTTCAAGTCATTTTGGAAGATTCCTTTACTTCCTAAATTAATTCATAAGTTGTTTTTTTTTCTTTCCCCTAAGCTAACATACTGAAATAGCTTTATTCTTCCCTTGAGTAAAGACGGAAGCTAATTAGGCATCCTCCAAGTCACAGATGGGAAAAATATCATCTCCCTTCTTCTTTCTTTAATCCCAAATATAGCCAGATGTAGTGAAGGCCCCAGCTGCCTCTTAAAGACTTGCTGTGGAGCAACAGTATCCAAGAGACTAGGCTAGCCAATGGAGCCTAACGTTTGCATTCAAAGGCTTCCCCAGAAGCAATGAATTCAGATCCCCAACTCCCTACCCATTCTACTGCTTATGGGAAATAGTGCCACTCTAATAAATGGGCCTGTGCTTAGGGGAGAAAAACATTTACCCAAGTCAGACCATCCTTCTGTGGTGATGGGAACCCAGTCAATTCAGGAGAATAGAGCAGTTAATTTATATGTAATTGTAAAAATATGAATTGCAAAATTTGAGGAAGAACCTCAAAAAGCAGCTTCACGAATCCCATGTTCCTTGAATTTCTATTTAGCAGTCTGTATGCCGTATGTATGTATGTATGTATGTATGCCATATGGCATATGTAAGTTATCAAAAATAACACTTGGTCAGTAAAACTGCACTTTTATGACATACTCATGCACAGCGTCTTCCAAGACATTCTTTTGTTTTGTCTTCCCACACATATATGCTGAGTAAAATATAAGCATCAAAAAAGTAATCTATGTGAAAAAAAAAAAGTGTACCAAAAAGTTATGTGATGTTTTTGTGGTTAAATTCCAAAGAATTTTCTTAAATTTTTAGTCATAGCACTGGGAGGTAATAGGGACATCTGACCCAAATCCTTCATTTTTGCAATTTAAAATACAAAGCAGATAGCCGCTCAGTTGCTCTCAGTTGCTCTCAAGATGGCAGGGCCAAGGTCAGCCTCAAAACTCAAGTTCTGTGACCTTAAAGGAAGTTCCTCTGTACTCTGAAAACTCCTCCTTTCTTCAAATAGTAATGATTCAAGAAAGAAGCAGCTTAGTATTGGTGAATGTTTCAAATCATCATAAATCTTCTGTCTGCTACCTCCATCCTTAATGGAATTGTGTGGCCTTGGTCCAGAATATCACATTGTTTCTCTCTCTCTCTCTCTCTCTCTCTCTTTCTCTCTCTCTCTCTCTCTCTCTCTCTCTCTCTCACACACACACACACACACACACACACACACACACAAAAGGTTGGGATCTGTTTCTTTTCCTTGAAATTACTCCTATCCCATCTTCTTCTCTGGCATACCCATTCCCAGTCATGGATATCCATTGCCCACATCCACACCTCTGATTGCCCTACCCAATTCCTAGAATGTGGAGATTGAGCTCAGTTACCAAGATGCACACTTCAAGCCACCTCTTTCCCAGACATTCCTGGACTTGGCACGTGAATATTTTTGTCTGCAGTTGCAGACAGCCCCACAGGCTAACTGAAGGTGATGGTTTTCATTGTCTTTTGGGTTTCTCCAACATCCAATTTTGAATAAAATATACAGAAAGATCTCAGTGGCATCAAATGCAACCAAAAAGAAAGGAAGACTGCTAATTTACATTGCTAGCCTCTTGCCGATTGCAGCAGGCCTCAGTAATGAAGTATGTGAATTTGCACATTTATCCTATTCCCACTCAGGGCTTGTTAACCACAAACAGAAATCCTCTACCCCTAACTACCAACAAAAACACAAGGCCTCTGAGCCCATCCCTGCCTTCCAAATGCCTTATTGTCTGTAGGTCCTCCAGTGACTACTAACAAGCAATGAGTCTGACAGACTGAGGTGTTCAGTCACCTGAGGTGTTACTAGAAAGGAAATTAGAGATCTTTAAAAAAAATAAAAATAAAAAATTGAAGCCATAGAAGTTTTGTTAATGGCCCAAGGACAAACTTCTATGCAAAAGTTATACTCCCACATATGAATAGTATATAACATAATAGATTTAAGTCAACTAGTCTTTGAGTTCCTAATACATTATAGCCAGATATATATTAAAAAGAAAAAGCCCTTCTCCCCTAGTAAAGAGGAACTAAGAAAAGCTTCACTTAACCACCTGTTCATGAAAATGTTCCCCTCTTGTTGTTGCTTTCAGCACTTTCTGAAGTAGATGTCTTCTGTCTGTCATGTTTCCTGGAAAGATTTATGTGATCTTCCCAATTATAGGTCTATCATACTGTCTTGAGGACACTCTCATTTCCGCAAACTCATTATCACTCATAAATTTAGATATAAAGGACTGTAAAGAGATATGAAATTCCTTTGAAAGAAGGTCAGTAGATTCATAATCCAAATAAATGTATGAACTTTTAATTAGTTATTGAAAGTTTCCTGTCAATGGAGCTCTTACTGAATTTGGATATATCTAATTCAGATTCTAAATGTGATTAGCAAAACAAATTTTCCTGGTTATAAATAAGGTCCATTCATTTTGTTGCCTATAAATTGAGTCTGATAAGTTTGAGGGAGAAATATTTAGGCATGATATTATTTAAGGTGACGCTTTGTGTCCATCAAATTCTCAGTAAATGATAAAATCTCAACTCTTTTGAGAAAGATATTTTTTATCTTCCCTATATTGCCAAGTTATAATTCTATAAATCTGACTTGCTCTATTATTTCTAATAAATGATGTCACCTCCTAAATAAGAAGATTATTAACATCCATCATTTTAAAATATAGTTGTACTGAAAATGAAAAATTATGATGAGAGGAGATTCCAATTTTATAAGGGAGTATTTTACCCTCCCTTATAGAGATAAGTTCTGTAGCCACCCACAGAGACAGGGATGCTGAATTTAGTTATGATAAAAAGAATGGAATATCTTTTGAATTCTCCCTACTAGTTTGCCCCTCAAAAGCTAGTGGATTCCTAGGCAAAATGTCCTTAAGTTCACAGCTGTCTAATGTGTCATGTGGCCTCAGCAGTACAGGTCTCATTCATGGGTTCAGTCCTTCAAGCCACCCCACTGTTTCTAAAGCACTTTATCTACAAGTACTGTGTGTGCATTTGTGTATGAGCAGAGACTAGTGATAGAATATAGAAAAAGATAAAGGACTCCTTAAAAAATTAGAAGAATTTCCAGGCATGGTGGCACATGCCTGTCATCCCAGTAGCTCAGGAGGCTGAGGCAAGAGGATCACAAGTTCAAAGCCAGCCTCAGGAACTTAGTCTCTAAGCAACTTAACAAGATCCTCTCTCAAAATAAAAATAAAAAGGGCTGGAGATGTGGCTCAGTTGTTAAGTATCCCTAGGTTCAATCCCTGGTGCCCCAAAACAAAACAAACAAGAACACTAGGAGAACTGATTCTGAGATTCCTTTGCTATCACTTCAGAAATCAAGGAAGGGAATTCTAGAGGAAACAAAATAGGTAACTATTTTAAAAATAATAGCAGCTAATATTCCTTTCATTGGGGCCTCTAGGCACTGACATCACCTTCATTCTATGGATAAGGAAACTGGGACTCATAGGAATTGAGGAACTTGTTCAAGTCCATGCTTTCAATCACAGTGCTACATTATTATGTTAAAAACATTTTGTCACTTGTATTTTAGAAATGTGTTTACTTCATAAAACCAGTTTTTTGTGCATATAACCTTACCATATTTTCTCCTCTGGCTAAAATAAAACTGAAGCATTTTACATTTTCTTAATTGCCCACAGGGTCTAAAGATTTAGTTTTTCATTTTTGGTGTTGGAACACAATGAGCTCATATTAGTGATTCCTGATAAATCCAGAACAAATAAAAAGGAATTCTTTAAAAAGTCATTTCCTATTTGATGATTTGATGGTCATTCATTCATTCTCTCTCTCCCTCTCCCTTTCCCTACCTCTCTTTCCCCCTTATCAATCAAATGTGCACTCTATAAAGCTTTGAGAAATTAAGTGTAGCATATTCAAGGGTAAGTAAAGGACTTGCTTCATTTCAAATGAAGCCAAAGATGGGAAGGAGAGGTAGTAATACAGGATGTTAAGCCAGGAATGAAAGAAAAGAGAGTAGAAATATTGACAAATGGGGAAAAAATGAAAATATGTCACCAAGTTTTGTGCGTTTTTCTCCATTCTCTGGCTTTGTGTTTGTGTGTGTTAAGGCTAGCACATTAGCATATGAATCCTTCGACCCTTTGATTTCTGGTGAAGAGTAATCCATCCATTCTTTGTTTTGTGTCTTGGCTCAGCCAACTCCTCTATCACAAAAGATGATAGCATCACTTTTCTTGAATCCTCAAGAAAGATTGGAGGAAACCATTAAAAACTGTGCAAGTGTAAAACAACAGACCAATGTTCTTTTTTTTCTTCTTCCTAGTTCTGTACTTCATTCTTCTTTGGTAAACATTGTACTGCAACAAAAATGTTCAGAGTTCTCAGCTTATTTATACCAAAAGTGTAAAAATACCTTCAACTACTCTGGTATCAATAAGTCTTTTATTAATAGGTCTTCAGGTCATGTCCCTGAGTCTCCAGCAGCCACTCTTTGCAGGACCAGCAGCCCTGGGTTCTTCCTGTCTCCCCACAAAGCCTTATCAGAGCCCTTCCTCACTTTTGTTCTTTCCCTCCTTATCCAGATAGTCCCTTATTCTCTTGAAAGCACCTGTCACCACTATAATGTCTGTTTGTTTAATGCCATTCTCACTATATCAGGATATAAGCTCATTGAACCAAAGACTTCCTTTTGTTCACCACTATATGGTGGGGAGGAGGATTTCAATGATTACTATTTCAATTAATTCAGCAGTTATTAAATGAGTGAATATTAAAGGCCATTAGTTAGAAGAGCAAAGCCCTGATTAGATATTAAAGACTGGCAAAGATAATATAAACACATTTAAAATCGCTTATATCTTTATTATACAATATATTTCATAAAAATATATGGGTAAAACATACACACTATTAAAAGTGTTTTAATAATATACTAGAATTGTCACTTAGGTAAGTCCAGTGTAATAGCCACTTTAGAGGATTTACATGTGCAGCATCAAATGATCTCATTTAGGGTGTCTATGTAGACACCTCACAATGGTGTTGGTAAGAATTATTTCAGACCTGCAAAATGATAGAGCCCCAGAAGTCCTAGACTACTGAGTGAGCAAGTAGAGGGATACTAAAGAGAAAAAACAGATGCAGTGATTTTGGCCATGTCTTGGACTCAAGATTGACATTAGGGCCAGATCTACCAATTATATGAATTCTGTATATCAACCCTCTGATGTCTGCACTGAATTCGATAAAATCTGGCTTTCACCTTGAGGATTAACACGTATACTACCTAAATACAATTTTGTGTCATTCACTTTCATGGGCAACCCCTATCTAGGCCTACAGCCCACCCATAAACCTTTTGGGGTTCTGCTGACAACTTCTCTCAGCATTCTGTTTACTATATTGCTCATTAAAAACTCTCCCTCCAGTTTCATATTTTATTCAACAAAATATGAAATATTTTGAATAATTTAGAAATTATTCAGACCTACCTTCCACTAAAAAATAAAAATAAAAAACCTGGCATTTGTTATTTAAGTATTAATTCCTTAGAACCCCACTTGCATCACCCAAACTATTTACCAGAGTATCCCTTTCCAGAGCCATAAATGACTTCTGGCAACTATAGTTTTCTCCATCTTCTTATATTCAAAATATAGATTGTAATACACCTCCACATCGGTTTTCTGGCAAATGTCTGACTAAGCACCCTTAATCTGACTTTACACTTAACAGCAGTGGTTGTAAGAGATATGAAAAGAAGAGGCAATTTAAATTATGAAATAAATTGTGTTTATAACATCTAATAATATTTAAGTGCAAGAGCTTTGAAGTCAGTGTGGTTATATTATACCTGAGTTTGCCATGTAACAGACATGTGAATGTGGGCAAGCTCAAGTTCCTTAACTGTAAAATAAGAATAACGATATCCTAGTTCAGTGGACTGATGTGAGGATCTTAGTAAGCACCAAGCAAAGTTGTCATGAGGAATGAGTAAATAGTAGATATGAAAATAGTTACCTTATAGCACTTCAACATTATCACTTCTTTTGCTTCCCTGTACTTCAGGAGAACCCAGTGCCTGGGGTTTTCATTTGCTGCCAAAATCCTGCCTTGTATAGCTGTTTCTGTTTCCAGATATTTTTAAACAGTCACATAGAAGAAAAGCTGATAAGAAACCAAGAAAATAGTGATTATGCCATCTTTGTTAAGAGCCATAGAAAAAGACTTCCTTCAGAAATAATGCTTAATCATGTTGAAGGGATGGTTAATATTGTTTAAATTCAGCTATTTAAGAAATGAAATGTGAATTCTAGTGAGATCAAAGACAAATTTAGTGATATGTAAATAAAGTAAAAAATGTAAATGAAATGGTAGGTGGTCAGAAAGACATATTCTTGGATGAATAATGAATGGATGGATGGATGGATGGACATATGGATAGATGGTCAAATGGAAAGGTAGATGAGTAAATCAGTGGGTGAATGGAGAGCACACAGATACAGTGACAGATGCATGAGATTGGATAGATGGATGGATGGATGGACGAATGGACAAAGAGATGCTATAGAATGACAAAGATATGGAAAATATTGAAGATAAGTAAGGAATATTTACAACTCTTCCCCCTTTTGAATTGTAGATGAATCCACTTACCTTTTAAGCCTATGCTCTTCAGAGTGCAGCATGGTACTTTCAAGTTGCAGGAAAAACTTTGTATTATTGATAATCTGTAGGGGGGATTATATTGTAAAATTTGCTGCCGCACTGTAACTCTACCAAGTATGACTTAGTATTTAATATTTGAGTGTGTGCTAAGAGTATAAAATGGTTGACATTCACTGGGTTAAATTTTGCAATTTATATAGAGACTTACTGGCATCTTTTAGAAACATACCTGAACCAGAAAATGGGGTTTTTATACATATCTGAACCAGAAAATGACTTTTTATACAATGAACTTATATGTAAATGTGAAAATATGCCATTTAAGTCCTAATACTTTGGTTGGAATGTGAAGTTATATGAAACATAATTCAATATGGATATATTATAAATATTTACAGAGACATATCCTGTAAATGGGTAAAGACCTCTGTAAATAGCCATATGGAGAGAATTATACTTTTAGAAGAAAAACTCAAATATTATTTTTAGATTAAGAATTTGTAGCTCTTTATCAGAAACCCTTATAAAGGCAAATAAACTAATTTTTTATTTATACATAAAAACATGGAAATTTTTCTAAGATTCAGTAGGAATTCTACAGTGTACAGTTACAGTACAAAAATGAATTTTTATGCTCATCTGGAAAGGATTCTATTTAAGAAACAATATATTTAACAATGAGCTATAGCTAAGTGTCTACATATGTACTTATATGACACCATTTGATTGTTCAAGGAGATGCTAAAACAAATTTAAAGATATTGGTCTGCATCAGGCTTTGTCCAGGTTTTGCTCTGGACAAATTAGAACACATAGTTACTCTAGAAATTAAAGCCATTACCTGGATATCATTTGCTATTCTATGCATTATATTGTACTCACTGAGACTCACCAATGTATTGTTTACAAGAGACAATTTTCCATTGATATACATACACAATTGATACACACACACACACACACACATTCATATTAAGTGCACAGGTACTGTATGCCTTGGCTCCAGATTACCTTCAAGAATGTAATCAAGCAGCTTTGGGAGCTAGAGCTCCAGAGCAAAGGTTAAACCATTTCCATTGTAAAAGATTAAGGTTTTTTAAGCTTAAGATTTCTCAGTTGTGACACAAACTCACTTAGGTGCACACCATCTGCCTGGTCCATGCCATATCAGTCCCATAGAATTTGAAGAATCAAGAGAAATTTACACAAATATAAAGATCATTTTTATTGTATGTCATGCATAATAAAGTTCTTTGTCTTTGACCCAAGAATCTCATGTCTTCTTCTAGCATCCATGAATTATGAGTGAAATAAAGAACTCACTTAAAAACTAGTAGCTTTAGCTTAGGAAAAAATCTCAGGTTCTTTGTAGTTCTTAATATACATTTATATGGCAAGGAAAAATAAATAATCATTGTAATAATATTTTATTCAACCAAGTCCTAGAAGGGGCATTGGACGGGTACAGAAATGCTCTCTCATGGAGGGGTGCAATCCCACTGCACTACAGCCTTCTTGAATGGTTCTGAAAAAAATTATTTTACTTCCCTTTAGTTCTCAATTTCCTCATCTATAAAATGGTCAGTGGAGGGAGGCAGTCCTGTGGGGTCTTTCTAACTCTAAATTATTTAGAGTTACGATTCTTTCACAGTATCCCATAACTCTGTCTCATTTTTTCCATAAGAATTTACCAATGATTGGTACATGAAAAGATTTGATTGTGGCTTTAGAAAAGTAGGAAATAGAACTTTCAAAATATTGCCCATACTAGAGTGCTCCCTTATTTTGTATTCAAAAATCTTTAATAAATATCTTCCATATGCATAGCTGTATCTGATAACTTAAAAATCAGAGAGTATTGGAGTTGAGAAGCTTTTTAGAGGTAATGTGCTCTAGCAATTTCCATAATTAAGCTCTAACAATCCTAGAGTTCTTCAGAGAAGATTTGGAGACTCCGAAATTCTTGAACTTTTCCATATAAATGTTAACTAGTTTTTAAATTATAATAAAAGAGAAGTACATTCAAATGTGTTATAAGCCAAATGTGAACACATAGACAATAATAAGTTGACTTACATATTCATTGATCTTACAAGATGCAAATATCACACAATTTAATTTCTAAAATAAAGCTATACTTAGAATATATTTCTTTGGACTGTTTATAAAATGGAATGCTAGAAACAACAGATCACTTTTAAATACCAGTTATAGCAATCGGAAGTATGAAACACTAATAGATTATTAGAAACACTAATATCAGAAACTCTAATTGTGTGTGTATGTGTGTGTGGAGAGAGAGAGAGAGAGAGACTATAATAATAAAATTGAAGTTTTTATTCCTTTGGTGTTGTGGATCCAGTGTTGCTTCTTTTGAGTCCTGCGGTTAAATGCTGCAATAATTTGGAGTGTGGTTAATCAGAGTGGCTTTTGTTTTTATTAGGAATTGTTATTAAAAGATTCATTAAATATTCTTTGTTTGGCATTGCTACCCCTAATAATGAGGTTATGGACCTGAACTTGGGAGGAACTAATTAGAATGGAAAAGACATAAGTAAAAGGCAATATGAAAGAAGAATTACAGAACCAATGGCTAGTTCATGTACAAACAAACAAATGAACAGTTAAACTGCTCTTGCAACTCCAGTTACATGGAAAAGGATAGCCATTTTTACAGAAATAAAAAAGTTGAACAGGTTGGCAGCTTGGAAAGAAAAATTATGAGCACAATTTTTGAAAGCTAGAGTTTGGAGAAACAGTGAGACATTCAGTATAAATCCCCAATGTACAGACTAGAATTCAAGAGAGATGCCTAGCTAGAATTATAGATTTGGTAGTCATCTGTGTCCACATATTGCAACTTTCATATATCAGAAATTATCTCTCTGTCACTTTTTCCAATAAAAAGTCCACCTTCTGACTTCACTATGACTAGGCAAATTGCTTCAAAATCTTATACACTGTTTTCCTTGCTTCAGGGTGTCAAACCCAAATCTATCTCTACTTTAAGTGTGAAAGTTTTAAAACAGCATTGTGTATATGCAAACCGAATAATTATATCTTTCTTTAGCTGAGAAATATGGAAGCACAAAAAATGATAAACCATTTTCCCCAATGTGAGTAAATCAGATCTACAAAGGCATATTTGAATTACTATCAAAGAAAAGGAGACCTTACAATTTCTGTTTGATTGTGGGATGTATAGCATCATCAAAATGACAAGGTAAATGCTGGGGAACATTTTTCTGAATGTTGGAAGAATTGACTGGGTATTCAGCAGAAGCTAAATGAAAATGTCAGGGTAATGATGAAGATTTTGCACTTTAGTACACTCTGATGATGGGTACATAGCAAGATTTGATTGTGGCTTCAGAAAAGTAGGAAATCGAACTTTCAAAGACATTGCCTGTATTAGAGTGCTCCCTTATTTTGCATTTAAAAAAATTAACATATGTATTTTAATAGTATGTTATGTGCTTTATGCGTATGTCCCATTCATCACAGTTTGTTTCTTCAATTTACATTTTATCTATTCATTTTTATATGTATGAAATTATTCCAAGCTTTTCTCAAATACTAATCAATAAGTAACAAGAATTCAATGAGTGTGTATCACATATCCAACACAGGGATGGGCATTAAGAGAAACTTCCAACATTCTACAGACAGTAGCGTGGTGATTGACAGGGGCTCTGAGGGTTAGATAATGGAGAGATGTAGGTGCATGATGAAAAGTTTCACTTAGATGAATAGTTTCTAAGGATCTAATGCATAGTATGGTGACTATAGTTATCAATACTGTATTGTATATTTGAGCTTTGCTGGTAATAAATCTTAAATGGTAATTATGTGACCCGATGAGCGTGTTAACTAACTTGATTATGATAATCATTTCACAACATATATGTCCATCAAAACATATACACCTAGCTGGGCGTGGTTGCGCGTGCCTGTAATCCCAGCACTTTGGGAAGCTGAGACAGGAGAATCATGAGTTCAAAGCCAGCCTCAGCAATGGCGAGGCACTGAGCAACTCAGTAAGACCTTGTCTCTAAATAGAACACAAAATAGGGCTGGGGATGTGGCTCAGTGGTCGAGTATCCCTGAGTTCAATCCCTGGTACCAAACAAAAAAAAACATATACACCTTATATAGGTATAATTTGATTTGCCCATTATCCCTCAATAAAGGACAAAATAAACCAGGACTTGTGACATCATGATAATCAAGGCATTTATAAAATATTAGTTACTTTGTTTCCATTATTAGTTTCATAAATTAATTTATCCATTATTGGTATTCCCATCAAATAAACATAATATAGACTTGTACTTAAAGGCAAAAAAACTATGAATAAATTATAGGCTACTTGAGAAGAAAGTTTGGACACTCATAGAAATATTTAATTATTCAACATTTTATTCTGTGATAAGGAAGAGTGAGATTTGGGGGTAGAAATACCCCAGTGATTGATATGAGCATCTTCCTTTGATGGGAAAAGGCACTAACAAGAACACCTGCTTGTCCAATTCTGTGACTTTTAAGACCACAGGAGATAGCAATCAGGGTAGTGAGTAGTTGCTTATTCTCTTGACATAAGTAGGACTTATGCCCTTCAAGTGGTTTAGTTTCTGAATAAATGGTATCTAGCAAGAAAAATTAAAATAAGTGGCTAATTAAAATCTTTTGCTATTTGAACTTGGGAAGCAAATCAAAGTGGCAAGCTTTCACTCCTAGTCATGTCATTCTAAAGTCCAAAAGGACAGCTTGGGACAACATTGTCTGAAAATTGCTTAAATGTCTAAAAGGAAGGTGTTGGGTTAAGTTCAGCTAACACTGGGAAAAAAAACATGTTGATGTTTAGCATAAATAGTGAATTTTCTAGTCTTACATTTAGACAGAAAATCACTTAATTTTCCATTGTTATAAAAATGAACAGGCCATTCGAGTTAGTAGAGTAGACATCCTTTTAGATGCTATTAATTGAGAGCTCTTAATAGCCATCAGATGTATGTTAACTGCATTATTATTGTTAAACTCCATAGCAGTACTATAAGGTACTTTAATTGTCCTACTTTTATAAAGGAGGGGAGAAAAAGGACACAAGGAAGTTAATTCACTTGTTCGAGATCCATCAGCTCACCAGAGGTGAGGTTGATATTGGAACCTAAACATCCTAACATGCTGACTCCAAAGCCATCATCTAGCCAACATCAACACTATGTTCCCAATCTGTTTTTTTGTGTGTATGTATGGTGCTGGGGGTTGAACCAAGGGCCTTGTGCATTCAAGGCAAGCACTCTACCAACTGAGCTATATCCCCAGCCCTATGTTCCCAATCTTAACTAGCAATAATTTCAGGTGTGTTGAGTAATGTTAAAAGTAGTACCAGTCACAAAAAAGACCTCTCTTCTCCAATATTTTGTTGCTACCTATTATTATGATACAATTTTATATAGTTTTCAACAATATTGATACTCTAATAGTAATATTGTAATTACTAATAATGGTGGTAAGTTTATCTCTATAATTTGCACTTTTAACACATTCTCCAAAGCAATTTTTCACTTAAATACTTATTTTTAGTCAATAATATATTGCTCTCATTAAACTAAGTCTAGTACATGTAGTTATTTCATGTAAATGACAAATCACATACTTAAAGAAAAATCATATTTCTTAGGTATTTCATTAATTATGATAGCAACTGATCAATTTTAAAATATTTCTTCCCTCTGCATATTAAAATTGATTTCCTCATCCAATTTTAATTTTGCATGTATTACTTATCTGGGAAATAAGAAAAATTATAAACTATTTCACTATTCTGTGTTTGCAAAATGTGGGTAGTTATTTGTTCAGTGCATGTCAGATATTGTTCCAAAATATTATTCCTTTCTGTTCACAACCATCAATAATAATAGTTAGGTGTAACATTTATCATTCAGTAAACTGATATGTTTCAGGCACTGTACTTGGAACTAATCTGGACTTAGAATTTTATGTTCATTATCTCATTAATACAACCATCTCACAAAATAGCTATCATTATGCACAGTTATGTAAGAACAGTGTGGCTCAGGGAAGTTAAATAACTCTCCAAAGTCATAAATTAGCAATGACAAAAGATATTTCCAAAACCATGACTGCCTGCCTCCTAATGCTATTTTTTTACCCTACCCTCATTGCTTCCAAGACACTTATGAAAATACTGAAAATTAAAGTGTAAGTGTAAAAGTAAGACCTCAGACTCATGAATATTTTAATTCATAGTCTTTAATTTAGGTGAATAAAAACTCACTTAGCCATAATTCTATAATTGTTTCTTTCCATATTCGCCATCATAATAATCCTTTGCTACTACCGTTGACCATTCCCAGCTCTGGTATTTATGTATATGATCCTGCTTTTGTATCGACTCTTAAATATTTCTTTCCTGTTCCCCTGAGCAAATCTCTTTGATGTCGTGTTGTTAGCAGATATTTATTCCACTTCTGCAAGTAGTCATGCATAAAAATATGATCATAGATATTCATGTCCTTTCTCAAGCCCCAACACATATTTACCCATACGTCATTCATAGATATTTATTTCACCATGACAAGAAGAGCAATATTAATTATTAATATTTATTTCCCTGATCTTGCCTCTCTCCTACACAGAGTTTGCTAGTACTGATTGATAAATGCTTTACCTCTGAAGCTCTCTGACATTTAAATATTTAATTTCCATCACATAGCTCACAAAATATTAGTGGGGTACACAAAAAAGAACTGCTAAAAAATGCAGTAATTCGAACTAAGAACTTGAGAAACCAAAACAATTTCATGTCAGATTTGGAAAAAATACCAGTAGATACTTGTATTATGGGCATCAGATTTATATATCACTTGCAATGAAAGAGGCATCAACCTTATTGCTATTTAATCCAACTTTGAGTATATTTCAGTGCATTTCCCAAATGCAATAACTGTAATCATCTATTGGTGTTAATAACTTACCTTTTAATTTATAAACAGATCACTGTCTCACTTCTACTCAGCTCCTCTCTTTGACCCCCAGTTTTTGGCAAACTACCTTGCCTTCTGGAATTTTCCTTTCTTAATCTGTAAAATGTAAAATTCAACAC
>CM053403.1:35980523-36229352 GCA_028644305.1 Xerus rutilus | reverse complement strand
AAACAAGTTGGGCCCAGGATAGAATGATATTCATTGCTTCCAATGCCCTCGAAATTTTTTAATTTATTTATTCATTTTAGTTTTCCTGAACCCAGATTTTCTAAGGAGCATGATAGAGCCATAAGACCACTTTGCATTAGTATGCATAATTCATTAGGCTAAACAGTCTATATTATTGCCTTGGGTCTCTTTCTTTAGGGTGCTCCCAAAGCACATCAGGACCCAGCTTGGCTAGCAGCAGTTTGAGATGCATAATTAGCATATTGTTTCTCAGGGAATGCCCTTGAATGTGCTTGAGTAGCTGTCTTGTATGGGGCGTGAGCAGAATTGCTAAGAGCCAGAAAAGAAATGGGTCCCAGCACCATGCAGTAATCCACTATGGCTGTGTCTCTTTTAGTATCTCAGGAAAGTTCCTCGGGAAATGTCAGGATCATTATTAAATGATTAAGGTGCAGACAGTGTAGGCCAGTATCACACCTGGGGACTCAGAGCTCATTTGCCTCACATAGCAAACCTGCGAAGAATCCCGAAGTGGGGTGGAGGCAGTGGTGCCAGGTAAGCTTCTCACTTTCACTTGGCAATGCTCTAAAGTAACTGTTGAGAAATCATTGAGAAGTTAAGCTATGACTTTTTTGCTGCAACTCAAAAATTTACATATTTACCTCTGGGAGAGACTTAATATGTTGTTCATTTTCTGGAAGACACTGAAGATAGAAATAAGTACAGGGCTGGCTGGCTAGAGTAAATAAAGAGAAAATGTAGACCCCCAAAAAGAGAAGCAAACTTCCACGTGGACCAACCATGAGATATGTAACAATATGACTTTTTATTAATCTCACATGCCAGGAAACAGTCCCTTACTAAGATAGATGGAATAGAATATTTCCATATGGCAAAATGCTTACCGGTAGAGAAAACTTTAATCAATCAAATGCAAACATTGTTAAAATGAGGAGAAATAAGAAACACTAAGAATATCACAATTTCATACGAACTTTCATTTGTCTTTTGGGCAGCAGGATAAAATGATTGTCACTGCTTTAAGCACTTAAGAACCAGAATTCTTTGCAGACTTCTATCACTTATTGTTGAATATACTCGTATCTGAATTCAAGATCCAGCATTTTGAATTAGAAAGTCATTTATTTATGGCTTGTGCCAGCTGCAGGATGCACGAAGGACTATCACTTTTGTTGAACAAAAAATTGAAATAAGCATAGAAGGGGTACACTCCTACACTTCAAGTGTATTTTAAGGCAGAAGGTCAAGTGCAAGTTGTTCTTGCATAAGTGAGAAGCAAGCATAACAAAGCTTCAAACCCTAGATTGTCTTCACACGACCTTGAAGGACTATGATTTTGGGGAAATTGTGCATTTAAAAAGAAGGATGGATGATTAGGTACAGAGAGTAACACAGTTTCCTCTGATGATACTCCAAAAATGGATTCTTAAGAACAGATCCTTTTAAGATCTTTTCATGTTGCTAGGAGCAATTGTTACCATAGGAACAATGGTACTAGTAAGCATCACTTACACATGCATAACACATAATCTGTGAAGTAATCTAATTAAAATGCCTTTAAAAATATAGATTGTCATCTTTTGCAGCATTTGAACGTGTGCATTACAATTTATTAAGTCTCTTTTAGGTAAGCATATGTGTGTTTTCCCACTGGTACTTTTCATAGTTTACATCCTCATCCACTTTGTTACATTGAAGTTTGGTCTTCCTGAGCATGAGAAAAAAGCTAACTGTCGTTACTTTTAAAGGGAACACTGAGTCACAGTGGTAGTGGGTGCTCAGCTCTGGTGGGGCTGTCATAATCAGTTTATAAAATCAAAGAAAACATGGGCACTGCTGCAGATTTAAATCATACTTCTCCCACAACCTAGTCATTTTATATTGAGTATTGTTTTGAAAACAAAATCAGAACAAGTAGCCATCCTCAAGTTCCTTAAAATACGCCTTTTCTAATATTCCACTAAAAATCACATGCTCTGACCAAACTGAAAAGAGTTCAGTTGAAGGCACTTTGGGAAACACTCCTCCACTTTTCCACTTAAAAGAATAGTTAATAAGACTGCATTACACAGACACTGAGTCCAGTCCCACTGGGTTCAAAGACTGTGCTAGCTCAGGTTACAGATCTGTCTATAACCAAAAGATAGAAGCTTGAATTTTGGATTTAAAGTGTGAACATATTCAGAAAACAAATCCAGAGAAGTGTTCCCATGCTGTGATTGCAGATTTGCATAATGTTTATGGATTTCCCAAAGTACTGGAAGTGGAGAGTTTACAGAGGTGCTGGGGAAGATAAAGCACACCACACTTGACCGCAATAGGCTTCTGCTAATGGCACATCCATCATCGCCTCCTTGACTTATCGTTTCCTCCAAAATTAGCTCATTTATTTTACTACAGATCAAATTACTTTTCAATTTCTATCAGTAAAGTGTGTCGTCTATTACTACAGCTATGTAATATATTGGCAAGGCACCAAGCTTGTTTCTCCTGAATCCCAAAGCAGACAGGAAAAACAGAGTTGATGACATCTGTTAACAGGGATTATACATCCAGCAGTGTATATATAAAATATTTTCCTTTTTGATATGGGGAACACAGGCTTCAATCCCAGGTGACATCCATCTGTGAGACATTTGCTCCTTTTCCTGTCGGTCAGGAGAGCATGACTTAGCAGTCTTCTCAGTTCATGCTGGGATGAGAGAAAGAGGCTCCAACTCTGACATGAGGATCCTTTCCAAGAGCACCCATACCACGGGCATCCAGACCCAAGTAACATAATTCCTGCTTCCTGACTACTGAGCTAGACGGCATCAGGATGTAATCCTTGTAAGAAAACCCTTTGTGCAGGGTCCTGATGACTCAGCACTGGGAAGACCAGAATACCATACTGTTCAACCATCTTCACAGCCTTGTTCATTTTGTTTGAGAGAATTTTGTTTCCCAGGGAGTGAGCCAGAGGATAAGTTTCCAGGAAGTAAGCTTTCATTTTAAACCATTTTTAGCATTTTTAGGGAAGAAATACCCTCATATCCATCTATATCACCAAAATTAAAACACTGGCTCATCCCATTGAGTTGTAGCCTAAAGGCACTTTCTAAATTTTGTATCATGCCAAGGTTCTTCAACATATTCAGGGCTTGGTATCCTCGGTAATCAAGAGCATCAGAGTCTGACCTTGCCCTGGACAATTTGCTCTCCCTACAGGCATCACAGAATGAACGAGAACCTTGGCATCAACAATTCTCTAAGCCTCGATTTCCATATATAAAAAATGAACAGCATAACTTTACTCCACAATGTTGAACTAATGATGAGAATTAGCTAGAAGGTGCATATACAGGTGCCTAACACAGTATGTGGCATATACTGACTCTTAAATAGATAATAGCTTCTACCGTTACCTCAGCCACAAAACTGGCTAAGGAGGCAGTTGAGCTAATATCCCTGATTGTAATCAGTTTCACTTGTGTTTATATTTACATTTACTTCTCTTTCTGTCATCCATGGAACTTTTACTTTGAATTCTAAAATTAATTCAAGTTTCAGATGAGTGTTTTCCAAATTTAATAAAAGGGATAGAATAACAAATATACAGATATAAGAATATTGCCCTGAGAGGAACTGAGAACATTTGTTCATGATAATTCAAGTAGTGCAATACAGATAAATTATAGACATAAAAACAAGAAGTAAAGAAAGAAGTGAAGAAAGAAGTCTTATTTTCCAGTGTCCCAAGTAATGAAGCTGTTCCTCTTTGCTTTAAAAACAATCTTAAAATCAATAAATCTGTCAATGATCTTTCCTGATACTCAAGCCAAAGTTTATATTTATTCTTTTATTTCTAGTTATGACTCATAACATACCCAAGCTTTATAATTGTGATTTCATCCTTCTGTACATTGAATGGCCAGTCTCATGACTTCTTAAAGATTGTCTCTTTTATTTATTTTTCTCCTTTGATCAAAGTGCCAGTGACTATTTACATTGTATTATAATACAATTTTAATCCCTGTGGTTAATTAAAGTTAGGCTTTATAATTTCTAGTCTTCATTAGATTACTTCAAAATACAATTTAACCTTATCCCTTTTGTTGAGTTCTCACCTCCTTATTTTACCTATTTCTGTAATTTTCAATATTATTTAAACTTTCTTATATGCTCATAGATGTGTATAAAATAGAAACTCATAGGACATAAATGTACATACTCATTGCACACAATGTCAAAACCCTTTGGAGTAGAAATTATTTATTGTAAATTTAGTTTCTGCCTGAGGTCACATAGCAAGCTATTTGCCCATAGTAGCTGCTCAGTAAATGTTGTACAAATTGAATTCTCACTTGGAAATAAAAATAACTTTTATGAGACTTAAAAATAAACTAGAAAGAAGAAAATAATAATCATAAAGACTTACAGGGAGACTTTTGAAGTTGAAAATTATGAGACAGCTAACAAGTGAGATTCAATTATACTCAACCTTTAGGTTTTGCTGCATGGAAATTTGTCACAAGATTACAAGCAATAAAAATACCTAGGTTTTCATAGAGCAACTGAAAGCTATATCTAATTACATCTTAAGGAAATATTTCTATAAAACTTGCTACAAAAATTATGAGTATTTATTTCTCCTTTCACTTACTTTTTTTCTTCTTCTGTTTCTTAGAACTATTTATCACATCCTCTCTTTTATGTGCCCTAACTTTGAGCTTCTGTGTCAATTTCATATTTCCTTAGCAAAACTTCCCATGTCAACTTCTAGGTGTATATTGCGAACTTTTAAGTGAGCCTGCTTAATGAACACTGTCGTAAGTTACTTTGAATGGGTATTGTCCCTTTTGTGCTCTGATAAGATCTTATTCTTTTCCTTCATATAATCCATTATGAAGGAAGCAAATATACAGTTATTTTTTTGTTTAATGTCTGAGTCTTCAGCTAAAATTGTAGGCCCTGTGAATGGAGTAGATATATCCGTTTTATTCACTAACATCTCTCTGCTCACTGTGATATATCTCACATTTAGTACTCATATAATAAATTGTTTATTGAAAAAAGGAATTGATGGATACAATTTTGTTCTGAACATACATTTATTAGTTCAAGCACATGATAATTTTGTCCATGTACAACTTCATTTTTTAGCAAACTATTGCAATATTCCTTGCATGATTTTGAATTAAGTATGAATATGATAATAAACTTACCTTTGGTTAATTTTGTATAAACAATCACTACATTTCCCATACTGCCCTTAGCAAAGGAATTGGCTGGACAGAATCTGTTTGATTTCCTGCTGAGTCATTTCTCACCATTGGAACTCTGAATTCCATTCTCCTATTGGAGAAGGACACAGTAGGGAAATTGAAGCCAGTAGAGTGAGCTAAATTGTATCTCAAGATGGGAAAATGTGGGCTTGGGATTAAGAGAAAGTAAATTCCAGGCTCTTTTTATAAATAAAAAATATAAAGGTCAATTAACTCCTATATCAATCACTTTGGTTAAACCTTATTCCCGTTATTGGTATCTATTCGATGAAAAAAAAATGGCTCATGTAATTAACTCCTTACACTTTAATTTGGGTGGGAGATCTTTTATTACATCTAAAATTCCAAGAAATAAACACATGTTGTGTTTGTTACATGATTTGTCACGAGTCTGGGTTAGTTTTTTGATAGTATCTGTCACGCATTTAATAAATTCAACACTAAAAAGAGCTGTGATGTTCTTCCTGCATGTTTTCCAATACAATGGCTGAGTTATTTTGGCTAATACAGTCTGTGGATTTTTAGAAATTCCTTTCTCAATTTTTTTATCAGTTTACCAATTATTCAGACTTTACAGAACAATTGTAGCTCTAAAAATGTAACCACTCTAAAGTGTAAGAATTTATCTTCTCATTTCTAGTCCTTGCTCAAATGCTTTAGATGGTAACAAATCCAGCTGGTATTCCAGAATATGTGCTAATACTTGCCCAATAATGCATTTTCAGTTTATAAAATCTGCATAGCTTAAACTCATCTTCCTTAAGAATCTTTTATTATAATTTTATTTAGAGGATGAAGATGTTTTTCAAGAAATAAGAGTTAGTGAATTTTATTATATAGCTATGCTTAAATTTTAAAATCATAACCTGCCTAACTCATCAAAAATATTTAAAATGTTCATTTTTATCTGATTCTTTAAATGCATTTAAACTCACTTTTTGTATAGCAAAAACTATTTAGTCATACTAAACATAAGCTGTGCAGTTAGCAGTAGCTAACACAGTATGTGCTCACAATGCGCAGGGTGCCATCACTGTTCTTAATTTTTACATATTAAAATTTACTCCTCATTGCAAGGACCCAATGAAATTGGCATCATCAACAGCTCTGTTTTGCAGATTAGGAAATAGGGGCACAAAGGCTCTAAATAACTTCCCCAGCATTACAGGTCAGCAGTTCAGGCCCAGAGCTCAAGCTTTCCATCTTGCACTATCTACCCTGCCTCTCTTTGTACACATAGTGTTTTAAGTTATCAACAAACAAACAAGCACAACAACAAAACAAAAACCACTTTAGCCCTCAGGGAGTTTGCAATCCTGAGAGAAAGCCCAACCTTTGACCCCAAGCACCTTCTCAGCACTAAGCATATTCCCACACACAGGAAGCACAATCACACCCTCCAACAACACACTTTCAAACAAAGTGGAAAGCAGGTTAAGAGAACGGAAATTCACCTTCTTTTAGGGGACAGTCCATTCAGAGGACTACAACTTACATATAGAGATCGTCAAGTACATGTCAAGCCCTTTTTCTATACAATCTCATGTCATCGTCATCACTTTATTAAAGAGAAAACTGAGGCCTAAGGAAATTCACTACTTTTTTGAAGATCATAGAGATGATGAAAATGTTAGAATTCAAACCAAGTCTGTGTCCAAAGCTCATAACACCACCACACCACAGTACAGAGGTGGTAACCCAAGCTCCTGGTTTGAAAAGACTGATTCTTGGAGAAGGATAAAATGCCAGTATATTCTAGAAACTCACCTCAGCAACCAAGGAGAGATACCAGTAATAAAAAAAAAAAAATAGCATCTGTATATCAGCCATTCTGGAAATAAATAAACTTGAAAATATGACTTTATGGAGCCTGATGAAAGACATCAGAGAATGTTTTCTGGAAGATTTTAGATCTGACTTGTGTTTTGGAAGGAAAAAATAGTGATATGTGTTTACAAGGTAAAGGAGATAGCCTAAACAACACCTATCTACTTAAGAAAAAATCTCTAGAATATAAACTTTGTTTATAAAACACATCCTTGTAATAATCATCAAATTACTATTTAAGCTGCCTTTTTTATATTTGCTCTCTTCTATCTCTTCACTAATACTTATTGATAGCTATTATTTTCTTTATTCACAATGTATGTGAAAAGAAAACACAGGCCTTTAGCAAATATAATTTTCATGTTTCCTTAATTATAGATTCCCATGAAAATTAAAAGACAAAGGATTTAAAGTAAATATAGTGTTTTACACACACACACACACACGTTTAAGGCATATTGTCTTTTTTTACCCCCTAGATCTACACTGATTTTTTTAAATACGTCTGTGATTGAAAGTGAGGAAAAGGATTTATTATAATGTTCATTGCAATGTTCATAACAATAAAGGTTTGGACAATTTTGAGTAGGCTTTGTGATTTTAAGCCATATTAACAGATATTAAACTCAAAAATTTGTCAGTTAATAACTGTGGTTCTTAAAATGTCTGACTCAAGAACAACTAGTAACTAATAACTAATTTAAATAGTCCCCTCTCAGTGACTCAAAACATGTCAACGGATGCAAAGGAAGATTTAGACCCATATAGCTCATGAAATTCTTTGAGATGGGCCACAGGAACAAATATGAAATATCCTTGAAAGAAACTTTAAAGTTTTAGTATTTGTAAGCCAGAAAGAGGGTCAAACTTAAAAATTTTAAGGGGATCCTTATTCGGTAGAATAGCAATGAGCTCCAGCACTAACATATAATTGGTTTGAAATAGCAACTTTTAATACCACATCTGGAGAATAGAATAATATAAGCCACAACAGGTAGTAATTATTGAAGGTAATTGTAATGCAGCTTGAATGGTAAACATTAATGAAAAAAAAGATTTCTAAGCAAAATAAAATCTCAAACATCAAAAAGACAAAAAGTTTGTGATAAATGGTTCATTTAGGCATGCAGTGCTGTGTGGGCAAAATTGGATTGCAATCATAGCCATTTCAAAAAATGAAAACATTAGGAGAAAAGAAAATTGGACAGAAATGGCATGGAAATTACAGCCTTTGATCCGTTCTGAAGAACCTTTTTTTTGAAGCATCATCATGAGTGGGCAGCAAACTCTTTCCAATCTTCTGTTAAAACCTTTATGAAAGCCTGGAAACCATGAGATAGAAATAATCAATTTGGGACAGACGAGATATTTCTCAGCGATGATCTTTTTTCCCATAAAATTGTACAAAATTAATTCCACTGTTAAATTGCTAATTTTGAAACTGATACTTTTAATTTCAAGAGAAAGTCCTTCCTGAATCATCCTTGACCTTTCCAACTAAAGATGAGATATTAGACACATGCTTCATGGTAACTAACAGCACAATTGAAGAAAAATGAAGAATATTTAATGCTTCTGTTTATACAAATCATTCTAGGAATAATAATGTATACCTTGTAACATAAAAGGACATCATGGTATGGAAGCAGATCTTTGGCTAATATGAATGATGCAGTATAGTTTTGAAAGACATGCGATTCTAGATCTGTATTTGCAAAAACTTAAATTAATTCCCACAGCTTTGAAACAATAATGAACCTAGACTTCTTCAATCACTATTTAAAATGTCTGTAATTTGATTCTAAAGCATTAATATTTAGAATTACCCCATTGGCTTTCTTCATTAAATGCTCGTAATTAGTTATTTCGTAATGTTGCTTCCCTATTTTGCCAAATCTGTGTTTTAAATTTTATTTAAATAATCATTTAAATAAATATAATCTTGTACATAAAGATTACTTTAGGATTTTATCTATGACGGAATGATACATTCTGATGTCAAAGGAGAGTTATTGGCAAATAAGTATAAGAACCTTATTTTACGTTTTAGTAAACAACAGCTTTATTCTGTGAGAGGGTTGCTGAAGTCTGATTTGCAATGCTTGCAGCAAAATTTAGATTTATTTTCTTATTTAACTTGAATTCATTCTGTTTCATTAACATTTTCTATTTGACCTTTTAAATTATAGACCCTTTCTAACCTCAAAAGATGTTATTATGAAAGAAGAGTGTGTCCATTTGTTTTATACTTTTGAAAGTAAATATTGGTTTTATTGCTATTAGAAAATACTACTCAAAATACAATGGTGTGAAATTTCAAATGAAATGGCTAAGTATGTTCTTTTTTTCCCTGCTGTCAAAGATTTTTAATTCAACCATAGGTAAAGTAGCTCTTTTCTAACATTTGTTAACATGTATGTAATTTATTTAAGTAAAATGAACTACTTGTATGATATTCTTGAAATTGTAATGGTATTTTTGTCTAAATTATCTCTAACGACATGAAGTAAAATAAATTGTTTTCTAAGTAGCCTTCCTCTTAGATCCTTTTTTTATCTGAAAGGGATGAATGTCCTTGCTCTGACCCTTGAAAAATGCATATAACTTAATGGAAAAGATTGACAAGTGGAAAATTTAAAACTAGTGTTGTAAGGAGATATTGGGGTCCTTCTTGCTGCCTCAGGGACTGCTAAACAAAGTGATGGCCCCCTGCAGTACACTGTTTAGCAAACTCAACTTTCTCTTCAGAAGACTCTATACCTTGTGTGGCAGTTGCCTTTTTCTTACTTGTCTTCATAATAGACTATAAACTGCATGAGGGCCCCTGTCATCTCTTATGCTCACCACAGGATCTTCAGTGCCTAGTATCATTTCTCACACATACTAGCTACTTTATATTTACTTATTGACTACATAAATAAATAGAATAAAGGAATGATATGAAAGAACATTCTGTTACTTAACCAAGATCACACCATTTATTTTAAATTTTATTTTTATTTTTAATCAATGAGTATTAATTACATAGGTCTGTGGGGTACCGTGGGATGTTATGATGTATTTTACTTTGTAAAATAATTAAATCAACCTATTTAACCTCTCTGTCATATCATATACTTAAGTTTTTGTCATCACAGCATTTAAAATATACATTTAGAAATTTTGAAATATAGAACATATTGCTATTAACTGTAGTTGTAAATGGATAAATGATAAAAGAAAATGTGGTATATATACTCAATGGAATATTATTCAGCCTTTTCAAAAGAAGGAAATTCTGCCATTTGTGAAAACACAAATGGACCTGGAACACATTTTCCTACATGAAATAAGCCAGGCACAGAAAAATAAGTAACACATGGCATCACTTATATGTGGAATCTAAAAAAGTTAGGTGGTTATCAAAGGCTGGCAGGGAGCAGAGAGGATGGGTTAGGAAGATGTGCATAAAGGAGCACAAAGTTTCTTTTAGACAGATGGAATAATTTTTTGAGATCTGAATCTATTATTAATTGTAACATATTTTATATTTTATATCAGACCATTTTTTAAAAATATTTCTTTAGTTGTAGATGGACACAATACCTTTATTTTATTTATTTTTATGTGGTGCTGAGGATCGAACCCAGTGCCTTCAACGTGCAAGGCGAGCGCTCTGCCACTGAGCCACAATCCCAGCCCTCAGACCATTTTTGAATGAGAACTAAGCTAAGGCATAAAGGCAAATCCCAATGAACAAGGTGAGGGAGGGCACCAAGTCAGGATTCAACACATGTACCATTACAGAGGTGACAAAGAGCACAACACAAGTAAAATCAACTGCAAATAATCTGGAATACCTAGAAATGCCGAGAACTTGTGAAACAGTAGTTAGATGCAGAACATGTGTTGAATATTATTTTGCATTTTGATCTTAACATTCTCCTCTATTTCAAGCAAGTAACCCATTCTTTGCTTGAGGGAATTATTTTCTTAGGGAAGGAACAATGAATAGCCAGAAGGAAAGGGCTGTTGATTTTTGTGAGCACCATGCAACATTTTTAATCATTTGAATTTGGAACTTCAGATTCATAAAATCCTATCTAACCTAGAGAGTTGGATTGGAGCCACTTCATCAAAAAGAAGTATATACCAAGCTAATACATTTTAAATGGGTTCTGAAGAGAGCCACTAATCACTTCTAATCAGGAGAATTACAGGTTTTGGTAGACATTTTACAAACATCACCCTAATGGCAACAGAAGGTTGGATTGGACAGCTGTAAGACAAACAGGAAGGCGACTGAGTGTGGGCAATAACGCAGTCAAGAAATGATGAGCTGAACCTGAGATTATGGGAATAGGAAGGAACTAAAGGTTTGAGAGACACTGAAGATATAGAATCTTCCTGATAGGATATGTGTTGAAGAAAACCAAAATCTCAGATGACTCCCAGCTTTCTGGTTAGCAGGGTTTAGGAGGAAAGGAAATATATTATCATTTGCAAAAAAAAAAAAAAAAAAGTATAGAAGGGAATGTTGCTGAGAGAAGGGGGGAAATGATATGGAGCTCAGGAGAGAGAAATTTGGGGATCATTAGAAAAGTTAAGTTGAATGTTGAGGCATGTAAAAAATAGAGACGGACAGACATAGCCCAGAAATGAATAGAGTCAAAGGGCTGAGAAAGGAACTCTGAGCTTGATGGAAGAGAAGCCTTGTAGAAGACTAAGAGTGAGCATAAATAAAAGCGACAGAGAATATCATCACAGGAGAACTGACAGGAGAAATTTTCTGGAAGGAGAGAGAGGTCAACTGTATCATAAACTAGAAAAATAAATTCTGCAAAATTAAACAATAAGATCTTCCAGACTTAGAGGAAAAGAATTTTGTAATACGGAAGAAGGAAGGGAAAGGTGAACATCTCCAAGTCACCAAGGGAACTCTGGGTAAGGACGTAAAAACAGGAGAATTTGACCAGGAGAGAGAGAGATGCAGGACTCTGAATGGGTTTTATTTGGAATCTAGAAAGTTGGCCACAGAGAGGTATTAAACACAGATAGACGCATCTCTTCTATCAGCATGGAAGGGAAGGAAGTTAGAATTCTTAGGGAATCAAAATCATTTTGTACATTATAGAGAAGTTAAAAACAAATTTAAAGGGCAAAAGATCAAGGAACTTATTGCCTATTTACCTCTATTTTCTGAGAAAAAAATATACGAAAGAATTGTCTATTGTATGAGATTATATGAGGAATAGATAATTCCTCACATAATATTCCATGTAAAATCTAATGTTTAGATTTTACATGGAATATATTTACATTTTATATGGAATTTTATAAATCTAAAATGGATAATATTTAGCTACTATATGTATTCTATGAGGAATTATATGGAGGAATCTTTTACATGAGAGGAATTATCTGCTGAGAGAACACAATTTGGAAAACTGGAGACTTAGAAGTGAGCATAGTAAATAATTCCAGCCCAGGAACTGAGTATTAACAAAAATTACTTAATTTCACAGTTTTTGCTATCTGGAAAATGAAAACTTTAAACTACACAGTACTTGCATTCCCTGTAATCAATAGGATCCCAAGCATCCCAAATCCACCTGATTTCAAATTTGACAATGCTATGTCTCTAGGTATCTTTTATCACAATTATGGGTTAGAGGCAGATTCATTGAACATACTAGAAAAATATGTTCTGTCTTACTGTCTAAAAGAAAAATGGAGCTACAATCTGAATCGTTTATAGGCTACCCTAATGCAATCTATGTAATAGAATGACTATGATTGAAAACTAAATTGATGAGTAATACGGACACATTAATTATGACTAGAAAAAACAAACATAAGCAAAGAAGAGAATGCATTTTATATGCAAATGACCCTGCCATAGGAGAAGGTTGAATCAAACTCTGTAGCAGTGATAATACTTCTTTTACTGTAGTGCTGTTATTTTCAAATACTTTTACTTTCTTGAATGAACTTTACACATGACAATCTCTCTGGCATGAAAAATCATGCAATTATCATCATAATTTCTTGGTAAACTTGGAAGTTCAGAGGTCAAGTCATTATGATAGTACTATTTTTCTTTTTGTGGTCCATCTGCCCACGTATGCAACTTTTTGAGGTTTATAAGTAAAGTCTGACTGAATGTTCATCAATGAGATGTAAAAGATGTACCACCTGTAAGTCACTGTTGCTAAAAAGATTGTCTCCATTTTAGGGTCAGGTGAACAGATGCTCAGGGAGAATCAAGGACTTAGGAAAACCAAGCAGATTTTTTTTTTTTTTTTGATAATCTGAGAATTAATTCATGGTAGAAGTCAGAGTTGAAATATTCAGAGGTATGTTAAGGAACCGCTGAAGAGCCCTGAAGATTTGAGAAATTTAAAAAATCCTTATTATTTTATTTAGTTAAATGTTACCTTGAAATATTGAGTAGTTAATCACATTCTGAGGACTGACTTAGGCATTTATTCAAAACAACTTTATGGCATAAGTGCTTTGTCTCCTTTTGAGGAATGGAGAGATTAACTACATGGACAAAGCAATTCAACTTAGAAGTTCTGGGGCTAGGTTTCGAATCAATCTGGCTTCAGACTCCAGGTTTATACCACTCTCAGGTAAAAATAAGGAGAAAACGAACAGAACATTTTATCTGATGACTGCTTTTGTATCAAACGTTGATGGGAAACAGGAAAACCCCTGTTGAGTGAGGCAATTAGGAAATACTGCTGTTGTGGCTCATCAGACTAAAACAGGGACCACAGGTGAAACACTTTGAGCAAAGGATGCTGACAGCACATTGGCTTCATAGTGTCACCTGGATATGTGAACATAATTCAGAGGGAAAAGCATATGGACTTAGCTTTTGGAATCCCTAAGACAAGCATGGTGTGGGCAGAAAAATGCTGCTTTTGTGCCATTGAATGCATATTGTGCTGCTTACTGAATACATTCCTCAAGAAACTTAAAAAAGAGCCAAAAAATTCTCTCTACTCTCACATAAAACAGCCATACAGGCAAGGCACCTCCATTCCACTCCTCTGAGCTTGAAAGCTCAGGATCAGATGATTAAGAAAAAGTAAAGATAAATTTTGGCTAAATTGAGAAGCCAGGTTTAGAAAGAAAAAAAGATAGGGACTCCCTAGAATCCCATTGTTAAAAACAGAAATCCACACTCAGCTGTAATCACTATCTCTCATACATCAATAATCCAAGTATGCTTGAATTTCTTTGTTGGCATTGCATTCTTTGAAAATAGAGTAAAACTTTCTTTTCTTCTAGGCATCAAATCAACTGTGCGTATTTTGTTTAAAATCTGTGAATAATTTAGTAGTGTCCTAGATTCACAGGGTGATGTCTCTAACACAAAAATATTTTTTAAATGTACTTTATTTATCAGGAAAGACAGCCTATTAGAGTAATGACTCCATTAATGCACTACTAGAAATATCTAGTTTAGCTTTAAAAATGTGCATTAAAATGGAATGAAGTTTTCTCTGGCAAACTTTTAATGGCAGTTCCATTTTAGAAGGAAAAGAGCCAAATGGAATTCTCCTGTTGCCTTCAAATCTCTCTTGAGTAGTCTCTTTACAGAGTGGGACTTGAGTGTTTTTAAAATAACTTACTAACATTGGAGGGGAATTTGTTAACAGTTGCATAACTTCAGGGGATGATTTGTTGCCTGGTCAGCCTTTGTTAAATGTGTGGAACAGATTGTTAAATCATGCACTAAGTCTCTAGCCAGTCTTTCTGGAGAAACCACATATTAAAATCTAAGTCTAGCATTTGGTCATTATACATCTATAATTAAATACTATGTACCAAGTGTGTTACATATATTACCTCATGCTAAGAACAACCTTGGGCAAGAGGGTACTTTAAGTATACGTTTTATAAATGACAAAACCAAAATAAAACAGAATTGTGAAGTTCACCTAGGTAGGTTTATCTGAATATAAAACCCATGATCAATGCATGAGGCAATTAAACCTCCTTTTTCATCAGAGAAGCTCACCGGATGCTGATTTATCCAGTTGGCTTGTATGGGTTAATTATTTATGTGCATGCTTAGTGCTTTGAGGTGGCTTACCTTAAGAAGCTGTGATTACCTAAACTTCATGAAAAATGCAAGCTCAATCATTTAATCAAAAAACAGTCCAAATTTAACCCAACTTAAAGTTCTAATTAGATGCACTCAGTGACTTCACTTAATAAAGGGTCTGCTTTGGCAAGCATGGCTGCCCATTTCCATAAGCAAATACTTTCAGGTCACCTTCTCCCTATATTACCTATGCAGGAAGGAGGCATCAAAAGTTTCATCTCCATGATTGCCTTAGGTGGGAGAGAGATGATGGGGAGGAAGGATAAAGAGCAAGAAGGAATGGTGGTGTGAAGGTAAGGTACAGAGAAGAGAAAAATGAGGAGTTCAAGTATGATCCCTAACCTCATCATGGGTTAGGGCATCCATCCCTTCTCCTGTGCCTCTGCACTCTGCTATACTTAGGACCTTGTCCTCTTCAATGTCAGAAAGCTTATTCTATAAGATAAAGTGAGCTGCTTGCAATTTATTGCAAGGGTATATTTTAGCATTGACTTTTGAAAGCACAGAATTCTGTAGCATGATTATCACTCACCCTTTGCACGGAAGCGGCTGGCTGAAGTTAAGACTACAGGTTGTGCGCCTTGGCCAATAAAAACTACAAAAGACAGACTAACATGAAGTCAAAAAAATCAAAATAGCTACTTTAGTCCTGTCACTGTTTTAAGACTTCCTTTCTACAATAGAAGGTGACAAGAATCTCTTTAAATGAAACCTAAACAAGATTAACTCTTTCTATAGAGAGAACCTGACCAAAACAATTTACCCCTTTGAGGATATATGATAAATATGTGCTGCTTTTCACAGTTGGTTCAGTTGCAGCATCCACTCAGTAACTAGTTATGGTGTGTTAGTCATGTATCAAGTGCTAGACTGAGGGTTGAAGATGCAAAGTAAAATAGGATATTCCTTGTCAGGTAGAGAAGTTCTTTTGTAATTGGGGAGAGAAACAATTATAGGACATTGTGCTAAGGGCTATATGACCTCTTTTTGCACCCAAAACTCTTCTGCATGATTTAAATATATTTACTGACCTTTTATGTCGTTGCTATTATTATGTGCATTTTATTGATGGAAAAGCAAAGCAGTAAAGTGATTTATTAAAGTGCTGGAGTTGGGACTCAAACTTAAGCCAACTGGCTCTAGAGTCTGTTTTTATCTCTCAGGGGACCCAGGAAATACTTTTGAGAGATGATGCTTAAACTGAACTCTAAAAGACAAGTTGAATGTAGTCAAAGAAAAAATTCTCAAGGCAAAACACAGCATGAGGAATAAGTTTGTTCAAGCAATCTAGATAACATTTGTAAAAATGTAATTAAAATTAAGTAGGAGGGGCTGGGGTTGTGGTAGAGCGCTTGCCTAGCATGTGTGAGGCACTGGGTTCGATTCTCAGCACCACCTTAAATAAATGAATAAAATAAAAGTCTATCAACAATTAAAAAAATAAGTGAGAGATCCAGGAGTGGTAGCACATACCTGTAATCCCAGCAACTGGGGAGGTTGAGGCAGGAGGATCACAAGATCAAGGCCAGCCTTGGCAACTTAGCCTCTGCCTCAAAATAAAAAACAAAAAAGACTGGAAATGTAGCTTAGTGGCAGTACCTAGCATGTGTAAGACCAAGGGTTTCATCCCCAGTACTGGGGGTGGGGGCATATGGGAGAAAAAAATAGAGGCAGGGAAATTACATTATGGCCAGATTGGGAAGGGTTTGTAAGGGTCTGCTAAAGAGTTTGGATTTTGATCTTACAAATAATAGAGACAGCAAGTCAGGTAAGCATCAGTTAGGTAGAGTATAGACTGGTAGATTCTGTCCAAATCATGAGGAAAGTAAAATGTAGAAATTTGATAGACTTAGAGACTCAGCATTCTGATCTTTGTTCTGAGTACTGACATAGAAAGAACTGAGAAATGAGGAGACAAAGAAACAGAAGATATGAGGATGGGACAGTATTTAGAAAAGCATTAGCACATTTCATCAGATCTAAGGCACAGTTGATTGTAAGGTGCACGACTGAAGAAACACTTAGAAAAATGTTCCCAATTAAGCACTTTCTATCATAAGATGCATTACAGTTTCACAGATGTTAAAAAGCAGTAAATGCACCTTAGAACATATGAATTACAGTTTATAATTCAGGTAAAAGTAGATTTAATCACTGGTGCCAGTTACTGAGTACATTATAAAATAAATTAATTGAAAAGAAAGTGAATGCTATGTAGAAATACAATGGAGATATTGAGAATAAATAACAGTAGTAATTGAAGAGAATAAAGGATTATGGTTGTATGATATTTGGAAAATAAAATCACTGGACTTAGATGTCCCACTGTGTGCAGGTGGTAAGGGAGAGAGCTTTCGGGAACCCAATAATGTCTAAGATGGTTTTCTAGGTAAAGTCTCTAAGACTAAAAACACAAAAAGGAGAACAAACATCATGAGTTTGGCTTTTTAAACATGATGAGGTTAAAATAAAGGTAGGATTGTACATGGAGATACCCAAAAGGCAATGGGAATTTAGACCCCAACTTGAAAAAAAGGAGAGGGCTAAATATAATGATTTAGTAAGCATCCAAGTGATGGGGTCACTATACATGTATCTAGATATCTAAAAAAAAAAAAAAAAGTCTAGCCAAGAAGTCATATTGACTTGAATTAGAGGAAAATATTGGAAGTAAATGAAAGGAAAAGGATTCAAACCATATTGTAAAGACATAATTTCTAGGTCTTGATAACTGATAATCTTTAGGGGTTGGGAGAAAAATGTTCCAAAGAAAGATATAGAGAGGTTAAGAAGAACAATGGTCTCCACATTACCTGTGGTTTTGCTTTTCACAATTTCAGTCACCTCTAGTCAACCATGATTCAAAAATATTAATTGGAAAATTCCAGAAATAAACAGTCTATGAGTTTTAAATTGTATACCATTCTGAATAACAGGATGAAATTTCATGCCATCTCATTTTGTCTTCTTTGTCCAGTGTATCTACACTGTACGCACTACCCACCATCACTTAGCCATCTCAGTTTCCAGATCAGCTGTCATGGTATTACAGTGGCTGTGTTCAAGTAACCTATATAGAGTGGCTTCGTGACACATTGCAGTGTCTACCTCAT
The DNA here is from genome assembly GCA_028644305.1 of Xerus rutilus. Lineage (NCBI taxonomy): Eukaryota > Metazoa > Chordata > Mammalia > Rodentia > Sciuridae > Xerus > Xerus rutilus. The sequence goes on along the minus strand of CM053403.1, from coordinate 36,211,029 downwards.
TCACATCACTTCACAGATAATGTGTATCCTGTTGCCTCACATCATCACAAGAAGGATGAATCTAATACAATATTTTAAGAGAGCACATGCACGTAATTTTGTTACTTTATGTTGTTACCATTGTTCCGTTTTATTATTGTTAATCTCTTACTGTACCTAATTTATAAATTAAACTTTGTTATAGGATGTATGTATAGGAAAAAAAGTTTGCATATTTTGGATTCAAACCTATCCATGGTTTCAGGTATCTCTTGGGGGGGGTCTTGGAACATATCCCCCATAGATAATGGAGGAACACTGTGTAGAAGTTTGGTTGGAAAAGAGTAAAACTTTCAATTATAGATGTGCTCTGTTGAAAGTACTGCCAGAACATCAAGTGAAAATGACCTAAGAGTAGTTGAAAATGTGGTCTATATTTCTGGAGACAGGTCAAATCTGGAGATATAAATTTGAAAGTCATCTATTCAAAGTGAGAGTTGAAACTGTGACATGAAAGATTGCCAAGAGAACAATATAAAAGGATAGTAAAAAAGAAATGATTTAAGGATCAAACATTAAAGTAAGTTATATTTAGCCAGAAGAGGTAGTTCTATCTTGTGTTAAATAAAACTAATAGGAAATGGAAACAGCTATGATATATTGAATGCCAATACATGAGAGACATTTTACATCTGATATTTATAATACTTAAAATTAATTGCATGTGGATAATCAAAACTATCTTTTACAAATGAGGAAAATGTGAGAGTTAGTGACTTTTCTAAGGTGACACAACTGAAGCTGAGTTGGGGTTTATGCTTATGGCTCTTCCTTGCGGCCTAATGCACTCCCACCCCTCACCAGGGCCATCTTCCTATAATTTTCGTGTGTTGCTCTCACTTCTTCGTAGACCACTTGTAGCAAGCCCACACGTTTACAGAGGACATAGTGAAGTCATGCATCTGGGAGAGTTACACAGAGTCTGTCCCAGAGGGTATCTGGAGTTGTGTGTTTAAACACTTTTCATTTAATTGTAACCATGTCTTCTTCACTTTACAAAAATTTAAAAAACGTTTTTTAAAAACATAGGACTTTGTTCATCTATTCCCATTTCTCCCATTTTAGATTGAAACAAGGTGACAAAGAAATACTTCCCTGCCGAAAGTAAGCAATGATGTAAAGCGATGATAGGATTAGAAGATAATTTACATTCAGTGGTTTGTATAATAGGAAATGGGACTGTGGCAAAATGGAGAACAAAGCCCCATCTAAGGAGAAAACAACAACCCTTCAAAGTTCTGTGTTGCAAAATCTTCAGCTTTTGTAAGGGAAGATGGAAACTGAAAACATTAAGTGAAACCTCCCATTTTTAATGTTTAACTCCCACTTTAAACACAGTGCAGGCTATGGAAAGACTGCAGTGAGTCAAATGCACACTAAATGGTAACATTTCCTCCATTAATGTGCTTCCACATGACAATCTTTAGTATTGAAGGCATCACTCTGCCTTTTATCCTCCATATATGTATTTCCAACTTATTTTAATAAAAATTCTTATTTTTTCACGTTAGCTACCATGATAATCTTACATAGCCAGTATTTGCAAAGTTGCAGCCATTTTGTCTTATGGTTAAATACAAAATTTACTTCCTATTTAATTTTATCTGATTTATTTGGATTCATTATTCTAGATTTTAAGCCATGTTTCCAGTTTTCTATCTCTTTCCACAGCTCCAAGTATAATTGTGTAATTACATATTCCATGCAATACATCCAGTGTGTGTAGTGTTTATAGGCATAGTAAATGTTCGTAAGAAATTTTGTCCACTGAGTTCTATACAATTTTAAAAGGTCCCAAGCAGAATTGATTTATCATTAGAAAATTATATTAGCCTTTAAGTGCTATCTCTGCAACATTCTACAAATTTCCCCCGTGTCATCTCTATTTGCCTGTATCACTTCTTTGCATGCAGAGGCATGACACACCTGTTAACACATAGGGTATGACTTAAGTGATTTTAGCTACTTGGCTCCTTCTGCCACCATCCAGAATTCTAGCCTTCCAGTCCTCTTCAATAATCCTCTTGATTACAAAATTCCTTGCTGGAAACTCTATATATACCTTTGATCCTAAAGAACATTCTCTTCCTGTTCCTATGCTTAAAAGAACTAATCCATGAACATCAATTTATCTGACTCCACATGATTTTATTTCCAAGAACTACACATGCTGAGGCATCAGTAATGATGGCAGCTCATGCTTCCTAAGGATTCACTGTGTGTCAGGCATTGTGCCACAGCTTTATGTAAGTCCTGTTCTATATTCCTTAACAACAATGCAGAGGGAAGGACTCTTACTCACTTAGCCTTGAATAGCGTAGTAGCCTGACAGTAATTGTCAGGGTCAATTTTCCAACAAGTCTGTCCACCCCTAGAACTCTTCTCTTAGTTCTTATTCTCTTTCCTAGGCAGGTCATCTGGCCCTACCTTTGATTTAGTTAGATAAATTGCCAATTGGATAGCAGTACCCATAATGACTGAAGAAAAAGCTTTGTGTTTGTTCTATGGACAGCTAAGATTTATTTGGCAGGCATGTATCAAACCCTAAAGTAGAAATTAGATAGTCTACTACAGTGCTTATAATTTTTAACCTTTTTAATTCAAGGAGAAAAATTTTATGTCTTCAATTTGTTAGGTGTGTGATTTACTGCCAAAACATACCTTCATATCTTCATTCAGGTTGTTAGAGTAATACCAAGTAAGAAAGAAACCTGGGCTGTGCCATTGTGGTATGAGTTTCTACCTTTTGTCTACCATAACACAGATAACTGATGGCATACATTTCTGTACCGCTTTTGTTTTTTATATTTTTTTTTTAGCTGTAGATGGACACAATACCTTTACCTATTTGTTTGTTTGTTTATTTATGTGGTGCTGAGGATCGAACCCAGTGCGTCACACATGCTAGGCAAGTGCTCTACCCCTGAGCCACAATCCCAGCCCCTCTGTACCACTTTTATAATCCCACTAACACTCCTAATTCGATATCTTCTTTTCGTTAAAAAAAGGTCACTAGCATAAAATAGAGTAAGCATGATGTTATCACAAGAACAACATCAAATCAGTTATACTTTTCAAAGGACATAATTTTAAAATGTAGGTGCTTTTGTATAAGTGATGAATACTGGTGTTCCAAGACACTGTTGTGGAGAACCACTTAGCTTGAAACATTTGTGGAGAATTTAATGTCTTCTTTTAAATTCTCTATTGTTCTACTAACTATTAATTCATCTAAACTATATTAATTTATCTAAATTATGCTTTCAGTCCTAATTTTTCCATTTGTTTTTTAAAAAAATGCTCACAAGAAGCTACATAGATTTCTCACTAAATTAAAAAGTGTGCATGTATGAATACCAATTAATCATTCACATCAGGTTCAGCGGTCTTAAACTAGAAGCAAATAGAATAAAAGAGCCATGTCTCTTTACCTGCTTTGGAATATGTGCACATGAACACACTAGAGAGAAATCCTTATTAATTATTTTTCTCTGTGGCTACAATCTCTGTGGAGCCCCCTGTTTTGTCTTTGGGATTTTAATGTTTAACTAATTTTTAATACATCAAAATATTAGTTTCTCATAAGAGGGAACATATAAGAGCAGGCATTTGGAGATTGTCATTTGTTTTGCAAAGTGGATGGATTCAACTTAAATTTATTTTTTAATTGGGTCAAGAAATATTCATATTTCACATTTAATAAAATAAGAAATGACAAAAGCACAAAGGGAAATGGTAATGTAGACAAAACCCTGGTGGACACCTAGTTTTCTGTTGAGGGAGCTTTGTCCTTCTAGTTGAGACTTGGATATCAAATAAATGGCAACTATCTAGAGAAGTGACCTTTCAGCCATCATTATTCTTTTGTAAAGGAGTTGTGCACAAACTTTGATGAGTACAGAGTCATCATGTACCTGAGTACTTGTGCAAGTGGGAGAAGAGCAATAATAGGGTGACATTTTTGCTGCATTTATCTTTGGAAACAATTTTTAACTCTGTGTTTCTATGTCACATGTGGCTGAAAGTTGTAATTAAAGAGTTAGAAAAAATCTCTGTTGATTAATTATATAGCTTATATGGTATTTAAATAGCCACATTTATTACATATTTGTAGCTTGAGAGGATTCTTCACAAACAAAAGTTTTTATGTGGGCTGGGCATCATCTGAATTCTGTTGTAGTTGTGCCAGGAAGATTTTATTCCATAAAATTAATCCAAAATTCTGATGTTATTTAAGGAGGTTATAGTTGTTGATTTTGTTTAATGGTATGCCGTGAAGACTCTATTAAAATGTGTTTGGCTGAAATTTTATCCCTCCAGCCCACACCTAGGAAATTTATCTTGATTGCAATGGAAGATGGCAATTTGGAACAATTATTTATCCTTATAATAACTCAAGAGCTTTTATCATCAAGCACTTGCTATTTGAAGACCTGACTTCCATCTTTAAATAAGTGAATATTAATCTGTTCTTTTTAATCCTTGTAATACCACTTTATCTTTTGCTATTTTGTGAGCTAATGATTAGAAATATTAAATGGGATCTGAATTATCAACTTTTTTCCATTGTTTATATATATATAAATTAAACATTCATGATATAATAAACACTAAAGAACATTTTCTTTTAAAGAATAATATTACAGGAAACTTTTCTGCTTCAAGCTAAAATCTAATCATTTATCCATGGAATTCATCAAGTTTTCTTTACCTTTTCTCAGCTCGACCACTTGCCTTTTACACAAAAACATTGCTGTATATAAAAGCATTACTCTCCTTTGTTTGCAAATGGAAAAGGAAAACCAAAGACTAACCAAAATTGGATGTTGTGCCAGATTTTTAAATTCAAGTTTTCAAGATTTAATAATATAAAATGTGAAATAGTGCCTGTACAATATAAATTTTACCCTTCTATCTCACCTGGAACTTAAGAGTCACTAGACCTGCTTTTACAAATCACCATTTTGATAAAAATAATTTTTAAGAATGCACCTTAGAATTTTGACATAAATATCAGGGTTGTCAGAGTTTGTAAGAAGTTCTACTGGTCATTAATTCTTAAAAGATCAATGCTGGTCAATTCTGCTATAGTAATAGACTATATCAATGATGAACATAAAAGTTTAATGCAATGCATAGAATAGAAGTCAATAGCTGATTTTAATGGTGGTCACTTATTCTCTGCAGGGAAGATCAAACTCTATATTGACACATATACTACAGAGACTATCTGAGGAACAAACATAATATTCTGATAAAGATTTTTTTAGGAAAAATAAGTGGGGTATTAAATAGCCATCTAGGTCATTTCTTAAAACCAAAATATTATTATTTTATTTTTATGATGTCCTCATAATGGTCCAGTAGCATCACAAATAGCCCTAAACCCTACACAATCACATGTTCTTTTATTTTTGGAAATGCATTGACATCAAAATGGGTATAAAAATACCTACCTCCCTGAGTTTTGTGAGGATCAAATGAGATGATGCCTACACATTCATTCCAACTGCTGCACAAATGAGATTTGGATTCTTGGGGAAGGTACCAGCATGGTGAAAGACCCCTTGGAGTTAGTTTTTGAAAATTCTGGGTATTGATAGCCATGTTCTCAGAGCAAATCATTTACATTTAGTTGCCCTGGGTCTCACTTTCTATATATAAAATGGGGATACTCATATCTACCACAATTCTGTTTTATAAATAACTTAAAATAAGACAATGATATTGTTTTATAAACAGTAATACACAATATAGCATACTTTCTTAAACTCCTGACCCACTGCTCATGTCTAACTGCTACCTAACATTAGCTCCTACAGATGAATCACTAACAAAGAATAAGCACATCTCTCTATAACATTTTTATTTTTCCAATATACTCACTGGGGAGATATGAGACAGTATTTGTTTGGTTCAGAAATAACACGATTGCATTGAAAGAGATGTTTTAAACTAAAGCTTTTGTCCTCCGAAATATTCACATTTGGATATAGTTATGTTGTTTGAGGATACACAAGGATGTGACTTTAAGGTCGCAACTAGCTATTGTGTTCTAAATGTGTATAAGATAAATGAGATAAGAGGCTAATTATTTATAGGTTTGCCTTAATTAGCAGATAACATTTTCTATTTTAACGAGGCCTTAGCGATAATAATCAACAGTCAAGTTTCTAAATAGCTTTTCCATATCCTTTTGGGCCATTAGCTCCCTCATCTTTAAAGTTTTCAATATTCTTTTCAAGGCATCTGGAATACTTGAGCAGCAATTTTCCCTGTTTGCAGCAATCACCAGTTGAATGCTTTTGTGAATAGGAAATTAAATGGGTTTTCAACAATGTAGATACTTTTAAATGAGAGTCCCAATGAAATTATGGATGAATCAAGGGACAGCAGGAAGTCTGTGATTTTTCTCCATTTGCAAATGTCTTTCTAAAAAATGCCCTTAGAACTACAGATATTAACCCACTGATGCCAGTGCCTCATTTTTTTAGGTAATTCCTGTTCTCTTTTTTTTTAATGGTTCCAAAAATTCACACCAGAACAGTAATAAAGCAGCAGTCAACTGCACTTACCAAATTTTATAAAGTATACTAAATGCACTTCTGAGCAGTGGAGGATTCCTACAAAATGTATATGTCACTGAGTTCCAGAAATAGAAAGTAGAAATGGTATGAAGAATAGAGAATATAAGAACACATGCAGAAAAAAATAGAAATATAGACAATCCTCTTTGCTATTTGCTAATTACCACATGAATCCGTGAGCAGAATGATTTAGAGAAGGTTTAGTGAATGTCATAAGGCAAACAGAATTTTAAAGCCTTCTCAGGAGGAAGATGGAATCAATGAAGGTTTCAGATTCACTTGCAAAAGCTGAAAGCAGTTTTGACCTTTGTGACCAATTCTAGCTGCAGCTAGATTTGAAAGGGCACCAATGGGATTTGCCACATATACTACTTAAAAGGAAAATGGTACAAGCAGAACAATTTTTAGGAAAGATGATTTTATTGCTACTGTCAGTAAAGGTTTTGGTTTTTTGTTTGTTTTTTGTTTGTTTTTATTTTTTTCAGTAAAGATTTAATCAGCCAAAAACATTACATGATTTTCCAGAAAAGGGGTTGGGTTAGAACCATGGATTTTGGAGATGGACCTCCTGGGTTTAGATCTTGATTATACTCCTTGCTAGCTGTGCATCAGAAAGAAATATTTAGTCTCTCAAACCCCAGTCTCCTTACCTGTAAGAGGGGTATAAAAATAACGTATCCCTCCCTGTTTTAATAGGAGGATTAAATGATAGTATATTGAGAAAGCTCTTAGAGTATCCAGTATATTATAAATAGTAGTTAATTTTAGAATTTCTAGACCTTCACAAATCATTTATTTTAAGGTATCTTGATTTTTACTAGTATAATCGTGCAAATCTATACCTCTTTTATTACTAGTTTCAGTAATAATTGAAAAATTTGAAACTGAAAAATTCAAAATGAATTATTCAAGTGCCTAGGAATTTCTAAACAGAGACATAAACACTTAAATATACAATAGTGTTTCAATTCTTTAGAGTTTTACAACTACTACTCATAGAGGGATTCTAAATGTTTTGAACTAGGTACTTAAAATTCTCATATTCTGAATTGTCTTTAGAACATAAAATGTAAACATTTGATAACTTTCAGTATACTGGGACTTCATTCTATAAATGCTTCAATTTTTTTAAAGTGGCAAAAAATTATTGAGATAAAGAAAAAAATCATTCTGAAAAAATATCTGGGTGAGGTTAAGGAAACTTTAATGTCTACTTAAAAACAGTCTTGATAATTGGAAAATATTAAATCTTTCTGAGCTTTGGGCTGTTATTGCTGGTTTTGTTATATTATTGGTTTTGTTCTCTCTTAGAACTTTTTTCTAGAGAACAGGTTAGTTGTGCAGGAACAAGCTGATATTATGGTATTTATAATGTTCTGAATTAAATTTATAAGCTAAAAATATTTATGTAATTTTTAAAATTTGTCCATTTTCTAGTGAATTATAGTTCTCCATTTATAATCAGTTTTGTTATGAAACTTCCATGAACTATCTCATTATTCTGCAATTCTCTTCGTTAGTTTTACAGAATAATAAATTTTCTCTTGAAAATAACGTGATTATTTGACAACAAAGCAGGGTTTCAAATTCTATATGCCTTTCTCATATTAGCATCATACTTCTGTGAATTTGGTTCATGATGTTACTACATGTCATTCAGATCAATCAGAGTCCTCCCCTCAGGGAGAAAAAAAAGGGGGAGATAATTTCACATCTAGTATGAAAGATTCTCAAGGAGGATAGGCCATGGAGGTCTAGATTTTAGGGGATTGCTTATCTATTCACTCCAGTGTCCAGAACCAATTGAGATCTAAACTACAAAATCAAGTTGCTAAAGATCAAATAGTACATTATTTGCACACTAGCTAGAGCAATTTAATTGTATTATAGACTTAAATGGGTAACCCCACTGTGGTTCTTGGAGTGGAGCTGATCATTCAAATCTCCAGTGTTCCCATACAAGGGCAGATGGTGCCCCTGTGAGCTCACTGCATATCCATTAGGGCAACATACAGCCTCTATGCAGGGAAATGGATAGTAAGAGCCCCAAGACCCTGGACCCAACTCGATGGGTCAGGCACTGGTCTGCTGCAGAGGATGGATGGAAGAAAGTAGCCATAAAGAGAGAAGTATCACTCCCTTATTTTGTCCTCTAGGGAGTACAATGGAAATTTCCCCTTCACTTGGTTGGAATATGATAAGTGAAAATAAGTATTCCCATCCTACATTACACAACAGGCATGCTGTTCAAAGAAAGAAGATCCCAGATGGTTGGAAAGATCAGGAGATAACTTCAGAGAGGAGAAAGTATCTAAGATAGGCTTAAAGGAGGAATATAAATTAAGAGAGGCAAGATAAAAGAACAGGACTACCATAAGGACCCTGGTACAAAGTCCAGGAGAAATAACTAGATGATTTCAAAGCATTGAAGAGGACTCAGTTGACACTGGAGTACATTTTTAATGAACTTAGAATGATTTAGGAATTCAGTAATATTTAGGAGGCAAGAATAAGGTAGACATAAGGTGTTTATGATTAGAAAGCATGTGTCATGTATATTTAAGTGGATCTGGCATTGTATGAAAATAATGTATCATTACAGTAGATGCCGCAGGGTTCTGGCTCACTTGCTGGACAAATGAAACTGGTGTCTGAGTTAAACGAGGAAGAAGAGAGAAAGAGGAAAACAGTAAACAAATTTCTAGGGGAAAGTAGAAAATAAAAGGCCATAAGGAGGGAAATTATAGAATATATTATGGAAGGCAGAGCAAAGGCCAGAGATAAAATCCAAATTATATTATGAAAATCATTAGAATCAAAGAAATAAATGAATTTTAAGGGTCAAATGGAGAGGGGCCTTCAGTGAATGCTGAAGGCAGAGAGGATGTTGGCAGAGTTCAGTATAAGCCAGTGGAGGAAAATGGACAACCATCCTAGAAGATATTGGTGACCATGTTGAAACATTTTATAGCATGAGCACAGAAAAAGCAAGTGGTTTAAGTAGGTGTCAGTGATTAATGATCTAGAAATAGTATTGAGTGACAATATGCTGACCTGTTCTCCTGGACTTTAAGGAAATAGGCTAGGAGGCATCAGGGGGAGATCAGGTTCCAGTTAATAAAAGCTGGAAAGAGTTTTAAAGAAAGATTTGAAGATTTATTACAATGAGCAATAAAATGCAAGCAGTCGATAATGTATGATGTATAAGATGCCAATAAGATAATGGTCAGAATATAGGTGGCTTGGGAAACAAGAAAAATCTTGATAGGATAAAGGAGCTGGGAAGGATCAAGAACAAGGATGAAGAAAACAATGGTTTGAGGTAGAAGCTCCAGGGAACTGTTGGCAGTACAGAAGGTAGCATAATTTAATCATTTTTATTCCTTCAAAATGCTATTACCAAGTCATTTTGGGATGTTGAAAAATTATATTCCTTCAACACTTTATAATTAGGAACAGGAATTGGCATCATCTTATTGGAGCTTGCTGCTAACAATGTGGGAGTTTTTAGAGACAGATACAAAGTCTTGCCAGCACACTGTAACACAGTCATGATGCCATCCAGTGGTCAGTTTGGTTACTTGACAGGTGCTTTCCATTTCTCTTCAAAAATATCTTTTATAGTGAACGGTCATCCCATTTTGAACAAGCTTCTATGAAAAGTGTTTTATTGTATCTTCAAAAATTACATAGAAGGGATTTGATTTTCTATTCACATCCAAGCTAATGGAGTTACATCCAGCTTGTTTTCTATATGTGTTATGCTCTGAGAAAACATGATTTAGCCTGTCCTCTATCGAAATTAATGCAATAAGGAACCATGAAATAATGGGACTTACACTGTATTCAATTTCAGCTCTAATAGAAACACAATGGAAAATAGCATCTGTGACACAGGCTCGGTTGATCAGAGGAAAATAATGGATATTTGTTACTGGGATTTTATTGGTGCTCTGGGTTTTATCCTTCACAGTATGCTCATCAATATAGGAATAATGTAATAAATACTTTTAAGTTGACTTATATTTAGTCTCAGTTTGTCTGTAAGGTCATGTGGTCAGACTTAGCTGGGAGACTTTAATTTGGCTTCTGACAAAATGGGATGAATCAAGTTACCATTGGCAGGGACCTTTTTAAAAATTTTATACAAGCATAGTTCACAAGTTTATTGTACGTCCTTTTTAAAAGTATATTTACAAATAATTTTATAGATGTTCTATTTAGGACACTCAAACCTTTAGCAATAAAATTTTCCATTTCTTCCCCAAACCATCAATTGAATCTCCATGGCAAATTATGTGTCAGCTACTTAATTATATTTTTTAATGAAGCAAAGGCAGAAGTAGAGTCAATTTTGCTGTCTTTATCATCCTTTATATGTGGCATCACTGAACACTTTGTCTATGTGGAACCCATGAGGAACCTCAGTTTACCCTGTATTCAAATGCATAAATATGTTTGGAACCACCATAGAAAACTATACTGTAGTATTGCTTCTTAAGACCTAGAGGGGTAGTGTCACCACATTCCACAATGTTAAACTGATGCAGTATTTAATTTTCATTTGAAAATGACTGGAGCCATATGTCATTCAATTATGTTCTTAGTATATTTAAATTTGTTCTTAATATATTTAAATTCACTTGAGGAAATGCAGAGATTATTTCAAAAAGATGGCATCAATGCCAAGGATGTCATTATCTGCAGATTTTCAGGGGTACTGGAGCAAGAGATCAGGTGCTACCCAGAGAGAGTAACAAATCTAAAGATGATGATCATGACAGAATCACTTCATCATGATTTGCATTTCATCTTAACTCCTGTGGTCAAACACTCCAATTGATATTAATTTATCAAAGTTAAATTAATGCTGTATTTATAATCTGTTTCATGCAATGCTTTTTCACTGTTTTTATTATTGCATTTTACATGTTTTTTAAATTTACATTTTGAAAATTTGAGACTTACAAAAATAGTTGAAAATACAATGAACACAAATATACTTTGGCTTATGTCAAATGGTAACTTCCCCATTTTTGCTTTGTCTAGCTATATATATTTTTGGCTAAACTATATGAAAATAAGTTGTAGTAACTTCACTTCTACATACATCAATATGTATCTCCTAAGAAAAAGAACTCTTCCTACATAAACACAATCCCAGTATCACACCCAGAAATTGAACATCATATTAATGTCAAATAAAATGCTTAAATTTAAATTTCCTCATTGTCAAAAAGTTTCTTGACTACTGCAAGTACAAGTATGTTTCTACTCTTATAATCAATACTCTGCTCCCCAAATATGTTTTATCCAGTGTTTATAGCATCAATTGACGCTTATCTGAACCACTTATTATAATGGATATTGTGAAATGGTGATTTCACAATTCTCTTTCTTATTTTACGTTTTGAGACTGACTTCTACAGTAAACAAGAATGATTTCTTCCTTTTATTTAATAATATCCACCATAAGTTAATAGATGCCTTTTTATATTTTTTATCATGATCATCATTGTTTTTCTTTTTTGTGCTCCATTGTCTCATTTGGCAAGTGGGAGACCTTGAAAACAAGCCCCTTGTTCTTTCTGACAAATCCCCAGTATATTTTGGGCATATCCTTACTTATACAATAAGGTACTTGCACTTTCCATGTCCCAGACTTAAAAACAAAAGTACTGTTTTCGTTTTGGTTTTTCCTATGGAGAATGTTATTTGGAAATCAAAATGAGTTTATTTGCTCTGAAATATTATTCTTCTAGGTTCTTTGGGTGGACAGAGCCAGATGTTTTTAAGTAATGATTTCTTAGTTAAAAATCCAAGTCAAATACACACAACATGATTTCCCCCTCAACATTCTCCCATTCCATCTGTGTCTCCCAGACCTACTGTGAATACAATGGTCCCCAACAACATCAATATGTTTTGCCATTTATTCTATCCTACAATGCATAAAGTATGTTTTCAGAATTAGTACACCAATAGCAATACTAACAATAAACCTACTTTGTTAAATTTAAGATTTTTTTTAACTATTTGCTTTTGTCAGACTATGTATCACCAAGGGTTTAACAATGTATCTTGAAACTCACTCTGCATAAGTCCATAGAGAGACCCTTTATTATTTTTCATGTCTGTATAGTGCTCAACTGATCTCTGTACTTTCACATCTAGAATTTTTGTTCACCATCTCCCAATATTATGTCACAATAATTTGCTTTGTGTGTATTATTTTATATTGTCAAAGGTGTATTTGTATTTATATTGTCTTCACGGTAAATTTCTAGAATTGAGATTATAGATATGAGGATTATCAAAGATACACGTAATTATTAATTATTGACACATTCTCCTCCGTTGACATCATACCATTATGTTCCAACCATTGTACTTCTTAAAATAACCACATCATTACTGATCTACAAAAATATTAACAATATTAATTACTTATTATTAAGCAATAACAGCTTTTAGTAGAATAAATGTAGAGATAAAAATTTCATACACACTCATTTTCTGATTCCAAACTCAGATTTAAATTTGGCAGCATATGCCATTGTTGAAACAGAGCAGGACTGTAGGCTAGACACCCGGAATATGTTGAAGCTTCAGTATTTATGATTGCATTTCTCTTAGACTAATTAAAATATAAAATATGACATAATTACTACAATGGAAATTAGAGTAGCAAGAAATCTCGAAGACTTATCTTTATGAGTCGTGTTAGCAGAAAGCAAACTGCTAACATATAAAAACAATGGAACGCATGCATATTCCGTTTGTTTTTTTTTTCCCCAGGACCAGAGATTGAACTCAAGCCTTTGTATGCTGAAATCTACCACTGAGTTACTTTCCAAGCCCCCTTTTTCTTCATTTTAAGATAGTGTCTTATGCTAAGTTGGCCAGGCTGGCCTCCAACTTGTGATCCTCCTGCCTTAGCTTCCCATGTGTACCATGCATCCAGCTCCCCATCTTAACCTCTTAGGTTTCTTAGATTTGACTCTATATAGTTCATATGCTATTCTCAAAATATAATCTCCTTTCCCTTTGATTTTCTTCTAGGGCTCTCATTGCTTTTCATATAAACCTCATACCGTTCTAGAGTTCGAATGTTTCTGCTTAACCATTTCCTAGGATCCCACAATCTAACTTTTTTGCTTCCATTGTTAAGTCACTAATGGTAATAGAGCTTCATTTGATATATGTCACTTTCTGATATAACCAGGTCTTTGTAGTAATTATTCAGAATGAGGACAAAATGTATTATGTGCTTTTAGTCAGGAATTTAGGAAATATTTAATTGCACATCCATTCCTTAAGTCAATGAGTATTGTGCACTGATTATGTGCAAGTCAGTCTTCTGGGCCTTAAGGATTTAAGCCAGACAAAACGTCTGTTGCCTGGAGCATGTCCATTTCATCTGAATGAATTAAACTTGGTAGGATGTTAGAATACATGTAGCTTACATCTTTCTTTACCTGCAGTGGTGTAGTACTAAATAGGATCCGTACTAGCTTTCAGTAAACACATAAATTGGACAGATAAGAAGATACTTGTCTTCTATAAAGAGGAACTGACTCATACTGGGCAATATGTCTTAACAAGGGATAATATTGTCCTAGAGAATGTTTGGTAATATGTAAAGGTATTTTTAACTGCCACATCTCAAGGTGAGGGGTGCTACTGGCATTTAGCAATGCTGTTAAACATTCTACAAGGTACAAGAGTCACCTCCCGAGCAAACAAAAAACTGCTCCATAATGTCAACAGAACTCAGACATTAGTTTCTGACTGTGAATTTCTATGGCAGAGAAATGTGGCTTAATCCTTGGATTCGCTCTTAGCAGAGAAGTATAGACCATATTTCTTCCACAGCCTCTCTTCTACCTCTGACCATCTCTTTTTAAACCTCAGATCTTTTTGTTCCATAGGTTAACTGTTCAGTTGAGATCCATACCTTCTTTTTTTTAATTTTTTTTTCCTGGTCTGTGTTCAAGGGTAAAACAATGCTTACTAAAGTTTCTGAGCAAGCACTAATGTAGTAAGTTCGGTGCCTGCTGGGCATAATTATAGGGAACAACTTTGTTTTTAAAATCTCATAACAAGAAGTACAAGCACAATCCACAAATTACAATTCTTTCCCGGTGTGTTTGTGCCCTCAGTAGCTCACAGCAGGGTCACAGCTCAGTCTCTGCCAGCTCCCATACTTTAGCCACTTTCCTGAAATTTCAGAAGCAACAAACCTCCCACGGTGAGGAAATAGTCTACATTTCCTACATGGATCAGTATTTTTTTCATACTATGTTCTCTTGCTATGAAATAGACAATAAATTATTTAAAGCATTGATATGAGGAAATTAGTCATATTAATCATTATTCATATTATATATTTCATATGATGGAAAACTCACAGGGATATTGGTCCAGAATTCACTCATGCATTACTTTTCTTTTAAATGATGAGGAAATGTAGGTTGTAATATCATTGTTATATTCATAGCACTGTATGCCCACCTATGAGCTAAGTGACTTAAGACTTAAGTGGTAGAACCCCAAATGGGATTTTTACTCTTACTACTATTAGATAAATGATTTGACATTTCAAAGGCTTAATTTAGTAATACATTGAATAAATGATTTTACCTAGTATCTGTTATGAATATCTTGGGGTTGAGTTTAGTATCACTAGTTTCTGGCTATATGGATATATCAGGAAGTCACCCCACCATTTAGAAAGATTATAATGAAGCAATATTAATATGGGAATTATATTTGCCATTGATGTTGTCACCATAAGATGTTTATCTTGAATGTATCTTCCAAAGACAAGGCTGAAAATAACCCTAAATTTATTAATACATGATATTCAGTGTTCAGGATTTCTTTCTTTTTTTTTTCTTTTCTTTTTTCTTTCTTTCTTTTTTTTTTTTTTTGTACCAGGGATTGAACTCAAGGGTACTCAACCACTGAGCCACATCTCCAGCCCTATTTTGTGTTTTTTTATTTAGAGACAGGGTCTCACTGAGTTGCTTAGCGCCTTGCCTTTGCTGAGGCTGGCTTTGAACTTGGTGACTCTCCTCTCTCAGCCTCCGAAAGTGCTGGAATTAATTGGTCAAAATTAGAAGTGTTTTAAAACTATTTCAGTTCTTTTTCCAGGTAAAATAAATTATATCTAGGCATAGAAGTGTGATATGTAGGCATAGAAGTGAAATGTAATTTGTGCCCCAATGGTTCTTGTTATTATCTTTTTTAATATGCACATTCTAAGTATTTTAGATTCACTGGGAAACTACTAATAATTTTAAAAGGACAATTTCTCTTAACTGGTGATGGTTAAACATTTTCTCTGAGAATATTTCTGTCTTCAGATTCCTCCTTTCCTGCCATAAAACTACATGAGCTATTCACTAGCAAACAGAAATGTCACCTACCCAAAATGAAGTATCAAGAGCTATTCTCTCCACTATGAGCTACCATCTTGATCTGCAGCTAGTAATCCTAAAGAGCCACTGATCACACTACCAAGTGAACTTGGACATTAGTTTCTGAGTCTGTGAATTTCTAATGCCCTGTGCTTTCAAGAGTCAATCTACAATGCTTATGAAGAGTCAGCCACCCACTTAAATGACAAGTAATAGGTGTTGAGGGAATACTAAAATGAAATTAAATGCCTCTTCATGTATCCTTCACCTATCCACTTGTACCTCAATTTATTCAGACCATTTTCTAGAAAATCCTGTTGCTTATGGTAAGATCTCTACCTTTATCAGGTACCTATAAGGTTGAATATACATGGGAGTAATTCTAATGTGATATTTTACAGAAAAACCATCCTACCTTTCCAGCATCCCTTCTGTGTTAGATTTCTTCAAAGCTCCCAGTAATAGCTATTTAACTATAACTTGTTATATAGGTTTGCAATGACATCTTTATGGGAGATAAAAGGTAAACTTGTGAAAAAACCAATAAATTATAGCAAATTATTCTAGTATCAGCTATCTATGAGTATTTCAAAGGGTAGTATATAGAAAAACTTTCTTAAAATGAATGTGAATATATGCCATTTACATCTAAACAAGTAATTGGTTACTTAATGATTAGATATTTTAAAGTAAAATTAACGTCCATGAGAAAAATCTGAAGCTTGTTCTTATCTTTAAAAATCTTCAACATTTGGCCAATAAAAAGTTAAATGAAATCCTGTGGCGGATCAGAGATTGAAATGTTTTATCTTCTGACATTTTAGCCCTCAGAGTTCATTTTGCGATAACAGCATTTTCTTAATCTTATCTTTCTTTGTTCAATAAGTTCCTCCCACCTCACTCTCTCTGCAACCAGAGGATTTTCTTTATGCTCTAGGGTTCTCTCATAGTCACATCTTCTAAAGTTCTCCTCTTGTCTATGTTGGTATGCCATTTTTCCAGCATCCCCTGGATTCTACTTATTTTATAAGGATGTGATATAAAATTCATTTGCTTACTTTGTCAATTCTAGACATTCAAACGTTGTCTTACTGATTCCACCTCCCATACACAATACCTACAGTTCAGATCCTGTTCATATTTGTTGCACAAGAACCATTTCTCTGTAGAAACATTCTTCGACTATGGCAGGAATGGAGGAAAGCTGAGTTCCAGTCCTGCATTGCTTAGCACTTTCTCTCCTCAGATGGAGAATGGGAAGATTGAAAGTGATTCGTTCCTTTGCCCATAACATTATTATGAAGAGTGTGTGTGTGTGTGTGTGTGTGTGTGTGTGTGTTAATTTTTGTACACCTTAATTACCCTTCTCAAGTCAAGGAAAAAAATGGAACTTCTGCAACTTGTCTTTGATAGAAAGGAAGTAATTTTATTCATGATGCTATTTCAGTAAAAATAATTCTGAGAGGCTAAATGATTGGATTCAATGTCCAATAAGTAGTACTGCTAGAAGCAGACTCTCAGCCCCATGATGTCCCACATCATATATTAGCTGCAGGATCTCATTCCTCATACTAGATTTCTCCTAAACTTGTAATTTGTTATCTCCTAAAGTAGTAGATAATTAAGGCCTGAGATTCATTTTCCTTGTGAATGAATAATTATCAAATGTCAATTTCATGTATTTTCATTCTGTGCAAAAGACAAAAAATAATCATGTTAAAATACTAAACAGGCACTTTGGCTGTTACAATACACCCATTCCTGGAGATGATAAACATAAATACTATTTGCTTCCTTAAAAGATCATCTAATCTGGTCTCATTAAAAAGTTTACTTAACATTTATCTTCTCTGTAGATAACTTCAGGAATGTTTTGCTAATTAGATACAAGAAACATAGCCTCCTTATCTAAACACTATTTACCCATGCTTTGAGGTTTTTATTGTTTTGTTTTTTTTTTTTTCAAAACCCTCTTGCAACACAAGGTATCTCAAACCCCAAGCTACTGCCATCTGGCTCGTTTTACGTAACTCTCTAAGCCCATACAAGTGGCAATATACCAGTGAAGAATAAAAAAATATGTATTGGATGGAGCCCAGGAACTATGCCCAAAATAGCTTTTTAAAAGTCATTGAGCATAACAGTGGGAATAACAGGGAGGTCGTAGCAGCAGCTGTTCGGGAGCCCTGGCATAATTCCCCGCTCAGCATGCCCCAGGTACAGTCCAGAAAGCAGTGCTCTTAGCGCCTCCACCTTCTCCTTGAGTTTTTAGGCGTATCACTTGCATCTCAACAGCTGACAAGCACCTGGGACTCGATTCCTGCTGGATTTCGTTAATTTGGGTAATTTCCCAATTGCCACAGTGAGAGCCATCCCCCAAGTTGAGTGAATGTCTTTAATATTTCATTGCATATTCTTGTTTCACCTCACATTATTTTTAGTTTCTAATGGAGAGAGCAGATAAGGCTTCATAAAAGATTACTTGGAGCCCTAGAAATAGCTTTCTTACTGTTCTCGTAGAATTTTTTTCTTCTTTTCCTGACAGGGCAGAAAAGAATTTCCTTCAAGGAAAGCATATTTGGTAGTGAGCAAAAGGGAAGCTTTATAAGACCACAAGAATCTTCCTGATACATGAAAATGTCTCATTTACTGGTGGTTGTTTCTTATCTTTGTATTTTTCCCTGACACAAAATGATTTTACATATTTATGGTGTACAGTGTGACATTCTGATACATTTACATAATGTACAGTGATCACATCAGGGTAATTCGTATATCCATAACCTCACACATTTATCATTTCTTTGTATTGGGAAAATTCACGATTCTCTCCGCTAGCTATTTTGAAATATACAATCAGATGTTGTCAACCATATATATTTACCATACTGTGCTGTCAAACACTGAAACTGTTCCTCCTATCTAACTGTATTTTGATACCCATTAGCCATTCCGTCTCCATCCCTTCTCCCTTCCACCCTTTCCGGCCTCTGGTAGCCACTATTCTACTCTATTCTTCTATGAAATCAACATTTTTTAGCCTCGTGGAAGTCAGAACATGCAGTATTTGTCTTTCTGTGCCTGATTTATTTTGCCTAACATATTGTCCCCCAGTTCCATCCATGTTTGTACAATTAATAGAATTTTGTTCTTTTTAATGACTGAATAATACTCAATTGTGTACATTTGGCACATTTTCTTTATGCATTCATCCATTGTTGGACACCTAGGCTGAATCCATGCCTTTGCTATTATGAATAGTGCTGCAAATAGCAAAGGAGTCCAGATATCTCTGGCATGCTGATTTCCTTTTCTTTGGATCTATGCTCAGGAGTGGGATTGCTGGGTCATGTGGTAGTTATGTTTCTAGTCTTTTCAGGACCCTCCATACTACTTTACAAAATGACTATACTAATATACATTTTGAAAAAGTTTATAAGAATTACCCTTTCTCCACAGCCTCCCAGCATTTTTTTTCCCTCTGTTTGATAGGTAATAGTAATTCTAACTGGAATGAGATAATATTTCATTGTCATTTTAATTTGCATTTCCTTAATGATTAGTGATAGGGAGCATTTTTTATATACTTTTTGGCCATTTGTATATCTTCTGAGAAGATCATTTGCCCATTTTTTAAATTGAATTATTTGGGTTTTATTTGTTTTGTTTTTGTTTGTTTTTGTCTCTCCTCATTTTTATTTTTAAAGAGAGTGCCATGTATTATTGAGATATCAAGGCACCTCAGAAAAGACACCAAGCATACATACACAGCACAGTTTACTCTTTTTCAGTTCCAAATAATTTATTTACCATTAGTGTCTTGTAAGTTTTATACTTTGCTGTCTTTAAAAGAATTTTCTCTTCCATTTTCCTTATTAATTCAGAGATTTTTATAAAATTGTACAGCAGGTAACATAGTGAAAAGCCCAACATACCTGAATATATTTTTAGAATGGAGACATTCAGCAAATGACAGATTTTTTTCCCCATTTTAGGCCTTATGAAAAATGGATTTGGAGCTTATAAAAAATGTATCTGGAACATCTGAGTGCAAGATTTTTGATTGGGTTTTAGAATTCAGATCTATGATTTAGAAGCAATTTCTTCCTGTCTGAAAGTGGCCATGCAAAATTGATTCAAAGGTGAAAGCAAGGGTGTAATTTGGATTTTGAACCCTTTACTCTAGACTTAGATTGTTTTCACTTCTGTTGACTTTCTTTATTCTTGTTTGTCCTAATGGAGGGGAAAGCACATGTTTTCACGGCTCTTTTACCGGGTTGACAGTAAGCAAAGCTGTGAATACAGCTTTATCTTTTTTTGTGCCATTGATCCTTTCAGTTCCACATCTTCTAATATGCACCCAGTGTGACTTCCTAGTTAACATTCTTTTTCTATCTTTCACTCATGATGGAAAGATCTTAATTCTTATGTTTGCTGTATGGCTCCAATATAGAATTTGCTTTTTTTGCTCCCCACAAAAAAAGAAGAAAGAAAAAGTCATCAGAAAAATAAATAACCAACTGAAATAAATGATTCCTTATGGTAGAACTCCAAGTAAAAGTCCGGCGAATATGGATTGGATATCTGGGAGAAGTGACTAAAACATTTTCAAGTCTATGAAAATGCACTGAGGAATGTAAGTCCCACATTACTATTCTTATGAAAACCAGAAATTTGAGTATCAAATCACTAACCCATTTATAGTATCTTGATCCCAGCCTCTAAAAGTAGTTCTCTCTCAGTGGGACTTCTTATGTGGTATATCAACTTCCACCTTGTAATTTTTATCACTGCTAATGGAATAAAAGCTAATTGTGTAACAAGACCCTAGAACACTATCTAGCTTTCTGATCTGGGGAAGCAACTGTGCCTTTTTAATGTGATTTTCTTCCTCTAAAATTAGGAAGCTCAAGTCTATTTTTAAAAAATGGCTCTGCAATAAGCTTGGGTTTGAATTTGGATCGTACCACTGTACTAGCCCTGAAGTCTTACATAAGCTATTGAATGTGTCTACTCTTCTGTTTCCTCTTTTATAAAAGTTAAGTCATTACAGTCCTTGCTATGGAAGGAATTATATCAAAGGGGGCAAGCACATAGTTTGTTTTTGATCATTTTTTAACTATTATTTGGTTCTGAGAGCCATGTTCGCATTATCACAGATACATTAAGCAGTTGGCATAACATAAAACTATAATAACTGGCATTTATATCTATACATCAGACATTGATTACATCCTTCATTTGTTAGTATTGTTTAATTCTTACCATGAGGCAGCTTGTAAAAGATACAATCATCCTTGGTTTACCCCTGAAAAATCACAGTCACAATTAAAAACAATGCTAGAGGAGATTTCCAGAGGCAAGCAGGTGGCTGGGGATGTGACTCAGTGATACAGCACTTGCCTGGTACACACAAGGCCCTGAGTTCCATCCTAGCACCACAGGGCATGGGAGTGGGGAGCTGTTATAAAGGTAAGCAGGCTTTTTCTCCAGAGTTCACTCTTTGAATCTCTGTGCTCAGTGGCCCTCCACACTATAGTATTTTGCCTTCCATCTAGATGACACATACATGATTAAATGCAGCACTAGATCAGAATAAAAATCAACCTAGGCCTCTTTCTTGAATCATTTTTATTATTCATATCTGAATTAGATTACTTTCTTTCCAAACTTGCCAGTGAACTTTGGAGCACAAGTGTTAATGTATTTTGTTGTTCTTCTTCTTCAATAAAGTCAAAGAGAGAATTTTCAAACCACATCTTGTTATTCTCCTACCCCTCTTTCCTAGCAAAATCAAATGTGAAGGATCAAGTTTCTCCAGATGCTTAAAAACTTGTTTAGGCTTATCCTGGAATTCACTTTTTACTGAATAAAATTGGTTTAGAAAGGCCTGGAAGAGCACCATGGAAGAAACTACATTAAAACACATATTCATACATATCTTCATTTTAAATGTAAGAAACCAGAGCTTTGACCTCGTTGCTTTCCATAGCTGGTGAAAATTAATGACATTTGAAATCGACACATTTCAATCCCCATGTTATCATCAGAGTGCAGTACTTCACAACACGAGAGAAAAAATCAGTTTCATTCTTCCAGATTAATGCTCTTCTTTCATAGAAATGACTTTCAGCTATTTTAGACTATATGCCCTTCATTTGGAAAGCAATTTATATTCATTCACTTATAGTCATTATTCATTAATATCATGGGTTGATGGACTTTAAAAGCCTAGCTTTTCATTAGTTCTGTTTGCAAGGCTAATTTTTATAGCATTTGATCATTTTACTTCCAGTTGCCCCTTTTTTTCTAGAACTTTGTGTCTCACAGTCTTTCTTTTCATAGAGTAATCTATTACATGTTTCTATGTACTCATTCTACAAAGATGTGTCTATAACCCCTAATAATGAGGGCAGGTGCTTACAAAAGCAAAAAGGTTCATGTTCCTTGTGCTAATTATGCACAGAAAGTTCTACCTTTTACTTACCAATGAGATAATTGAAACGTGAGTCTTGGGGCAAAATCAGGAGTTTAAATACTCGTATAATGCATATATTATTGGCTAGTAATTTGTATGAATATATACATGTAAATTCTTGGCTCTATTCCTCAAATATCCTATTATTTGTTTGTTCTTGCAGGTATTGTTATTGCTATATTTGAATTAGTCACATTGTCTCTCAACATACATCACTAATCTTTTATCAAAAGCCAATGCTAAAAATAAGAAACATTTTGATGATAGTAGATATAATATAGTTGTATATAAATATAGATATTTCTGATCTAAGTACACAAAAATAATTGTGTTTTTCTTATTGTATTTTATTTACCAAGAACATTTATAAAATCTATCTTGCTTTTAAAAAGGCACACACATAAAATTTTCTCATGAAATAGCAGACTCCAGTATAGCATATGAGGAGTCTTGGGAATAAAGAGATGAGGTCGTATAATGATGATTCTTACTGACAGCAATATTTATAACTATATTATGATATCTTGTAGCTGCTATGTAATTAGCATTTTCCTTCTTCTTCTACTTCCTAATACACCTCATATGATAACATAGACGATATGTGGGTTTCAGCATACCAGATTAGGTAGAGACATTTGTTGATATTTTAAGAATTTTAGGGCGTTTTCTAGACTTCAAAAATGAGTGCAAAGTGAAGAAAGAAATTGAAGAGGACCTCAGCAGATGGAAAGATCTGCCATGTTCTTAGATAGGTAGAAATAATATTGTCAACATGGCCATGCTACCAAAAGCAATATACATTCAATGCAACCCCCATCAAAATACCAATGACATTTTTCACAAAACTAGAAAAAAATGGTCTTAAAATTTATTTGAAAGAATAAGAGATGAAGAATAGCTAAAGCAATTCTGAATAAGAAAAGTATTTAGGAGACATCACAATACCCAATCTCAAATTATACTACAGAACTATATTAGCAAAACCAGCATGGTATTGGCATCCAAATATACACAAAAACCAATGTAATAGAATAGAAGACACAGAAACAAACCCAAACATATACAGTTATCTGATACTTGACAAAGATGCCAAAAATATATGTTGAAGAAAAAACAGCCTTTTAATAAAAGGCTGGGGAAACTGGATATCCATATGTAGAAGAATAAGTTTAGATCCCTATCTTTCACCCTGCACAAAAGTGAAATCAAAATAGATCAAAGACTTAGAAATCAGACCATAAACCTTGCAACAACTAGAAGAAAACATAGGGTCAACACTTCATTATCAAGACACAGGCACTGACCTCCTCAACAAGACCCCTAAAGCTCAAGAAATAAAACTAAGAATTAAAACTGGGATGCCATCAAACCAAAAAGCTTCTGCATAGCAAAGAAAACTATTAAGAGAGTGAAGAGAGATCCTATAGAATAGGAGAAAAATCTTTGCCAGCTACTCCTCTGACAGGGGATTAATATCAATAATATATAGAAAACTCAAAACAATACCAAAATAAACAAAAATAGGCCAATCAATAAACTGACAAAAGTACCAAACCTAAGAAGTAACATAAATGGCGAAGAAATATATGAAAAACTGTTCAGCATCTCTAGGAATTAGGGAAATGCAAATCAAAACTACACTAAGATTTCATCTCACTCCCATCGGAATGACAATTATCAAGAACATGAATAATAATAAATGCTGGTAAGGATGTGGGGGAAAATGTATACTCTTACATTGTTGCTAGGACTTTAGATTAGTACAACCACTATGGAAAGCAGTGGGATATTCAAAAATTAAAAATTAAAAATACCTAGGAATGGAACCACCATGTGACCAAGCTATCCCACTCCTTGGTATTTTCCCCCAAAAGATCTACAATTGGCATACTATAATGATACAGACACTTTAACATTTATAGCAGCACAATTCACAATAGCCAAATTGTGGAATCAATCCAGATGCCCATCAATATAGGAACAGATTAAGAAAATGTGGTATACAGATACAATGGAGTTTTACTCAGCCATAAAGAAGAATGAAATAATGGCATCTGTTGGTAAATGGATGGAAATGGAAAAAATCATATTATGTGGAATAAACCAGACTCAGAAAATGGAAGGCCAAATGTTTCCTGTCATATGTGGAAGCTGGAGCAAAATAAAGGAAAGAAGGTAGTGAGGAAGAGGATCAGATATCATAAAGATATAGGGAAGGTCAGTGGAATAGATATAGGAGAATGAGATGGAGGGAGAAAGGAAAAGGGGAAGACAAATGGAATGAATTTAACAAAAATCATGTTACATTCATATATAAATGTACTACAGGGGATTTCATCTTATGTGTATGTAGAGGAAAGGCAGTTTAATAGAGTAGAGGTGAGAGGAGGGGAGAAAAGGATGGGTGGGGCTGAAATCAAATTCCTTGCATGTATGATTTTGTCAAAATCAAACCAATTATTATATATAATTATGATACTCTATTTTTAAAAATGGATGATAAGTGATTTTTTTCTTACTGTGAACAGAATTGTTCTGGACATTACTGTGTCCCAGGGACGTCACACATTCCTCACATCTCCTCCTTTTCTCCTCACAGCAGTCAGTGAAGTACTTGCTGGTATGGTGTAGAAGACAGGCTGTGTATCTGAACAAGCACACCTTGAGACAGAAAGTTTGACAACCATAGCAAGGTACAGAGATAAATAGCAATAGCTGTATGGAAGAAAAACTTTGCTTCTACCTGAAGAAATAAGAAAGGCTTTAAGAGATAAAATCAGGGTCAGCGCTGGGAATTAGTACTTAGTACTTCTAATTCCATTCCAAACCCAACAATCCCCCCTTTATTTAGATGTGTATCCTTATTCTTATGTTAAACCATCAAGATAAGGGTGAGATGTTGGGAAAACACAAAATGAAGACAGGGATACAAATAAAAAGGAAAAACTGAAGGCCAGCAACTACCACCAAGACTTTGAGTGAAAAAAAGCGGTAGTGTATGTCCCCATGAAAAAGAGAAGCGGAAAAATGAAAGTTCTTCCTCCTGATGCATCAGACTGAAAGGGTGAGGAGTAGGAGAGTTATTTTCACACTCAAAATAATTCCCAATGATCCTGTGAAGACCTTCTGGTTGTTGCCTTGTTAACCTCACTATATGTTGGAGGAGATGCTCCATCTTCAAATGGGTAAGAGAAAAGACAAGACAGAAGAGTTTAATTTCTTGATCACATGTGCAGGACATTGGAGGCTCAGAGGCTCATTTCTCAGGGAATGCCTGGAAGATAAAACAAGAAGCATCATCACCAGAGAGTCTGGAATTTAGCTGTGTTAATACCTCCTACATGAAGTAATAGAATGCAAAAGAGGAAAAGACACTATTACGAAGGTGGCAAAGTTGAGCTTTGCTCATAGCCTGCCTGAGTGACCTCATTCATCCTAGCTTGCTTAGGAGCCAGGCTTAGCGACAGTCTCTCTTCCCATTGACAAGGACACATTGACTGCCCTCAACAACAGCCCCAGCCATGAGAGCTGATTAATGTGAATATCATTTATTCAAATTTTAGACCCAATGACCCCTAATAAAAACATAGTAATAAAATTTTTCCTTCCTTTTTTTCCAATAAGTTGATATCACTGTCAATATTTCTCACAAATTGATTCTCTAGAAACAAATGATTCATTTCAAACTGTGAACTCCTGAAGTGACAAGTCATATCTGAATTAGACTCAGTTCTACGCAGGTGATCCTACGTTGCAATCTACACAATGCTATAGTCAATAGACTATCTTAGTGATCAAAACAATTTCTGAATGACCTGAAAAAATTCCTGTAACTATCAACAAAATTTTTAAAAAATATAATAATGAAGCTAATTCAAGAAACAATTTTTTAACTATCTTTTTTATTAGCAAGAGTTGTACTAGGCCTAAGAGGATGTGTGGATGCCACTACCTGGTTCTCAAGAGGTTTCCCTTAGTAATCCTTATAAGACTTGTATTTCACAAATAATAAATATATTTATATATATTATAATAAATGCTATATCAAGCAGAAGGGCTTAAGAGATATACCAGGATAATAAATTATTAATTATCATTAATTAGTTATTATTAATTAATAAGTAAGGGCTGGCTCAAAGAAGGAAACTTGACTTAGAACTTGAAACATTAGAAAAATTAGGATACTTGACAATTAGTTGAGGTTAGAGGTTGGATAGAACGTTTGCCAAGACTGGAGGAAATCAGGCTCCTGTCGATATGGTGAATTAATAGTAATAGGCAGGAATTACAGGGGTATTTCATACCAAGTATTTACTTTCAATTTTCTGCTTATCAATATTTTTGTATTTTCATTTTGTACTACTATTATGTTCTATAAAGAGATCATGATCAAAATATATCTTTGGGGTACTATGTGAAAAATTAATGACTCTAAGTATCTATGTCCTCATTAAATCTTAGATTTTTTTTTCTTTTTTAAAAATTATTTTGTTGTCATTTGATTTTTCTACAATTTAGGTATTTTTAAATCCCAAAATTCTCTTATAAATAATTACCATAGACTTTATTGGAATTATCAGATCCCTGGATTAGTTTAAAAATTGTGGTTTAAATAAAAATGCAATTGGTTATAAAATTCTTAAACTCATCATTATTAGAATCTAACTTTTATTGAATCCTATATTTTAAGCCCTATTGAGATTGGATAGAAGAAACAGAAAACAGTAGAAAGAAGCCATAAAGGAAGAGCCAGGAAAAAGATTTTAATTCAAAAGCTCTACATACTTTCCAAGGCCTGTTACCACCTAATTCTCTCTCTCTTCTGGGACAATTACTTACTCTCAAATTCCGGGGAAATCTGTAGATCTTCCTAGGTAATATTAATTAACCCCCAATAAATTAATTAAGCAAAGAAAGATATGAAATCTTGAGGAACTTAGAATTTAGAGAACTTTCCGGTAGTATTGATCAGATAACGAAGACCAGGTCAGTCCGACGGTCCTGAGATTGGCCAGTCCACCAGAAACCATCTTGAGATCACCTGACTGATATTCCTACATACCTTTCAATACCCACTCCTCAACAAGTTTTCCTTAAAAGAAGAACCCCAAAAGCACTTCTCTCACTCCCAAAATGGCTCTCATTTTCCCTTGACTGTGTATTTCTTGCTTTACCCCCAAAGGCATCTCTCTCTTGAGATTGTTCTCATTATCCCTCCAATTGGTACCTATTTTCCTAAGTAAACCTTGGCCATGCCTTTGACTGGTGCATGCTGAAATCCTTTGCCATCATGCAGCCGAGAACCCTAAGTCGAGTTCTCCCTTGTTTCTGAGAACTCTCCATACCCTTCTTAGGAGTCACCTCTTCTCCCATGCCATCTACCAAGTAAGCATTGACACTTGTAAATTTATTCAGAAAAGTAGTATTTTATACAGGGCAAGTATCTAAAGAAAAAAATATTATCTAAAGTTTTAAAAATAATGGCCCTATTAAATTCAGCAAGCTGATTTTTCCTGTTTATCAATAAATCTAGCACAACATGGGAAAAGATGACAATTCTCAGTTTGAAATCTAAATCAAATAATGTCCTTGAATTAGAAGCAATATTGTATGAAAAATGTAATTGTTGCTTTTTTAATTTTTTCTGAGCATGGGTGGTGTCATCTATGTTTAATTATGTTACTACTCTACTAATTCCCAAAGATAAACAGCATCTGATTTGCCTAGAGGGCTTGTTAAACAGGTATACACAAGTATCTTTTTTAAAAAAAATATTTCTTGACTATAACAGGTGTACTTGTTTTAAAGATATCTGTGTGCTTGTGCACCATTTAACCAACTCCAATGTTTAATCCATCAAGATTTTTCTTAGTTATGCAGTAGTGAATAAAGCCACTTCTACCCTATAGAGCTGTTTTGATGTACAAGGCTGCCAAAACCAATTTTCAACTGCTGGGAATGACTTAAATGCTGAGGTCAATTTGTCAATAGAATCCTGCCTGGGTAGATTTAATGCCAGTCAGAGAGATATAAAATTGGCACTTCAATAAACTACTTTGATAAACTTTAATAACAGAAATTCTTTTAACCTTGGATCCCTGATTAAAACACAAATGAGCAAGGAAATCCCTATTGTTAACAAAGCCCATTTTGCATATTTATTGCTATCCCTTTTAATTCGTTAGGGCATGTCAGACTGTGTAATGAAATCTATTCTCTACTTTCAAAGTCTTTCATTGTGCCTATTCAGGTTATATTAGATGTTGATGGTCTGATGTGCATTTAGTGGTATCTTACCTATATTTGCAAAAAGGATAAAAACATTTGAAAAAGTGTTTTCTGTCACTGTCATTGCTTTCTTAACTCTGTATTCCCATATTTAATAATCTGTTTTCAGAATCCAAAAATTTGACTTTTTTCACTCCACCAAAATTAAAATCATAGCTATATTTATTTAGCTACATATTTTTTAAATGTATTTTATTAGGTTGAGTAGTTATTTTTTTAGTCAAAGTTATCTCTTTTAAGTTATCACCTATCTAAAAAAGGGAGATAATCTTTAAAAATAAGAGAATATAATACAAATTAACTGAGTTTGGTAGGTGTGAAAATGCAGAGTTCAGAAACATGACTATTTTAGCACCTAGGAGAATAACAAGTCATCCCCTAGCTTTGGGACTGTTTATGCAGAAAGGAGATGACCAATGCAGGATAGGAAAGTCTTAAGGAACAACATATTAAAATGTGGCAAATTCACTATTTTGTCACTTGACCTACCTTCTTTCACATCAATCTTGAGAGAAACTAAGGTAGAAAATATAAAATCAAATTACTTACTTTTTTTTTTCTTTTTTTGGTACTAGAGATTGAGCCCAGGGGCACATTACCACTGAGCTACTTCCCCAGTCTTTTTTTTTGAGATGGGATCTTGCTAAATTGGTGAGGATAATCTCAGATTCATGATCTTTCTGCCTTAGGCTCCTGAATCCCTAGGATTACAGGTGTGCACCACTGTGCCCATCTTATGCTTCTTACTTTAGCTGCTATATCTATGGATTTCTTACAGAGAACCACCTCCAATGACATGAATAATTTAAAATTGCTTGCACTGTTTGTATCCAAAGACCATAAATTGTATTTATTCCCTTATTCATTCAACTAACATTTACTATGCAACTTCTATGTACCACACGTTAACTGAAGAAAATAGGGCTGTGAACAGACATCTTTTGCTGACCTGGTGATTAAGGCATGCTAAGAAACAAGTAAATACATGCAGCTAGGATACAGGATAACAGGGGTCCTATAATATCTTATAGCCTTATAATATCTAGGTGTTGATCTAGTCTTATAATATCTAGGTGTTTCTCTCAAGTTTAAGGAATGCTAATTTAGAATGTATTGTAAATTATATGTATAGAGGAGGATTCAATCTAATCTATATACCTTTTCCAATATAACTTCTTCAGTAACTGCTACAGAGCAGAAATGTGTCTCTTTAACCTTTGGAGAGGCCATTTTCCCTTTTAAAAAAAGAGAGGAAAAGCTTCAGAACAGAACTAATTGTTCCATGATTGATTGATAGTTTCTCTCCTGTTGCTTCCTACAACCGGATGACATGTATTATATACACAACAGGAGGTAACAAAGTCAATCAATTAGTGGAACAATTAGTTCTAGTTTCTATAATTTGAGTTTGTAAATAAAATTGTCTGAAAATAATAAGAATGTTGAAGATCAGTGGTAAAACCTAAAAAAATAAATTTACATTCAAATATCAGAGACAAATGGGGAGTTGATGTTGCTCTTCTGCAGATAGGTGATGTTAATGCAGTAACAATTACAATTTGGCAGCAATTAATAAATAGACTGTCAAAGCTAGTCAAGTTGTGTTCATAGTTTGGGAAGGCTGCAGATTTTTATCTTTGATGTGATGTGGCTGAACTGTGCCTGGAAAACTCAATGTGATAAATTAATTTCAAGGATACAGCTCTGTGATTTCCCTTCTGTGGATATTTGGCTAGAAATCTGAAACCCAAGCAGTCAACATAGTGCCTTTTTTAGGATCCATATTTAACTGGTATGTGTATTTAGTAAATGCAATATATATGAAACTTCTAAGATTTGTGAGATTGATAACCCTGTACCAAGAAAACGTGAGTCAACTTGGAGTAACATGATTTGATGGGATCCTGTCATCACACAAAATTCCAGATGTAATGTTTGTTGCCACAGCAGAGTCTAAAATTCAGGTTAGAAAAACTTACTGCAGACCAAGGGCGATGGCCTGGCTCTAAGTGAATTCAAAGTTGTGTCAAATATAAAATAATTTGAGCCTGAGCTTGGCAAGAGACCGAGGGCCTTCTGCTCCAGAGAGTGAGCAAGAAGAAAGAAGGTAGCAGAAATGAGCACCAGCATTTCATTTAAGACAGCAAAAAAAGGAAAATACTCAAGAATCCTAATACAAATTCTATTTCTTTTAAAGCAAGATACAGGAAGGCACTAAAAGCCATATTTCTTACTTAATAATGACCAGCCCCGAATGTAAACCCCTGATCAGTTTCACATTAGCTATTAGCTTATCCAGGCTTCAGTAAAAAGAAAATTCTTCAGTAAAAGAATGAGTGAGGGCTGGGATTGTAGCTCAGCGGTAGAGCACTTGCCTCGCATGCGTGAGGCCCTGGGTTCGATCCTCAGCACCACATACAAAGCAATAAAATAAAGACATTGTATCCATCAACAACTACAAAAAAAAAAAAAAAATTTAAAAAAAAAAAAAAAAAAAAGAATGAGTGAGACACTGATGCTAACATGTATATATGTGAGTAGCATTTAAACTCCAAGCACACTGACAGAAATGTGCTCAAGTGACTCAAATTCAATCCCTCAAAGAAAGTTAATGTTTTTAAAACATAATAACACTGTTACTTTGATGAATAAATAAGTTATTGCTGAAAAACTCTCTGGTTGGTACAAATAAAACCACAAAGAAATTTTAAAAAGGCATATAAAGTATCACTATCACCCAGAAAAACTTGGTAATACTGACAGAGAAAACTAACTCTAAATGTGAATTCTATTTCTAGACCAAAATAGAAAAGAATTTACCCCATGTCATGGATGTTTTCCTACCTTTAGAATAAAAGTCTTATAAAAATTGGTCATAAAAATTCCATCTTGTAATTTAATTCTAGAAATTAGCTAAGAGGAAAAGCAAATTGATATTCTCAGCTCCTTATCTTTGGTGTTTTAGTACTTGTGTCAACTTTAATTCTAATTAATTTTACTAATCCCTTTAGTTAATGAATAAGTAAATCAGGACCAGGGGAGGAAAATTCATCAATGGCAAGGAGAATGGTGGAAGATTCTTAATTCAGAAGTGACCCACATCTACTAAAGTGAATTTGTCAACAAACTTTGCTATTTTGTTAATATTCTAATTTCTGTGTTATTGTTCTACTTAGAGCAAAATGTTTCAGTTAATCTCTATGGTACATTTGTTTCTTAGCTCTCTAAAAGACTTTGATTTGGCAGTAGCTAAATATTTGAATATAAATTGATTTTATGCAATACACAGAAACAAGTAGTTTATTGATATAAATGGTTTATTTATTTGTAGAATTACACAAAGATTATTTTGAAACAGCATGAGCCCTCTCTGGACGGTATTAAAATTTCATGCCTAAATCAAGTCGAACATTAATTTTATGTGTTTTTTTTGTCTTAGGTAGTAACATAAATGCCTATGTTTGAAAGTGTCAGGAGATTAAAGATGTAGATAAAAGCTTCAAAAAAACAAGATGGAAGTGTGAAAGATGTCAGAATGATCATGTAAAAAGGAAGTGTTATAGATTTTCTCTCCTTCATTCCTATTTATGAAGAAAATGTTTGAATTTAAGGACTTTAATGATTTTCTTTGAATTTGATTGATAACAGCAGAAGCCTGAGGCCTAAATTACATTTGTAGCACAGAAAATGCCCAGGCATCATGGGGACAGCTGCTGGGAGAAGGGGGGAAACCTGCAGGAATTTTTGGAACTATAAACCTTGTACTCTGACATTCTGGCATTAGTTGACTTTCTGGTATTGACTTCCAGGCTTCCTTCATTGAGAAAATGGTTATAACCAGCAAGGCCCAGAGAAAAGCCTCAAGGGCAGTAAAGACTGTGCTGTTGTCTGAATTCTTTTGATCCACTTTAATACCAACCATGCTTGCCTCTTCCAGCAAGCTGCTTTTCTCACTCCTAACTGTATTCAGTCTCTTATGATGGACGTCTACACAGTGCCATCTTAATCAGCTGATTTCCAGAGACTTTTCTTCTCTCTAACACCCTCTGCAAAATGCCGTCTGGATTCTTTGCTTGTAATGAATAACAGCATGATTTTGCAGTTACGTGTTCCCTCTTTCAACATTGAATACTCTATATCCGTTCTCTCTACCAGCTGTCTTCTCTCTCCACTGTCAGCATTTTGTGATGAAAAAGATTCAGCAATAATGTGTGCCCAATATGGTGCAGACTCTATATTCACTTGAGTTTTGAAGCAGGCCTCCATTCTCTTTGTTGAGATGCCCTCTCACCTCTCTAACTACCAGTTTCCTCCAGAATTGGACTTAATCTGATCTAACTTGCAAAACACTGAAACGTATCCAGAGCCTGCTCATTATGTGGGAAAGAAATGAAGAATCATGGGCAAGTTCACCTAAGTTTACCTAAGCTTATGTGATTCACTCCTTCATAAAAAAAATGCAATATTAGTTTTTACAAATTTAGGTGTATATTATAAGCTCTTTCAAATTCCTATCATGTCATGCTAGGGATTTAGACATTGTGCTGACTATGGCAGAAACAAATATGTATAAGACCCTCTCACAACTCAAGTTGCTCAGAGGCTGGTGGATGTAATGGATGTATAAGCAGAAAATCATAATATGCAGTAATTTCAGAAATGCAATAATGACCTACTTAAGTCCTGATTTTTTTTTTCCTTTTCCCCAATATAAAGTGGAGGGTGCTTTGTACATGTTTAAGAGAGCATGAAATTTTTTTATTAGAATTACAAATAGGAGTTTTGTTCCCAGTGGTATATTAACTACAAGTGATTGTACTTCCTTCCAAAAGTTACCAAAATGGTAGAAAAGGTATGAAAAGGGTGGAGGATGTAAAACTCTGCGCCACATGAAAGGAGCTTAACAGATCAGAAATTCTGAGATGCTTCTAAAACACAGAAAGCATATTATGGTTGGTAAAGATACTAGATCTAGGAAAACTACAACACAGAACTGCTTGAGAGAAATGTATTCCCAAGAGAGAAGCCATTTTTTTTTTCCAGCTGGCCCTTGATATTCAAGCAAATTGCCCAAGGAGTCTGCCTGGAGAGTAATTACAATGGAGTAATTTATTAATAGAGAATTTCCTATTCACAGCTGGACAACTGGCTCCAGTTCACTCAGAGCTCCTAAGAGTCACCATGAGAGCTCTGAGTGTGGTGGGGTGATTCAGGACCAAAAGAGAAGCAAATTAGGGAGCTCTTAATCTCAGAAGGGTATGAAAAAGAAGAGTGGGAATAGCCCTCCTGCCAAAAAGAAAATAGGACTTACTCCCAGAGAAAGGCCTTCTTACCTTGCAAACCAAGGGAATCTCTGGCTACCTACTACTTCCTGCCCAGGATAGCATACTCATAAGCACACTGTTAACCAGTGCACCAAGCTGCTTTCAGTTCACAGAAGATGCATCTGAGGGAAAAGACTTCCACAATTTAGAAGAAATGCATGCCAGCTCATAATGTTAGTCATCCAAAGATTCAAACAGGCTTTCTAGCTTCAGAGCCCATGTTCTTATCTAATACATAACTGCACTCTCTTGCATAATCCAGTAGTATAACCTCCCTGCCAACACTTATGTCATATTTGTTTTTATTAAGGAATATTTTATTAAGGAGTAACTTTTGTAAACAGAATAAATATCCAGTTGGTAAGCAAGCATCCTGCAAAAATATTGAAAAGATAAACTCGAGGAAATGTATTTGGAAATCAAAGGGTTGGCACATGGGTTAGCTGGCCATTCCATGTTGTCAGCCTTAGATCTGTTCCTGGCTCTTTCTGATTCTCAGGACCTGTTCACTCCCATCTCTTTGAAGCCAAGAACTTCTAAGTGCCTCGTGGTTTTTATGGTTAACATTCCTGACAGTTATAGAAGAATTGCTTACGCTAGGCAAGGGTGATTTCTATGTATGCATCATATGGAAATTGGGGCTTGTAAATGGTTGACTGCCTCTGAGTGTTCTGCAAAGCCTTACCAAAGCCAATGGGTGTCTGATGTTACATAGCCAGTTTCACACAGAATCCTGAAAGATTCCTCTGGCAGCAGCTACCATTTTATTTAAAATCAATAAATCTGAAAGCATGTTAAGATCCTGGTCCACAAAGATAAACAGCCTCCATCAAGAAACTGAACAAAATAATTTCATCTCATTTGAAGATCAGTTGACATTGCTCTGGGACCAAAGGATAGTGAAGAAGAAAGGTAGACAGAAAAATCTGGCCATATTCCAGGATCTGGTCTTCAAAGTGAGAGGCTCAGAAAATTATTTTGAAAGCCTTTTGGTATGACTCACACTAACCAATTCACAGGGGGCTAATGTATAAAGCAGAATGCCAAGAATTATTTAGAGATTGGACAGGACATATTCACACCTGCACATTCTCTCTGGTAGAGAAATCTGCCTGACAAATAACACTGTGTTAACCTTCATGGAATCAGAGCAGGAGGAGTTCATTGCTCTATAATAGGGATATGTTTGCTATAGGAACAAGACATTATTATTGATAATACATTACCACAATTTTTATTAACCTTGAGTTCTTATTATGTGTTTATTTATTTTCTTATTTAATTCCATAATGAATTTATGAATTGTGTGCTTTTCAGTAAATGAGGACATACTGGTTTAGAATACAAGTGACACATGCTTATTTTCTGGCCAGAAAAATTCAAGTCCCTGTCCAGCTGGCCATGCTTGGCCCACGTGTGTGCCTGATCAAGGACTCCCTTCACTGTGCAGCTTCCTTTATACAAGGCCACTCTCCCTTTGATAAGTTCTATCACATTTTTCAAATACCCTAATTCCTATGTTTTGTTATTAATTATTCTTCCTTTAGGTCATTATCCTCACCTTTGTAGCTTTAAAGTTTCTAATACACCTGCATTTTGCATTTTCTTTCTATTTTTAGCATGGAAAATTATCTGATTTAAGTTGCCTTTTAAAACCTTTCTCACATATTTCAGTTTGATTTTATAATTCTACTTCAGTTATTTAGTGGCATTTTGCTACCATTCTCCTGCTGGTTTGCTTTCATTCTTTCCTCCTTTCTTTTTTACAGCACAACATTTGGATAGAATCTGTCAGGATTTTTCTCCCTTCTTGATGTCGTCTGTGATTGCAAAAGCATCTGAGTGGTTTCAATGAGCAAAACCTCTGACAAACAAGTAGACTCTTATTAAGTCATATCTCCTATTTTATTCTATATTTCACCTTCTATAATACAGGGTGACTTTGGTTGATTAAAGTCAACACTCATATTTTATTCATGCTATTAGCATACTGTGTCACAGTTAGAATGTTAGTTTATCTGTAATATACTATTTTCTTGTGAATTTGTAATAGTGTGCCCTCACTTAGAAATGTCCCCTTTACCAGTTGGATATTAATTGTGATTTGGGTACTTATAGTACCTATTATATGGAAATGCAGTTGCATATTAATGACATAGAAGAAAAAAATCTGGCTAAATTTGTTGCTGTCAACAAATACATCATGGTTTATAACCAGTCTGATGAAATAACCTTCAGCTTCTCGTCATCAGCAATTTTGAACTACCCAATAGGAAAAGGTACAGATCTTCCCTATATCTTTTGCTTTATGATAAGGCAGAGATGATTTCTCTTCAAGGATATTTAAAATTGAAATAATATGGCATTCTGAAAATAAGAGTTATCTAACTTAATTTTCAAGACCATATTTGGAACACTCAGTACAGGGCTACAGATCACTTTTTAGTTTTAATGTCATAACATCAAATTGTTCATAAATAAGTATGGGGAAATTGCCTTAAGGAAGAAATGAACTTGCTGTAGAATAACTTCATACCAATGAAATTATAACACCTATAATTACTAAATATGAAATGAAAAGGCAATTTAGTTCCATATATTGCTCTTGTCAGTAAGCCAGCATGCCTGTTTATGATGCAAATGAGAAGGTATTTACAGAAATTTCTTCAAACTGAAAACTATGTTCTTTCTAAATTCTTTCCTGGAGACCTGAGATGCAAACTGTGGTATATTCATTGTCTGATTATTGAGCAACTTCTATGAAAATTAAGCCCAACCACTGACCAAATGAAAGTAAAATTTAAAAACTAGAGATAATCTTTGATCACAGTTACATTTTTCACAATGATGCTTCAATGTGAGATGGTGACTAATATTATATGGGAAATTCATTCTTTTAAACCTACCCTCCTGAAGGTAGTTTCCATTTGTCAAGAGGAAAGAAGAGACATGAAAATTCTTTATACATGTGTCCCTAACTTTATTTAAACTTAACTTGCTTCTTATTAAGAAATAAAAGTAAAGAAAGAGAAAGGGGGGGCTGGGATTGTGGCTCAGTGGTAGAGCACTTGCCTCGCATGCGTGAGGCCCTGGGTTCGATCCTCAGCACCACATACAAAGCAATAAAATAAAGACATTGTGTTCATCTACAACTAAAAAAAAAATCTTTTAAAGAAAAAAAAAGAAAGAGAAAGGGAAGAAGCAAAAGAAAAGGAACCCACTAAGAAACAAATACTATGCCGAATAACGGTCATCATTGGTTCCTGCCTTTCAAATATTCTCCCCAATCTCTTCACTTCCCCGATTCACTTCTCAAGTACTCCTGATGGATAAAGTGTGGTTGTGCACTGTCCCCTTACTCCACACTGATTGATGATGGACACATTAAAAGGTAGGACATTCATGTGGACTACCGTGTATAGGAGTGGAATTTCATCTAAGCCTCTCTAATCTTTTAAATCAGAGGCGACTGATAGCAAAACTAGTTTCCTAATATTTCAAATCAACTCACTTCCTATTTATCTAGCACTAAGCTTCACCATAATTTACAAGATATAGGGAAGATTCAGCTCTATTTTGAATGGGAGAAAATAGCTCTTACACTTATTGAGAATCAAAAGCTGGGGGTCAGAGGCATACATAGGCAAAGGGCATTAGAAAGAAGCCACATTAGCAAAGCATAGTAGAAACTAAGCCTATAGACAAAAATTAATTTTGTTTTTATAATTGTGGAAATCAGACTGTAGAGTATTTATATATGCTTTCTTTGTACTACAAGCAAATAGCAAATGCCACACAAAAAGGGTTAAACCACAAGGAAAATGTATTATCTCCCATTACAAGTCCCATGATAAGGTGGTTATAAGGTTCTTTAGGCCAGCCTCTCAATACCATCTTGGTGGTCATGTTACTTCCAGCTGTCAGTTCTGCCATCCATAAAGTAGCAGCCTTCTCTCATGATCAAAACATGGCTACAAACTGTTCCAGGTACTACATGCAAACAAAACCATCTATCAGAGAAAGCACTGATACCTCCATAAATTTTTTAAAGTTAGAAAAACAGTCCTACAAATTACCCAACAGACTTCCTCTTATATCACAACCAGCCCAAATTGGATAATATGTCCTTGCCTAAATCAGCCATAGGCAAGAAAAATCAGGTTACCATGATTGATTCATAGACTAATAAGATTTACCCATGAAGTGGGGATGAGGTGATATCCCTACAGCAGTAGTTGTCTGAAAACACAGGTTTTTTGTAAATTGTAAAGAAGATATAGCTGTTAGGTAAGCAACTGATATCCAATTTTGTTCATTTTTATTTTGTAAATTGTGGGTACCATTTATTCGCATTTCATGTTTACAAGTTAATTCACTGGCATGCAAAAGAAAGTGAAATTTGGGAAGGAGTAAAAATAAAATCATCACCTTTTATACTTTCATATCTGATATTTTTAGCTTATAAACTTAATCTTTAGGACTGCCATACTCAGGTTTTCTGTGTTCTGCCTTCAGTGGTGTTCTATGAGGCATGCTATCAGCACAGTCTCTGGTAATCATTTCTACTGCAGCATATATCACATTGGATTTTAACCATTCTGTGTTCATGGCTGAATCCCTATGCATTCAGATGCTGAGAGAACTACTTGAATGATTCAGAGAACCTGGTGTCCTGCTGGGCATGCCGTAGGCACACAATTTATTCATTCGATCAACCTTTATCTACTCAGTTATTTGTGAGATAGAATTGCATGGACTCTGGAACTACCCTGTTTCAATTCAAATCGTGGCTCTACTACTTACTGGCTGTAACCTTCACAAGTTCTTTCATCTATAATAGAGAGATAATAATATTGCCTGACTCGGAGGGTTTATTTTGTGTGCATTAAATGAGCTCATATATTGAAAATGCTTATAATAATGTCTGGCTGTTAGGGTTTAATAAGTGTTAGATATCTTTAATTGTTAATGTACTCTTTTTTTTTTTCAGGAAGACTGCAGCATTTCCCATCATCTATTTACCACAATCTGAACTGTATATGGATTGATTTTAAAGCTTTGGTTCACTGTGTGACAAAACAATGACAGTATGAACACAGTTTGATAAAAGAGGGCTTGAGTTGCAAGCTTAGATTTTTGCTCAAGTGCCTGCTGCTCAGAAACAGCAAGAGCTCAGAGCTAAGTTTCAGCAAAGCATTGGAGAACAGAAATTCCAAATTATTTATCTGTAGCTTCTATTGAACACGTTTTGAAAGCCAGTTATCTTGGTCTGACTCAACTGTATTTCTTCAGTAACTACCAAAAGTGTCTATTCATCTTAGTATACAAAGTCAAAGAGAAGTAACTTCAATTATTATTGTAGACAAATAAGCATAGTTTCTGAAAATTATGTTCAATTGGTTCAGGAAAGCTTGTGATTCCATCTCTAGATTTCATGTCTGTGTTTCCCATCAGAAAAAGTAAAAATTAAAGAAGTACTGTAACTCTTCCCATACCATTTCAAGACACAACAGAATGTACTTAAAGTCTTTCTAATGCTTTCAAAAAGGCTATTCTGATAGCCTTTCTTGATCATGACCCTGCCATTCTTAATAAAAATCTTGGGAGGCCCTTTAAAGACTTTAAGTGTTCTCCACTATTGACTGGCATTTTAAAAATAAATGTGGTTTCTTAAACTTCAATGTTTAAGTAATAGAGAAATGGATAGTTAAGAAATGGGTTATAAGAAAAAGCAACATTAAATTTGTGAATTCATTATCAAATACTTTTAGAAACAGCTCTAATATCCCATATTTTCAAGAATGGTGTTCTTATGAGAGGTGGGAAATTTTCAGATTTATATAAGACCTCTTATATTCTGTATAATTACTACAATAATTCAGAGCATGAGTTTTGACTAGAATATGTTCTGTTTCTTTCCATATTTTCTCCTCTTTAATACTGATCTGAGAGGGAACATAATGTAGCAACAAATAGTTTTCACTTGATTCATGAATTCATTCTTGCATTAGCCAGTTCTGAAATTTATGTTGACAACAATTGCTAAATATAATTGTTCTTGATCTTCAGAAAGTAGGTTTGTTTAAAATAATACATTATTCGATAACAAGCTCATATCTTATCTTCAGTCTTTGGGAAATATGTATTGCATATTTCATGGCTGCAGTCGAAGAAACAATTAATTACAAAATTATTTTATATACCACTAAGAAAACATGTTGCAAATTAGAATGTCAAAATTGTCTTATATCGCTTGCACTTTTATTTTGTATTTATTGAAAGATCATTCAGATTTATTCACACCAATTTTATTTTGTGCCACCTTGTGCACACAAAAGAGGAAAATGAAAGCAAAATAGATTGTTTAATGAGTTCCTAAAATTTCTAAATCTATCCTCGACTCAAAGTTGACAATGCTCATCTTTTTTCACACACCATTATCTCTTGAGTCATTAAGGGTGCTGGGGTAAAGCATTTCTGTAAATATTGCTCTACTGTTGCCTCTAAAGATTTTCCAAACTGCTTCACTCTTTTTATGATGGTTTTAGTGGTGCACACTGTCAGAAGGCTTCTAACAAACAAGAAGAATTCAGACCCCTTCCCTGGGTTGCCCTTCAATGATTTGTTGCCTAGAACATCAATGAGAATAACAACCACAATGAGCATGCACAGCAATGGCAGCTTGGTCTGGCAGGCAGTAATAGTAAGATGCAGCAGATTAAAAGGAAAAAAAAACATTTTAGAGGTGTGGAAAATGGAAAGAATATATTCTGTCAAATGTTTGATCCATCATTCAGTTATCAGTCACCAATGGTATCTTTCAGAGTCTACAGTGACTTTCTCACTCCTCATCACTCAATATTGTCAGTTCCATTAGCCATCCATGAACATCAGTTAGAAATGCAAAGCAAAGACTTAATAACAGAATTTACCACTTCTGGATATAAACTCAAGCTCACCAGAAACTGGCTTGGTGAACCCATGCACTAGCTTTTATTTCTCATCATCCTTTCTCAATTACTACAAGATGCAGACACATCAATTACGACAAAGTGTTAGTGTGTGCAGGATACCATGCACTGAAACTCAAAGCTGAAAACCAAGCTAGTGGAAGCAGAGTAACGGCAGATATGACATTGTGTGGCGGTCATGGTGTGAGCCCTGGAATCAGGCATTTATATTTGGAATCCTGGCTCTGTGACCACATGCATTTCTTCTGTTCTTTATGGCTCAGTTTCTTCTGAGAATTTTATAACTTAAATTCCTGAGGTGAGATTTGACTGACCTAACTACATTTTCCTACCATGCCATGTCTTTGGCTCTAGCCCAGCGCCCAAATGAACTACCCTTAAATCAGGTACTGAAATCCTTGTGACTATAGCCACATGCCATCTACATAGATTCATTCCCATCTTTACAGACTGAAAAGCACAAATTTACTATAAAGGACCTATACATGAGCAAACACTGGGATTTATACCTTAAGTGCATCTCTCACCACTTGCAGGGTCCATCTCCCTTCAGAGAATGCAAAGTTAAAAAATAAATAAATATAGAGACTGTGAACAAGCAGGGGCAGCTCATAAATAAATCGGTAGATAATGAGGTATTTCGATGTAGGTAGAACTTCATTATGTTTTCTAAACAATGAAAATTAGGATGGATGAAAATAACTAAATTCTTAGTATAACCAGTCCCCTTTCACCTTTGAAGAAGGTAGATCTTGAGAAAGTACTTTTGCTTGACTTGAGAGTCAAGGTATAGGAGGAATGAACACTGAAGAATCTAGAAAACTAAATAGCTCTACATAAGAAAAAGAGGAAAAATTTACACTAAAAACAGGAAATTGGGAAACTAGTAAGTCAGAGTTCTTCATCCTCTAATAACAAGAGGAGCTAGTCACAAAAAAAAAAAAAGTTTGACCCCTGGTTTTTAATATATACAAAAGTATTGCCCATTTTGAGCATTTCACATCTGCACTTCTCTCTGCTCATCCCATTTGGATGAGCAAATGTCCTAGTTCCAGGCCTTATTTATCCTTTCTCACATGCTTCCTGGAAATCAATCATGTTGCCACTTGTCAAACTGTGTGGAGAAGGTAACTGTGAATTGTCCACTGTGGGTGTCAAGAGATGCCACTGTGGAATATGCCTGAGTTCCCATAATGGGAGAAAGAGGCAGCAACAGAAGCTCATGGGCTGTCCTCAGGTGTAAACTGGAGCCTTACTCTCCTTTTCTCTGACTCCACACAAAGCACAAAGTAAACACAAAGTGTAAAATCCCTAGTACAGGATACATGAGACCTAACCAAATGTGACCATTGTTCTCCCCTTAAGGAAAAGGATAGGGAGAGGAAAAAAGGGATGAGGGGAGAGAGGAGAAGGGTAGAGGGGAGGGAGAGAGAGGAAAGAAAAAAAAGATGGAAGGAGGAAGGAAGGAAGGGAGAAAGGAAGGGAGGGAGGGAGAAAAGGAGGGAGGAAGGGAGGAAGAAGAGAGGGAGGGAGGGACATTGAAAGGCTTTGAGAGTTCCTAAGAGAAAACAGAAATTGAAGGATTTTGATGAGAGAAGGGAGAGAGAGATGGAAAACCCATTGTGGGAGGCTACAGAGAGACAGGTAGGACGAAGGGAGAAAGAGGACATCTAGAGCCTACTGTAGCTCCTAACCGGAGAGGACTCCTGATGTTTAAAGGGGATAATTGGGAAATGCTGCTTCCGGGTGCACAGTATTTCCTTTCCCACGTTCTTCCAAAGACACCTTCAGCATAATGATCTATACAGCTCTTCAATGTCTAAAGTATGAGATTTGTGAGGCTGAGGAAGAACCTTGATTCTGTTCTCAAAGTAATTCTAAGAAGGTCCACTTAACATTGCATTTGCAAAAGCACTTTGCTTCCTAGAAAACTTACTCTTCTTTTTTTTTTTTGGTACCGGGGAATTGAACTCAGGGGTACTTGACCACTGAGTTCACATCCCCAACCCTACTTTGTGTTTTATTTAGAAACAGGGTCTCACTGAGTTGCTTAGCACCTCACCATTGTTGAGGCTGGCTTTGAACTCACGATTCTCCTGTCTCAGCCTCCCAAAGTGCTGGGATT
This sequence comes from Xerus rutilus, assembly GCA_028644305.1. Classification (NCBI taxonomy): domain Eukaryota; kingdom Metazoa; phylum Chordata; class Mammalia; order Rodentia; family Sciuridae; genus Xerus; species Xerus rutilus. The sequence continues at coordinate 36,167,795 of CM053403.1, read as the reverse complement.
ACAGGTGTGCACCTCTGCGCCTGGCTTGGAAAACTTACTCTTAAGTGAAATTCTTCCTGAACTCTGAGAAGACTCTCATGACTTGATAAATGGGTAAAATCTGGAGCTATGTGGATCTCTTCTGAGAAAAAAAAAGAAAAGAATCCAGGTGCCTGTGTATTTTTAACTAGGCTATCTGTCATGCTTTCAGTTGCTCCAAGGTCTGAAAAACAACCTTTGTCGCTAGCCTTTTCATTGGACCTGCCTCCAGAAGTCAGTCCTACTCCACCACAATGAAGCTGTATAATCTCTTGCTTCTCTTGAATTGAAAAGAAGATACACCTAAAACCTGACATTCCAACATCTGCAAACTTGTGGAAGATTTTGATGTGCTGCTAGACTTCACTTATGGCCTAAGGATCCTTGGGCATAAATGGCATTTAAATGAAGTGTTGACAGTGGTTCATATATTTTTTTCCTCCAAAATTTTATCAGAGTGGATGCTATAGGTCAGATTCCCTGGGAACCTACTTGGAGTCTGAGGTAGTTTACTAGGGAATGTTTTCCATGTGAGAGACTAAAGGAGGCAGGTTTAGATAAAGGGAGATGCTTGTTGAACTGAAATGCAATTAAGAAGGAGTTTTAGCTGATCCTACAGTGTTTAGTTCAGAGATGACCTAGACTGAGGCAAGAAGCTGGACCTTCATACCAGCACCCACTCTTCATTCCCATCATTGCATGAGTGTTCTCTCTGGGGAAGGGACTTGAAACCGAGGCAGGGCAGCTCCTTTTGGTCAAGGGCAGTTCTTTTGGAGGAACTCCTTAGCCAGGAACTATCATCAGGCAGCTCTCTCTGAAACTGAGCACAAAACAACGAAGGGCCTTATTGCTGAAAGTGAGGAGGTTGGGATAGGGGGATGGCAAAGATACACACGTGGCATCCACTTACAGTTTCCATCTACACTATGACAAGTTGATGAAAGAAAAGCGCTAAGTTCTGCCTTCCACCTTAAAATACCACTTAACACATTACACAAAATTTCCCAGACTATTTTTAATAATCACTCCAAGAGTTACTTCCAGTTTGAAGCTTTTGTGCATTAGAATTCTTTTATTTGAGTAATAATATTTTTTCAATATTTCTTTGAACTTCTCCTGATAGCTCTTTAATTTTGCATGCTATTATTACAAAATACAATACTTAAATAGAGGTAGAAATAGTGCTTTCTCTAGAAATCATTATGTTTATGCAGTAGAGTAGTCTATCTCACTATACAGTCTGAGAAATCTATATCAATTTGTAGATCTAGAGATAGACATAATTAAAGTCCTACTAGGAAGAATAAATATAAGGGGACAGTGGGGAGTTGTCATGGTAACAAAAATCTTGATTTTCCTCATTTTATACCACAAAAGTATTAACTTTTATGATACCTTAATATTTTTAGTACATTGTATTCAAATCAGTGACCATTTTATGTACTATTTGTTAAATATGTAGCCACATTGTTCATTCTTGACATTTAGCTTCTTGATTATATTTTAAAATATTTTTTTTTAAATCTGGCATTGGTAAATTAAACCCATTCTGGAAGATCCAATTTTCTCAAGAGCAGAACAATGAATGCTAAAGACAGGAGTTTGTTGGGTTTTGGTTCATTTTTTGGTCATTTCATAATTTTAAGTTATTCAGGTTTATAATATATGGAAAAATGTAACATTGAGGGAGCGGATATTCTACCACAAGGTTAACATTTTTATGTTAACCTTTCCAACATCTTTCCTACAAAAGATTTTTTTTATTTAGAAAAATGGAATACTCCATAATGTCTCATAATTTGCATTTTTCTTTTAACTCCCACATGTTTTCAGGTAATAGATATTAATTTTTAGCATAATTTTAATAGCATCATTTTCTAGATTACCATAATTAAGAAATATCTCTGTTAGGTAATTTCTGGTACTTCTAATATTATAATGTTACTATAAATATCTCTATACTGAATAATTTGTACATCCAAGATTAACTCTTTATCAAGAATTCCTATAATAAGAATGAGCACTGTTGAAGATCTTGATCTGGTACTTTGCTATCTATAAAGGTTTTACTCATCTCTCCTCCTCAATTATCCAGTTCCTTGTACTTTCAACCTTCACTTATGATCTATCTTTAGCCCAAATCTTAAAGATATTAGTTATTTTAATTTAGTTTTTTGATAATTTGTGGAATTAAACACTTTTTCTTATTTTTGCTTTTTGTTCTTAAAAAGTGGGAGGGGAATTTGCATTTCTTTGGAAATTGCTTAGTCACATCCTTTCTGCTGAACTTTCTTTTAGAAGAGAATGTATGTTTCCATCCAGTAGGGTTGGTTTTTTTTTAATTTTTTTGGCATATTCAAGAATGTTAAAATTCCCCTTTAACAAACTGAACAACTATACCTCTAAAATTAGGTAATTCATTTCCTGTTAGTTAGATGATGTGTATTTTCTATTTACTGGTAAACTGATTAAAATGAAAATCATAAATACTTCTTTAGTACTAATTTAATTGTTTAATAATACTTAAGTGGTGTTATTAGAGTAGACCAATAGAAGGAACCTGGGATCAGTCAAAAATCTGTGTAGGACAAATCATTTATCTGGAAGAGCCACATATCAGTCTTTTTCAGAAATTGAGAATAAGTCCCTTTTCAAAGTAATATGGTAACTGAAGTTACTATACTTAAATATTAATGATAGTATTTTGATACCTCATAGGTACCTAATGACATGTTTAGTTGTTAGCCCCATTAATGCTATTATAGCTTAAAAATGTCCTTACTATAGTAATTTTTTAAACTGCATGTTTGAAACGATTAGTGGATTGTGAAATTAATGAACACCATTTGGAGGTACAACTAGAATTTTTAATGAAATACAGCAACACAATTAAATATATCAGGATATTTCACAATACTAAAGTTAAGTGTTTACATTACATTTGTTCAGTATATAACATACAAGCAGAGAGTGTATACTAGATTACATTGTAAAATGTAGTTCTTATTATGAGTTGTATTCAAAAGCTCCTTTAGCCAAACATGATATTATTAGATACTTATCTTATTGATTGCAATTCCCTTAATACTATGGTGGGTAAGACACCTAGGTGCAAATCCAATTCCAGTAATTGCTACTGTACAATTTCCAACCAATTACATAACCTCCATATGCCTTAGTTTCCTCACCTATGAAATGGGTGATAATTACTTCTCTCATGAGGGTAGTAGAAGAACTATGCTTTAATATATCTAAATCACTCAGCAAGACCTCAATGACTATTAGTTGTTATTTTATTAAGATTTGAATAAAATATTTTTTCTTAATAAACAGGCAATCCTACATGCACTAACATACGTAAAAGAAAATTGTCACCTTAGTCAGAACTGAATAATCAGCTAGTTTTTCTACTCATAAAATGATGCTTCTTGATAAACACCTTATTTGCATAAATATGAATTTTCAAGAACCATGACTCTTCGTAGCTTTATTATTTACAAGCAGTATTATATATCTCAAGATATAAATGAATGAAAATATTACACAACAGTTTTCCTTTGTGAATATGCTTGGTACTTAACTTCTCACCAAATTTTTAAATTTTATGAATATACTAATTTCACAGTGGTTTGCACTAAGTGATGAGCCTTGTCTATATTTCTTATAATCATTTCTTGATTTAAAGCAAATTAGAAATGTTAGGGATGATGTCATTGGATGGCAAGAGTTAAAAGTTTATGGCTTTTACTTCTATGTTGAATACCTTCCAAGAACATTTTATGTCTACAAAGGATTGTATTTGACAATAATGGAATCAATTCTTTTTGTTTTCTTAAAAAAATGAGTTAACTTCAAGCACATTTTCTAAATGTTAACTCTACTGAGCAAAAGTCTTATTGTTTGTATAGTTCTATAATATTCCAAATATATACAGAAATGTCTTATATTCCATAATAAGTTGGAACAATATGAAAAATACTTAACCCCAGTGACAAGGTACTCATCTGTCTCTGCATACAAATGCTATAACCAATCATATAGCTGCTTGGAGGTAGCAACTGAACGTTAATCTGAGTGACCAGCAACAATATCCTACTTCTAAAACTGAACAAAAATTAGGCAGAAAAACAGTTACACAAACGCCTTTAATTTAATGATGGCACTATTGTATTTAGCTATATTTTCTTTACCTCCATCATTTCCTTTAAATTCTATAAGAAACTATAATTCCCCAAATATCCTCAATAATCCTGTACAGATAAGAAATAAAATGAATCACAATTGGTGATTCTCAAGGCAGAGGAACAAGTTCATTTTTTAATATATACATACTAATAGTTTATACATGTGTATATAATTTTAGTATAACTTATGAAATATAAAAGTCATGACATCATCAGTATCAATAATTTCATCCAAGTTGTACCAACACTGCAGGTGAGACTTCTAAGTTTTTCAGGGACACAGATTCCTAAGCTAAACAGGATCAAGAAAAGCTTTTGAGAAATGAAAAGTTTCCACACTTTGGGAAATTCTGGGCTGGGCTGCTAAATGCTATTAAAGATGATTCATGGAGGCATGGATGGGTGGATGCATGGATGAATGGATCAATGGAACAAACTTATATGACAGACATGTGCTGAGCTCTTTGCATAGATAATCTCATTTTATACTCATAAAATCCTTCAGTAGTTGGCCTGATTATACTCATTTTTTCAAAAGGAGAAAATGAAAGAAAAGATCTGAATTTGTATCTGATTCTATTCTTTAGGAACATATTAGTAGCTAACAGTAAAAAACTAAAGGCTTAGAAAAGAGAACTAATCAATTATGTAATAAAAATTGATTATCTTTGCGTATATATTAACCTCAGCCATGATCTCCTTCCAGAATATCTAAAATCTCTGGATTTTGATTAAGAATTTAATAATGCCATCCACCTAAGATTATTCTATTTCAGTTATACTTTCAGTAAATATGTAAGTATGCATAATTAATTCACAAAAGGTTTGCATTCTATAAAAATCCTTTATGTGTTTGCCTGTTACCTGCACTTCTTTGCAAATCAAAAGGTCTTTACCTGCCCATCAAATTTCCAGTTGTGACTGTGAAGTTATTCCTGCTCTGACCTGTTTATATTTATCTATCTCTGCCCAAAGTCATGACTATTTTTTCATCAGCATGGCCTAAAATCTTAAATCACACAGTTAAATTTTAAAGCCCCAAATATTTTTGGTTTGCAGAATATTCGTTTATTTATACTCCTTTAGAATACCTTTTGTACACTTATATAACACCTCCCATGTGCTATACTAAAAAAAAAAAAATGTGGAAAGGGCAGTGTTCAGTTCTTTACATTTCAGAGGGGGATAAATTAAGAAGTCTGTTTTTTGTCAGAATTAATTTAGTTAGTGAAGAGGACTAGAACTGATGTCTTATTTTCAATGCCTATCTTAGGATTGCTTTTTAGTAGTTTGAAGATAAATAAGTACTTAAAATAATAGAATAAATTAATAAAATAATTCAATAACATGATCAACCTAAATAAATTAAAATAATTACACAAACAAGTCATGTTTCTTCATCAGTGTCTTGATACATGTAGTCAATCATGCCACATTTACAATGACCTAAAGAAATCACCCAGCAAGACAAATGAATTATTGATCAGAGGACTATCTACAGTTAATGTCAAAAAAAAAGAAAAAGAAAAAAAAAGACTGGGAAGAAAATTTGCTATCAATAAGTGAAATCAAGAACTAATTTCTGTATAATGTTCATGATATCTGACTATCAGCATTAAAATAGTGTTATTTATAACCATTTAAAAAGTCACTACCATTTGGAAAATATATTATTAGTCATCACCATTTCTAATACAAATATCTCTTTTTTTCCTTTTAGAAGATACAATATGTTTAGAGTATAGAATATGTGTATTGTCAACAACTGTTCCATACACATTTTAGTAAGATACAGGTTAGAAGTTAAATCTACAGAGCAAAACATGGGCTGTATAAATTTCTAATAGATTTGACAGTTTGCATAGTATTGTTGTGAGAGAATGCCAGTGACTAGCTGCATCTGGTCTTACCCTCTGGGAAAGAACTCTCCACTCACTGTGGTCCCATAAATATTTCATGCACCAACATAAAGTAATATGCTAATGACAGACTATTTACCCAGTGAGCAGGTGCAACTTGTGATGTTTTCATCTCTGGTATACCTTTGATATGGGGTCAGGTGAGCCATTTTGAATTGCTTTTCTTTTGCTTCCCTCCCCTCACAGTTTCTCTGAAACTAAAATGGTGAGCGAGAGTCATCATGAGGCCCTGGCAGCCCCGCCAGTCACCACTGTCGCGACTATTCTACCCAATAATGCCACAGAGCCCGCCAGTCCTGGGGAGGGAAAAGAAGATGCCTTTTCTAAGCTGAAGGAGAAGTTCATGAATGAGCTACATAAAATTCCACGTGAGTATCCCATACTGTTACAAGAGTAAAAAATAAAAGGTTGAAAATGAACTTACTCATTCGTTAAAAAAGTAGAACTCTTAATATTTTAATTTTTTTATATTTTTATTTATTAGTTTTATGTGGTGCTGAGGATCGAACCCAGTGCCTCATCTGTGCTAGGTGAGCACTCTACCACTGAGCCACAATCTCAACCCTAATATTTGAATTTTTAAGGTAGTATTCCAAAAATGGAATGATCTTATTCCATCTTTATTGTCTGTAAATATACTTTATAAATGACAATCCAGTATATTTTAAAAATCTACATATTGTGTTTAAAGTAGGTAGGTCTTCTTTTATGTCTGTTTCTTTCAAGAATATGAATGCCTACAGGTTGTGCTATATATATTTCGGATTTGCAATTATGAAATTATTCCATTATAAAAATTATTCCCAAACTATAGCTAATATTTACTTTCCCAATATTGCAAGTTCAGTTTTCTTTCATTCATTTTTCAACAGTTGAAAAATCTTTTGTCTAATTTTGAAGTTTTTGTCATCATCAGGAAAAAGCAAAAATCTGAACATTAAATTTATCTGTATAAGAATTAGCACTAAGTCCAATCAATGGCATTTAATTTTCTTAATTTTATTTTTTCATTGACAGAGAAAATTTTTGTGTACAGCATGTTTTGAAGTATATATATTGTGGATTGACCAAATCTGACTAATTAACCAATGCATCAGTTCATATGCTTATCATCTTTATGCTGAGAACACTTTACATTCGCTCTTAGCAGTTTTCAAGAAAGCAATATATTATTAAACTACAGTCACTATGTTGTACAACATATCTCTTGAACTCACTCTTCCTATCTAACTGAAAGTTTGCATCATTTGAATATCTCCCCAACCTATCTTTCAACATTCCCAGCCATAGGTAACCATGAGATCAACATTTTTTCCTAGTCAAATTCATTTTTAACTGAAACATAAAATTGTACATAGGAATAGAGTAGTATGAAATGTTTTGATACATGTATACATTGTATAATGTCTAAATCAGATTACCTTGTCTCCTCAAACATCATTTCTTCATAGAGAACACTCAAAATACTTTCTTCTAGCTTTTTGAAATGTAAAGTATATTATCATTATCAAAGTCACCCTACTATGCAACAGCCCACCAGAACTTCTTGCTTCTATCTAATCATTGCTCAGTACCCATCAATCAACCTTTTACCATCCCTCCCTACCCCTACTCCACAACCTCTCATAAACCCCCTTCTATGAGAAATTTTTTAGATTCCACATAAGAGTGAGACCATTTGATGTTTGTTCTTTCTGTGCCTGCCTTTAACATAATGTCCTTTAAGTTCATTCATATTATTTCAAATTAAGGATTCTTCTTCTTTTTTTTTTTAAATATTTATTTATTTTTTTAGTTGTAGGTGGACAGAATGTCTTTATTTTATTTTTATGTGGTGCTGAGGATCGAACCCAGTGCCTCACGCATGCTAGGCGAGCACGCTACCACTGTGCCATAACCCCAGCCCCGAGGATTCTTCTTTTTATAAATAAATAGTACTCCATTGTGTGCACACACAACATTTCTTTATCCACTTATCCAGTGATACAAAGTCAGGTTGACTCCATATCTTGGCTATGGGGAATAGTGCTACAGTAAACCTGGAAGTCATATCTCTTCAGCATACTAATATCATTTCTTTCAATACACACCTCACCAGTAATTCTTATCTTTTGTCTTTTGAATAGTAGGTGACGTCTCATTGTGGTTTATTTTGTATTTCCTTGATAATTAATGAAGTTGAACATTTTTTTCCATATACCTGCTGGCCATTTGTATGTCTTCTTCTGAGATATGTCTATTCAGGTCTTTTGTCCATTTTTAACTGAGTGGTTTTCTTGCTATTCCATTGGTTTATGTTCCTTGTATATTTTAGATATTAACCACTAATCAGACATAGAGTTTGCATATATTTTTACCATTCTATATGTTGTTTCTTCACTCTTGATTTTTCTTTTCCTGTGCAGAAGCTTTTTAGTTTGATGAAATCTCATTTGTCCATTTTTGGTTTGTCTGTATTTTTTAAGGGGAGGGGGAGGAGTTGCCTTTTTTTTTTTTAAAGTTGCTTAGGGCCTCTCTAAATTGCAGAGGTGACCTCGAACTTGTGATCCTCCTGCCTCATTCTCCAGAGTAGCTTGGATTATAGGAGTGCACCACCACACCCAGCTTCATTTTTGTCATAATCACTGTGTTTTGAGGGTCAAAGCCAAAAAGTCATTACCCAAACCAATGTTATGAAGCTTTTCCACTATGTTTTTTCCTAGTTATTTCATAGTTGGGATCTTATTCATGTCTTTAGTCCATTTTTTAGTTGATATTTATGTGGTGTGAGATAAGGGTCTAATTTCATTCTTATACATGAGGATATCCAGTTTTCTCGATATCCAGTCTTGAATAGACTGCCTTTTCTCAGTTCTTTTTCTTGGATACTCTGTCAAAAATTAGTTGGATATAAATTCGTAGATGTACTTCTGTCTGCCTTGCTGCTCCATTGTTCTTTGTGTCTGTACTTATGTTAGTGCCTGCTGTTTTGGTTTCTATAGCTTGGAGTATATTTTCAAGTGAGATATTGATGACTTTTAAGTCAGATAGTGTAAGGTCTCCAGCTCTGTAATTTTCCTTCGGGATCTTTTTGGCTATTCAGAACCTTTTGAGATTCTGATCAAATTTTAGATTTTTTTCTAGTTCTATGAAGAATGTCATTGATATATTGATAGAGCATGTGATGAATTTCTAGGTTACTTTTGATAGGATAGACACTTTAATAACATTAATTCTTCTAATCCATAAATATGAGATATCCTTCACATATTTGTGTCTATTTCTTTCAGCAAAGTTTTATAGTCTTGAGTGTAGAGATCTTTTACCTTCTTAGTTAAATTTATTCTGAAATGTTTTCTTTTGTAACTATTGTAAATGGGATCGTTTTCTTGATTTCTTTTTCAGATAGTTCATTATGCACAGAAGCACCACTGACTTTTACATATCAATTTTTACAACTTTACTGAGTTCGTCTATTAATTCTGCAAGTTTTGTTGGTGTTCTTATGACTGTATATATGTTTATGCCTTATGCAAGCAGGGAACAGTTTAACTTCCTCCTTTTTAATTTGGATGATTTTTATTTCCTTTTCTTGCCAAATTGCTCTGGCTAAGGGACCTCTAATACTATATTGAATTAAAGTGGCAAGAATGGTCATCTTTGCCTTTGGATCATACAAGAAAAGTTGTCAACATTTTCTTTTAGAGAATATTAGCTGTAGGACTGTCATATATGACTTTTAGTATGTTCAGGTACATTCCTTCTATACCTACTTTGTTGGTAGTTTTTTATCATAAAACAGTATTTTGTTTTATGAAATATTTATTTTTCATTTATTGAAATTATCATGTTGTTTTGTCCTTTATTTATCCTTAATGTGATATGTCCCATTTATTGATTTACCTACATTGAACTGTTCTTCCATCCCTAAAGTTAATCCCACTTTATCATTGTAAATAATCTTTTTTATATGCTAGCGAATTCAATTTACTAGTGTTCTGTTGAGGATTTTTACATCTATAGTCATCATGGATATTCTCCTAAGTATTCTTGTTTTTTTTTAATAGAGTCTTGATTTGACTTTGGTATAAGGTTGATGCTGGCCTCATAAAATGAGTTCAGAAGTATTCCCTCTCTTCAATTTTTTGCACCGTTTGAGAAGAATTATATTAGTTCATGTTCATGGCAGAACCCAGCAGTGATGATATCATATTTCCCCAGTAGTTCTTAATCTTTGTGCTTGTGCCTCTGTGTCTACATGTCTGAAATAGGAGGTAGTGATTTCTATCTTCACAGATTGATTTTGTCTGGCAAAGTTCTCCAGGTACAGTTCCAGAGTATAACAGAAATTCAAGGTACTCATGGCAGACATGGTGCTGTAGAAGTCCAGGGCCTACTATATCAGGCCTGGTACTGAGGCACACTAGATGCCTGCAGGCAGACTCTGCCTGCAAGGCACTTGGGTACCCCAGAAGCCCAAGATTTCTATGGCTAGTGTTACATTGCCAGAATCACAGAGCAGACGTAGCCAGTGCAACCCTGCCAGAAGCCTGGAGCTCACTATGACCAGCAAGGCTCTGGGGCACCCAGAGCAAGCAACTGCAGAGTGCTATGCAGAGAGGACGACCAACATCAGCCAGATAGTAGTGCATGCCTGAGACTGAGTCTGCTACTCAAGCCTGAATCCTAAGTAGGACTGTGTGATACATCTTGGTGCCAGGGTGGGTCTAAAGATTCAGTCCATAGGGACTGGCCTAGAGTAATGGATACAGGGTCTGCACAGAGCTGGGTCTTACTGTACAGAGTGAAAGTCATGTGCTCATGTCTCTTTCTTTCCCACGGCATACTGTCTTTCTCCACACTGTGGGGCCCAGTACTGGGGGAGGAGTGATATGTATAATACAAAACTACCCTTCCTCCCGTCTTCAATTCATCTCATCTTATTGTGCTGCAACCAGGTATCCTCGCATCTGATTTCCTTTGCTCTTGTGAAGGGATTTTCATGTGTGGATAGTTGTCCAAATCTTTGTGCAGGTGAATATCATTAGATTCTCACTCTGCCATGTTGCTCTACTGTAATGTCAGCGGCATTTAATTTTAATTGTAAACTATGTTTGTCTTTTGGTCAAGTTTGAACACTTCCTGTGTACGAGACACTTTCTCAAGTGTTGGGAACAAAATCTTGAGCCTGCACAGAGCTTATATTCACAGGAGAAAACATGTAATAAAGAAGGAAATATAGGTGGAGTATCACATGTGATAAGTGATGTGTGGAAAAATATAAGAAAGTAAATGAGACAGGGATGGAGGTTAAGGGTAAAAGATTGTTGGCTTTCTGATTATCAGGACCAATTTCCTTCATAAAAAGATCAAAAGGGAGTCAAGGAGGAAGCTATCATAAAATCTGCAAAATAAGACAAAGGCACTTAGACAAACTTTTGCCTGGAATATCAAGAAATCCCAGGTGTCTTGAGTAGAATGAACAAAGCAGAGAGTGGCAGATGAGTTTGTCTACAACAGAAGCCATGTCATGTGGGGCCTTGTGGAGTGGGCTAAGGAACATGGATTTTACCAAGTAAAAGAAAATGCCTTTTGGTGCATTTTTGAGCAGAGGTGTCCTCAGATCTAATTTAGGTTTTTTAAAGATCATTCTTGCTCCAGTATTGAAAATGGCTTGCAGAGGGACCAAAGATAAAACATGCTGTTGCAATAATTTAGATGAGAGATTTTTTTGAATTTTATGGGAGTATATTATAAGAACACTGAAAGACCAAATGAAAAATAAGAGGAATCAACTTTTTATCCCTCAGTCATTAGAGACATTCATTTCTCCATCCACTTTTAACAAGTTCAAGTTCATCTGAGACACACAATTAGCAGAGTTGTCAGTAACTACCATCCTCTGCAGGAAGATCCATAACAGAAAAGAGATGAAGATGACGGCCCATTAAATGAGCCCTAAGGTGAGAAATGCAAGATCTCAGCTCCCTTCTTTGCTCTGCTGCAGAGTTAATGGAATGATATATAAACTCCAGGTAGTTTGAGGTTACAACTACCAGGTAGAAGCCAAATGCACGTATTATGGGTACAAACTCTCATTTAAAGAATATTTTATTGTACCATCAGCTGTAAGAGAAATGTGTTATAGAGAAGCAGAGAAAGTAATGAATAACACCAATCAAATGCATATCTTGTCTTTCTTCAACATGCTCTCCTTCTCTGGAAGAATAAACAATGAGACACATGGCAAGGCTGATAACCATGGGACAGAAATGTTTCCCATTTATCAGCACGACTCATCCACTCATCTCCTTTAGGTCTTGCCCGATGTCAGCTTCTTACTTGGGACTTCTCCAACCACACTTTTAAAATTGCATCCCCTTTCTACCTCATCCTTTCCAGCATTTCTTGTCTTCAATCCTTGTATTATTTCTTACTACATTACTTAGAACTATCTGCATTGCTATGTATCTTATCATCTGATTTAAAATTTTTACAGATCCCTCCAAAACCAATGTAAATCCTGTGAGGGCGAGAGTTTGGGTCTGTTTCATGGATAGTCGTATTGCTGGGTGCTGGTGCCAAGCACACACATGGCAGTCAATATGTATTTGATGAATGCATGAATGAGTGAATGTCAACTTAACATATCCCAAACCATCGCTCTTTGACTTTGAGGTTTTTAAGATGCTGAAAAATTAAAGCCTATTATTAAAATATAAATATTACATTTCAAGCACTAAGTAAAAGCATCATTTCAGCACTTAACTATGTCATCACATTAAAAAAGCAAAATGTTTTCATTTTATAATGGCAACCCCTGCATCTCTTAGCCTTTTTAAACTTAGATCCAGCTATGACTTTCTTTTTTTTTTTCCTTCCTGTTCATCAGTAGGAAAACAATCAGCTAGAAAAAAATCATATATGAAATTCTCTTTTCTCGTGTTGCCTTGGCTAACCTTACCTCATTCCTTGCCAAGTCATTGCCCCATTCCTGTGTCCCTTCATTAGCTACTGGAAATCAGACCAGATAATAAGTCTCCCCCTCCATAGAGATTTGCTTTTGACCAACCACCTAACATAATAGAATACTAGAGGACCTGAGTAACACCTACAAAAAAATATTTTGTTGCTAACATAATATTTAGAAAAGAAGAAGCAAAAGACCTAAAATCTTACAGTGGTAGAGTAAATGGGTGTTAGAAAAAACCATATCATAAATATAGCCATGCAGTTTTAATAAAAGATTATAACAGTGAATATTTTACACTTTCATTTTAATACATCACAATTTTTACTGCCTGTGTAATTGAAATTTCTAATGGCATTTATATACAATAAACAACACTAAACAAAAATAAAACATATTCCTAAAATCAAATTCCTTTAGGAGCATATGTTATATAAAGGTTATCACTTTTGGCTTGGCATAATATAGTGTGACACTAATGACAGGTAACAAATTAGAATATTAATCGATTTTGGTCTCTGAACTAAATTGTGGCTATCTGGCAGATGTGTTATTTGCAAAATTGATAGCAAACAGCTTTAGTCTGTCACTTGAAATTCCCACTTGTAAGAAGAGAGGTGTCACAATGGCAAGGAGTGTGCATGTCATTAGTTAGGTAATCTGCACAGTCCAGCATGGAACATATTCAAACCAAATTGCCTGATGATATCATCCATAACACCACAGGGCTTAAAATAAAGGAAAAAAAAAAGGAAAGGAAATGGTAATGCTGAGCATTTTTATCTTTGAATTCATTCCGCACACTGTTATCTAAATGAAGCAGACAAGGTTTTTGAGAATGTTTCTTTATTTTGCAACTTTGATTTTAATATGACTAGGGCCATGGTTGGTTTGTAAAGCATGAACTCATGTCATCCAAATAACTGTGATTAAGGTTTTGATATTCATGAGCTTCTTGAAGTATAGTGCACCTTTCCTTAAGCACAGCAGAAAGCCAAATAGCCAAATCCTCACTCTTAGTCCAGAATAAGAGCAAGTGGGCTAAGGATCATTGTGTAATTCGTGTACAAATGTTTTGGGATAGACAGATGGATATAGGAATTAAAAGCATAAGCTGTAAATGCAGTTTGCAGGAGTTCAAATCCTAGCTCCACTTCATAGTAGCTGTCTGGCCTTTGGCATGTTAATTAGTCCTTCTCTGTATCCCTTACCTCCTGTATAAAATGAGGATGAAAATCTTCCCTCTCATAGGATCATTGTATAAAAATATCAAGTATATGAAGTGCTTAGCAAATGTCTGACAGAGTAAGCGTTCTTTAGATGTTAGGGATTATTAAACTCAAGCTATCATTTTAACAAGTCTACTTCTATTTTAGAAAATCCCTCTCTTCAGGTCAGTCACTCAAACTGAGAAAATTCCAGAAACTTTGCCCTCAAATATGTGTGCCCTGCCTTCTTTAAGCCCATTTCAGTGATGCCTGTGCTAGGAAAGGTAAATTTCCTCTTGGTGTTTACTAGCCCCATCATATCCCATTTTCCTTTTCTTTCCTTCTATAATTTCTCTCTGGCTCCCTCATTCCCTTCAGCTTACACGTGTGCTCATGGTTCATGGTTCACAGATCAGAAAGTGCCCAGAAAATTACCTACACAGCAGATGCTAAAGAAATAAAATTTTCTTCCTTCATGCTCTAAAACTTTTTTCCCTTGACCTCCCTTCACCAGTTAAGCTACCATTCTATCCTCTTCTTTCATATCTCTACCAAAACTGGTAAAAAATATAACCTGGTCCCTGACATCTATTTCTGCATTTCCCATTAATGATACAACACCCTTTGCTCTCATTTCCATCCTTCATGTTCTACTCAAATTGTTTTCACTAATGTCATGGGGAATTTAGTGATACATAATTTTGAGGGTTATTGTCATTCTTCATTTGGTCAGATATTTCTGCACCATTATCACTATTGGCCACCATCCTCTGAAAACTCAAGATTTCAAGGACTCCACTTTCCTTCCCTGCTCTTCCTTCCTCCTTTCCTTATTCTCTTCTTTCCTGACAGGTCCTTTATTGATGTCATTTCTATCCTCAAGTGGTAGAGAATCTTGTTTTCCAAGGTTTCATTTTTAATCCTTGTTCATTCTTATTCTACGTTTTCCCTGGCTAATCCCATTCACTCGGCCATTCAAATAAGAAATCTCACGATTATCCTTCCCTCCCTGCCTGTGAACAGGACTTGATCCTGAAACAGCTCAAACCCAGTCAGCACTTTCCTCCTCCAGCATTTCTTCTACTGGCTCTTTCCACTAACCCTGACACATTTTATTTGTCATTCAAAAGCCAGTGTCCATGTCACCACCAGGATGGAAAGTTCCCTCATTTTTCAAGGCTGGATTATGTGAGTCTTCCTCTAACCTTTCAAAGCTCTTCATTCAAATCTCTCCCGGTCTCAGTGATCTGGGGTTTCTGCTTGTCTTTCTCACTGACAGGTAAATATTTCAGGGCCAGGAATCATTTCTTATACAACTTTGGATCCCCCATGCCTTGAAAGTTTCTAACACTAAAGGCAGTAGTAAAATTGGGATCTGCTGGACACCGTTGGGGTTATGTCCAAGAACAAAGCTCTTATTCCAGTGTAGTAGTCAGACAAAGCGAAGGGGATATTTTATTTGAGAATAAATCAATTCATGCTAGAAGCAATTTATAGAATATCATATTACCAGAATTAACATTATACCAAGTAATGTGGTCCTTGTACCATACTTGGAGAAACTGGGATCTAGAAAACAATAGTTTCTGAAACTTTTCAGCCCAAGATCCCTTTGTACAAAGGAAATATAATATAAACACTGAAATTTATAATACAGATAAAGCATACCAGAACTTTAAGAAATAGTAGTGTTAACTCTCTAAGCAACAACCACTGAAACTAAACAACAGATAGTAATATAGTTGGTTAAATATAGTACAAGCAAATATTCTTCAACAGAAAAAATGCAGTCCCATAACTTAGTTTTTCTTTATGTGGTTACAGAATGAGAATGATGTCATTGTTCAATGTCATGAACATGAAATTTATGTCAAGAAATTAACTGCAAAAAACATAGGAAAAGAACCTTTAGGAACATAAAACAGTGATACACAACATATGGATTACAATAATTACTGTAAAGATCACCAATGTTTATTGAGCATTTAGCATGTATATATATATATGTATATATATATTGTGCATTCTGTGAAATAAGCCTCCATTAAGCCATGTAAAAAGTCTAGTAGATAAAATAGTTATTATCCTCATTTCATAGATAAAAACTCTGAGTCTTAGTTAGGTATGTGAGTTGTCCAAATAAATTGCATATGGTTCAGGTTGTAGGTGCAGGATGTGGTCAGGAAAAATTTCCAGTTTTACCATTAAGCCACAAGAGAATATCATACATCACAACCACTGTTTACTACAACCAGGACTGGAAGCTACTTGTTTTCCTTGTGCCTATTTGGAGGTATAGGTTGGTATTTGCTATTCATCTTTTGATAATTGTTTTAAATGACTGAATATAGAGAACACAAGTTTAATACAGTTCAGAGTTTCTCATTCTTAAAAAGCCAGAAGTTATTTACTTTGTTTCTTATAATTCTCTTATTGTGCTCACTCAGATAGTCATGTTAAAAACTGATTACTCCCTAAGCACTAATAGTTAGATTTTGTTTCATTGTGTAAATAAACTCTTTGTCTACAACTCAGCATCACCTGTAATCTGTGACTCAATTCTCACACTTCAGAATAGCTCTTCTTAAAATGTGTGAAATTATTCATTGTTAACCTCTACTACATAGAAATGTCTATAAGAAAAATGTACAATTCTGACAAAGCATTATTCTCAGAGCAAGTGCTTTGCAATATTAAGTGACTTCATCAGTACAACGCTGAAGGAATCTTTCTGGGATGAGACACTTAGAGATAAGAGTTGTAATTAATCACACCTCAATATAGTGATTCATACCTCCATGTAATCAACATATATTTCATTTCAACCTAACTTATTTCATCATCTTATTTAATTCATCATTTTAGTTTAAATCTCATTTAAAATATAGGAAATATACTTGTGCATGTGAATATTTAGTGTGTATGTGTTAAGAATTACCACTAAAAATTTAATCCTGTGGCAGAAAAGTCCACTTCCTTTAAAGCAGTGGTTCTTAGCAAAGTTGGCACTGCCCCCTACAGGAGATAGTGGGTATTTGTTGGGCCATTTTTAGTATACTAAAAAGTGAACCTGGGGCAGTTCCTGGCATTTAGAGGCCATGGGCCCAGGAGCCTATTCATCTGTAACTTTGAGGACAACTTCATTCAGTAAATAATTGTTCTGCATCCTACACCAATTCCAAAATCCCCATAGGACACATATGTGTCATTTATGAGTATCAGAACCTAGAACTATTTTACATACAAACATTAAGTATTTTTTCATGTCTCATATGCTCTGGATACTCTTGCTTTTATTATAATATCCACCTAAATGCTAATCTTTGATTTTCTTCTGATGTGTAAAAAAATCTTGATTGTCTCATTTCTCTAAATGCAAACATCATTTTTGAAATTGCAAGCATTTCATGACTTCATTGTCTGCTGATGAAGTTGTTATATGCCTGGAGGATTTTTGTGCTGAAATGCAAATTACCTTATTATAAGTTACTATCTTCTTATTTCTCCTTTATATTATAGGGAGCAACATATTATTATTAATTATATATGTAGTTATGTGGTATTATCTATTATTTACCTTCTGTGACAGTAAAAAGAATATTATAAAGCATTTGTTATAAACTGGAGTATTGTTTATAACACTGATTTTACACAAGTGTGCAAGATAACTCTATCAACATCAAGGCAGAAACCTAACAGAAGTACATACTACTGAGGGTGAATTTCAGGAAGGTTGTTTATATGTATCCTTATGGTTTTCCTCTAGGAACCCTATTGTGCAAACAATTCCCCCAAGAAATTCATGCCTTTAAACAGAACTAGTGTTAAGGGATTTTATAAACTTTCAAAGCATAGGTACTATGGAGTGATGGTGAACACACAAAGCCACCAAGTGAATTAAGAACTCAGCTAATTTGCAAAGTTTATTTAACTACATTCTATTAGCATTTCAAAGATACTAAGTAAATATGCCCAAGGAAAATAAGGGATGTTAATAATATTTTGCACCTATATTTAAAATAGCTCAGGAAATACCCTGCTGAAATGCTTCAAAAATATACATGTATATTTTAAAATAATTCCAAAAGTCACATAACACATAACAGTTACATTGAAAGGAAAAAAAGAAAAAAGTTTCACTGTTCCTCAACAGAGCCTGAACACAACAAAGCCTGGCTACAAAAGCAAATCTATCAAGAAAACAGCAGAATGAGAAAAACTGGGCAATTGCTGTTTTTTCTTTCCTCTAATGACTATGTAGATCTTTTATATTACATTGCTGACCTGTTAGATTTGTGCCAGTTTCCCCTGAGTAAAGAATTTAGGAGCAGAAGCCAGAAGAAAATTATGTGATGTACCATTATATTTTTAGCACTTGCCTTTATTTTTCTTCATTTTGATTTTCATTCATGAGAATCCCATAATAAAAGGATTTAAACTTCATATCTTCTGAGTCCATATGCCTCACTGCCTGTCTTTTGAGTGAACTTAGATAACTTTGAAGTAAAGATTAAGAAAATATTGGCCCATTTAAAGATTTCCTCACTTATATTGAAATTGCTGCCCTGGAGAAATTTGAAAAACACTTGCAGTCTCTCCTTTTCTCTTTTCATTTTCAAACTGTTTTTCACACATATGAGTTGAATAAAGGAAGGAAGGAAAGAAAGAAGGGAGGGAGGGAAGGAGAGGAGGCAATAATAGATGACAAATAATAGAAATATATTTAATGGCTGAGAGATATGCCATTATTTGAACATAGAACTATAGAAAACAGCCATGACCTCGGGGTAATAAACTCTAGTTGACAGAGCTATACTGGCCAATGCTTTGAAAGTAAAATTTTATTAAAATAATTTCATTTCATAAGGTATTTGGGTCAACAGTAAGTAAACTGTGGAAGTGGATTAAAAACACTGCTGTCATAACCATACTCTCTCAATCCTTTGGTAACAGTCCAAGTTCATTAGTACTTGGTCTGTAATGCTGTGCTAATCCCTCAGACTCTGGCCTCACCTGGCTGAGTAGCCCAGGTCAGGTCAGCAATATTGGCTCCCTTACAAGCTGTGCAGTGAGATGGCCTATAGCATCGTCTGTCTGGTTTCAAAATCCTGGGTTTGCCATTACTAGTATGTGACCTTGAGCATATCATTTAATCTCCATGTAAAATAAGAATAATAAGAGTACTACTTTCTGCTGGGAAGGTGTGAGTAGTGAAGTATCAATATACATAAAATGCTGAAACCAATTTCTAGAATATAGCGTTGGCCATATTCAAAGTGCCTGAGCCTCTACTGCCTATTTACATAGCATGCCTATGTTTGCCAGGCTGTGAATGCCAGGCCAAAGAACCAAGTCAGAGCACACCAGCTGTGCATGTCCTGGGCCTCAGCAGCGTTAAAGACTCCATTTTTCAGCTGGAAGGACTTCCAAATTAAAACACCTTAGCAAGTCACTGACAGCTCTATAGGATGTGATTTGGAGATAGCTCTTACATGCGCTTCAGGCTTTTCTTCAGCTATTTGCCCTCACACAGTTTGCTCCGGCAGGACAGAACCTCTTGGAGTCACTCAATTCATATCTGAAGTGTTTCTTGCTCCCAGACCATCATACAGATTGTCTTCTCTGTCTTAAAGTCCCAGCTTGCCACTGCTTGTCTTCCTGGACTCCTCCTCCATACCCTTCTGAACTCTACTCCTGTTCAAGCTCTTCCTGTCCCCTGCTACCAACCTCCTCATCTACTAGTAATCAGCACCAGGAATTCTCCCTGTGCACCAGGTTTGTTCTTTGCAAATACTTGTAATTTTTACTTTATATTGTACTTAACTGTGTTTTTGTCTCTTAACCTATGCGATCTACTTGAGGCTGGGGACTCTTTTCATCTCTGTGTATCCAGTTTCAGCATAAAATCTGACTCATAGTAGGCAGAATTATTCTCCTTTATCTCAAAGGAACCTGATAATCATATTGAGTTATTGAGAAAAGGACTTCCAACAGGGTGACAGAGGACATGATAATCAAATTCTGGATCCAAGGTGACACCTTTTCACCCCATTTTTCTTTGTCCTTGATCACACCACACTCTATAGCTCAGCTTTTCCTTTTACTCCCTCTCCTTTTATTTTTATCTTCCTTTCCTCGACCTTTTTATTAACACTGTCATTTTCTGCCCTCTGTCTTCTATCTTCTTTGCCTGTACTGATTAAAAATATTCCTTGTTTGTTTTATTCTCTTGGGCACGGTGACATCCCTGTTGGATTCAGAAGCAAGATGCAAACCGTCACCAAATTGATCCTCTGGGTAAATGGTTCTCTTCTCGAGCACTTATATTCAAGTGGAAATCTAGGATAGAGTTCTAGTTTCACCTTTTAGTTTTAAAAATAATGCATTGGAATGCCCAGGAAACAAGATAAGTTCCTTCCTTATGACAACCGCTATGTAACAGTCTAATTTCCTTTGCTCTCACCAAGAGAATTTTGAAGTCAACTGGAAATGTTACCGTGGCTTTTCTTGCAATGGGCACCTTTGTGAGGTTTGCCTTGGTGAGTAGCTGTTTACAGGAACCTAATGAGTTTCCCTATCTCATCCTATGAGGCACCCAAAGCCCAGCCTTTGGGTCTTTCAGATTCTGTTGTTGATGATAACTCCACAACAGTAGATATCGTTTGAAGTGGTGCTTCAGTATGGCCTTGCCAGCCATCTTCTGCCCACGCTGATTGGAACTGTTCCACATCACCTAACCTTTCCACAGCTGCTATCATCCATCCACCTTTCTTTTCCAGATCTGCTAATGTGGCTCTAATGCGATTTAACTGGCTGCCTTCCAGGTCCTCATCAGTAGCAAATCTGTTTTGCTATTTTGCATTAAGTAGTCTTAAGCTATAATACCAGTGCTACTGATTGAAAGCCAGGTACTTCCATAAGGGTTTGAGTTTAATAATCTTTCTCAAATTTGAGCACTGCATGATTTCACTGGGACTTCAGTTACAGGAAATCATATAGGCAGTTCCTCACCATCTATGCTGTGGCTTCTGTCTCCCAAAGCTGCATCAGTCTGGATTACTCGATCCGGCCATTGACTCAGTCAGGGAGAGCTGGACCTATAGGTACAGGCATCCTATGCCATGTACCTTACCCTTCTGATATCTTATTTTCTAATTCTTTTCTTTTCTTTCTGAGAACACTCTTTCTTTCTCCATTTCACCTCCAAATGCCTCCCAGTATGTACTCTCCAAAGATCTTCCTTTGGCATTCTTCTACCTCTGTTACTTCTTCATAATATCAGGATTTTCAATACCATCTTTATAGCTTTGATGTCTCTGTTGAATTCCTCACTTCTCTTAACTTTAATGAAGCATAGTTCACATACAATAAGTCACACCCATTGCACATACATAGTTCTGTGCTTCTGACATATTTGCATTGAAATTGTCACACCACAAAATTGCCTCTAGATCCTTTCCAACAAATTCTGATCCACCATCTCTAGCTTTAGACAGTAGTTGATCTGCTTTCTGTCAACTAGTTATAATTTTTCAGTGTCTCATTAAAATGGAACCACTTTGTCTTTTGTGTCTGATTTCTTTTACTTAACATGTTTTTGAGATTCACCCATGTTCTTGCATAGCTCAGAAGTCCTTTCCTTTTTATGTTGCTAAGTACCATTTCATTGCATGGATATTCAGTTTTCTTAGCCATGTATCTGTTCACAGACATGTTGGGTGTTTTCAGTTTGGGGCTCTGAAGAATAAAGGTGCTATACATATTATTGGACAAATCTTTGAGTGGGGCATATGTCTATGTTTTCATTTCTCTTAGGAAATACCTAGGTATGGAATTGCTTAGTAGTATTCCATTTATTTTACTTTATAGAAGCTGATAATTTGTTTTCTAAACTGGTTGTATTATTTGTACCCTCATCTGCAATGTTTGAGAAGTCCAGCTCTCTACGTCTTTGTCAGCACTTATAATTGTCAATCTTTTTCATTTTGGTTATTCCAGTAGTATAGAGTATGTTCTTGTGATGTTAAAACTATAAAACTTCTAGAAGAAAATATAGGAGATAATTTCATGACCTTGATGTGAGCAAAGGTTATCTTTAAAATAAACCAAAAGTGTTAACCATAAAAGGAAAACTTGGTAAATTAGACTTTTTCAGAAGTAAAGACTTTTTGCTTCCCTATATATATCATAAAAATGAAAGAAAAAACACAAAGAAATGTCATAGACTTGGGAGAGAATGTCCAAAATGAAAATATCTGCCAAAGTTGTTTCCAGAATATATTTTTTAAAAAAAACTTTACCACCCAATTCAAAAATGAACAAAAGATTTGAATAGACAATGAAAATGTATGATAGGTTCAAATGTAAAAATATTCAATATTCTTTTTTTAAAATGTTCAATGTTCTTAATCAGTAGGAAAATGCAAAATAAAATAATGAAATGATTTGAAAGTTCTCTTTTAGATCCATGCATCTGTGTATCCCATTTGCAACTGAAAGTCAGCATAACCTTTTTCTCCAGAAGAACACACATATCTGTGTTCCTTTTACCTTGAAGCTCAAAACCTTAGTATCATTGATTCTTGATGCTTTTGTATCCCCATTGTCTAACTAGTTAACAATTCATATTTCCTCATTCTCTGTTCTCTCTCTTTCTCCTTTATCTACTACTACTGCTCTGGTTTGGACCCTCATATATATTACAATTATTAAAGTCTCCTAAGAGGTCTTCCCACAACCATTTTCTACTCATATCCAGTCCATTTCACTTAAATCTTCCGGATCATTCTTCTTGGGGTCCTGCTTGGAACATATAAATCCTTCATTCAGAAACCTTTAATATTTCCCCTTAGCTATTTGGCATGCAAGCCTCTCTAGAGTCTAACCTCAATCTACCTTTCCAATATCTTTTTGTCTTGTTTCAGGTACCTAATACTATGGGTGAATAGAACTGATAATCTGTTTTCTAAACTGGTTGTATTATTTGTACCCTTATCTGCAATGTTTGAGAATTCCTATGGGTGAATAGAACTGGGCACTATGCCACAGATGTACATCCTTTTCCTGTCTGTTTGCCTTAGTCTATGACAGGCTTACATATGAAATGCCATCACCCAATCTCTACATATTCAGGTGTCCCTCTCCTAGAAGAGAAAGGCTCACTTCACATCCTAGCTCTTCTACATAAACTACTTCTGAATATCAATATTATTCAATATACTTATCATCTCTACCAAATAGTATTGTTGTGCTCATAGCTTCCTTAATGAACTTTAAGTTCTGAGAAGATAATTTCAGTTTGTCCTATTATTTCATATTCCAGACTATAGGCTATATGCCTTATGAAGAGTTAGCCGTAAATAAATGCATTTAGTATGGATGGACATCTTGGTAGTGGGATACAAAATAGACTGCTATCATTCTTGTAATCTAATAGGAAAAGTAGGATATGCAGGGAAACAATAATATAACAACACAATGATCCTGAAACTTAAAAGATGTGTAGAAGAGTAATCCAAATTACTCTTTGGATTAGGTTAGAGAGGACCATCAGTATCAGATTGAGGAGTTTAGTCTTTAATAGTTAAAGAGAAGCCAGGAATCATTCAAGATAGTTAAGCATGGAAGTAACATAATTATAGTCTTGTTTGGGGAACATCAGCCTGGCAGCAGTGCGTAGGGTGGATAGATTGCAGGGAAGAACCTGGAGAAAGGGGCAGACAGGAACAAGGCAACTGAAAGAACACTAGCATGAGATAATGAAAGCCAGGGAAAGGAAAGTTCGGATGTGACAGACTCTGTGAATGTGCTGTTGAAAGGCACTGAAACTGGGTCTGAGGGTGTGAAGGAGAGAGAAAATGAAAAGTAATTCCAGAGAAGCTGAATTACCATTCCACATCATGCCCTCTAAAAAGTGAGAGATATGGGGAAGGTACAGCCCTAGAAACAGATCTGGGGGTGGATCACGTACAAGTGCAAGTTGTAAATGTGGATACTTGTCATTAGAGGGGCTGTGGCAGGGAGCAGAAGAGAGAGCAAGCCAATCATCAGTTCTTAAAATACAAAAACTCACAGATACACAGAGAGGTTGATGAAGAGGTCAATGAGCTGTGAGAAAGTCGTGAATAAAGAACGATGAAGTGTCCTGGAAGTCATGTACAGAGAGAATTTCTGAGAAACAATAGTCAATTCAATTCAAAGGAAATTTTTTGAATGTATTGCTTGATATTTTGGGATAAACAGAAAAGGAATGAAGCATGCAATCTGCCTTTGCAGTGTATTTGGTCTAGTGGGATGGGGAAGCAGCAGCCAGCAGCAGCAGCATTACCTACGTTTTCTGAGTGCTTGGTCCAGTCCCTCATGTATATATTTAATTATAATTTGACCAACTATTATTCATAACAACGCTGTTAAGTATACATTTATGATCCCAATTTTATAAAGGAGAAATAAGTCTCAAAGATATTAAGTAAAATAAAATTTAATACTAGGGCAAATAAAGTAGGTATTAAAGAGGTATACAAGTAAGCTAGCACCAATGAAGGAACACTAGTATGAGAATGAGAAAAATAGATAATGCTTGAGGTCCTGAGTACAATCCCCACACACACGCACATGCACACACACACACACACACACACACACACACACACAGAAAGAAAGGAAAAAAGAAAAGAAAACCTTTAGAGAACAGGAGATGAGAACGAGGTAGCCTTTGAATTTTGCCTTGCACCAGAGAAAGATTTGCATAAGCAGAGAACTGATAGAAAGGCATTCCATTCTGAACAAAGTGAGTACCAAGACAGAATTTTATAGTTAATGGTGAGGTTGGTGTGATTAGATCATAAGATGCATTGACTGATGTGAGGAGAAAGAATAGGACCTGATTTTTTTTGAGAACTTTTATCACTTTGCTAAGCAGGTCAGCTCTATTCTGCAAACCATAAGTATCTGTGGGCTCTCAAGAATGGAATGTGAACCAATTTAATTTTCCTTTCTTTTCTTACTTTTTGATCAAAAGAAGAAAAAATAATTAAAGATATTAGAATCCAGGCATAACAAATTAAAGCTATTAGAAGCCAGGCACGACAAATCCTGCAAATAGATCATGGGAAAGCTGGAATCAGAAGTCAGCTAGCAGGTTTTGGGTAAGGAATTAAGAAGTGAGAAGAAAAAAAAAAAAAACACTAAAAGCAGTGAGCATGGACCCTTTTCACCCATAAGAGCACTGACAGCATTATAGCCCACACACTTAACAGATGACATGAAACTGGGTGTTAAGTAAGTAAATACAATCAGATAAAAGAAAACGGATCACCATAGGCAGAGCTGATGTCTCCTGTGCTGCTTTCTAAATTCCACCACATATGTACATCCCCAGTACTAATCCCTCATATATCTTGTGACAGAAATTGCTTGTGAACATAGGACAGAAAAGTTAGTGATTGTCCACTGATACCTTGAGTGTGAGAAGTATTTTCTGATTCCTTCACCACCTAATTCGCCTGGACTGCAAAGAGTTGCTGTGACCACACTCCAACACATTGCATTATTTTTCTTGCTTCCTTTGACCAGAGCTTCAGTCTTAAATTCTCCTTAGGCCTCATGCTCCTGGCACTTGCCAATTGTATTCTTATATTCTAACTATTTGTCTTACTCTTCCAGTTATTCTAAATTCTTTGAAGGCAAAGTGGATGTTCTTGTATATGTTGTTCCTATAGAGTAGACATTAAATAATTACTTATTGAACTAAAGAGATTATGGTTTACTATTATACATACATGCAAAAAATGTTTTATGGAGAAATGTGTTAGTTTTGTATTGCTGCATGGAAGTTTAACACAAACTTGGTGGCTTATAAATGACACATATTTCTTAATCTCACAGGGGTTATGGATCAAGAATCCAGGCACAGTTTCACTGGGTACACTGCAGAGGGTCTCAACAGGTACAGGGTGCCTTTGAGTGTAAAAGAGGACTTCTGGGTCCTTTTCCAAACTCTTTCAGATTTCTGGCAAAAATTCAAGCTCTGGTAGTTGTGGGATTGAGATCCTTAGCTCTTAAAGTTGCCTTTTCCAAAGGTGTTTTATAGCATTTGCTTCTTCTGGGTCATAAGAGAACATCTCTCTCACCTGAGGAAGTACCCAGTCCTGCCTTAAGGGTTGATTTCAGGACCTCCCAGAATAATCTACCTTTTGATTAATTCAAACGCAACTGATTTGGGACCTTACTTAAACCTGCAAGCCCCCTGCCCCTTCACCATGGAATATACCCTTGTAGTGGGGCTTAGGTAGGGCATGTTCACGGGGAGGCTGGGGTCTTGGAAGCCATCATGGAGTTGTTTACCAAAGTAACAGAGCTAGAGAGCAGTGAGTGAGAGTCAAACAATTTTACTTTATGAAAAGACAATAGAGACTTTTCTTTACTGTAATTAATGCTAATTTACACCATACACTTTTAATTTCTTACAAAATTAAAAGGATTTGAATTGGAAAGCAGTATTCTCATTCTCATTTTGTTCTTTTGCTCTTTTTGGATGCATGTGCTATAGCCACTAAGGTAGTATATTTTCAGAGATAGCAGCAGCTTAGTTACAGAAGTTAAATGTTCCAGTGCAGATTCCTTGGAGTCTGAGCAACATATAAAAGACTGTGAAAGCTGTGTCGGTTTAGTATCAATTACTCTCAGTCTAGCAAATCCTGTAGAGGTAATATTTTGGTGGTAGTAATTAGTTCACATCCATAGATTCCAGGATGTTCATTTCCAAAACTATGAAAATGCCATAGGTCCCAGGTTGCAGACAATGTTCCAATTCCAAACTTTTGCTTTAAAAAGAAAAGGATTAAGAAGTGGAGTTTCTATTCTTAGTCTGATCTCAGATGTAGGACCTGGACCGTGAGGTGTGGGGTCAATTTGATTATCAGAAATTTTAAGGTTAGCACTTTAATGTTTTTAAATGATTACATGTTGCAAGGTCCTGACACTCTCCTTTATAAGGAATTTTCACATGAAGAAACAAAAATGGAAAGGAATGCTTTATTTTGTTTTATTTTTTAATATTCTTTTAGTTGTAGATAGACATAATGTCTTTATTTTATTACTTTGTATGTGGTGCTGAGGATCGAACCCAGGGCCTCCTGCATACGAGGCAAGCGCTCTACTGCTGAGCTACAATCCCAGCCCCAAATGCTTTATTTTAAAAAGAATGTAAAGAACCAAAAAATGTGAAGTTTGAACTCAACAAACCTCATACTCTTAAAACCATTCCAAACATGCTGAACCTCTCTCTTACCATTCCTAAAATTGACATCCCTTTGGCTAAAGTGAATTTTAAAAAATATTCAAATGTTAGCATAACAAAAGTAAGTTTTGAAAATTCAATAATGAAAACCTTAGCTATGAGCCTAAAAAGGGAAACTAATTGTTTACTTGTTTAAAAAAAATAGTTTTATACTAAACCATAACAACATCCACTAAAGCTCTAAGAGTTTTACACTGATCTCCAACAGCCATATCTATTACATGGTTCACGTTCCTACTAGGGGCTTCCTACCATTGATAATAACAGAATAGTAAGAAAAATCCTATGAGCAAAGAGTCTAGAAAAAAATGATTTGCTTAATGAGGAATTTTTTTACATTAGCAACTTTTAAATATATTTCCCAAAACATAAAAATTAATATTTTTAATAAACATAGAAAAATGACTAAGTAGAATATAAGTGGTGTTGGTAAAATGGGGAAAAAATAACATTCATATTGAGAAGTTAGGAATGTATTTCTTCAATTCAAAACTACATAGTGGATGTTGTGGTTTGAATTGTGTCCCCCAAAAAGATATGCTGAAGTCCTAACCCATGGAACCTATCTGTGAATGTGGCCTTATTTGGAAACAGGGTTTTTGAAGCTCTAATTGAGTTCATACTGGAGTAGGACGGTCCTTAGCCCAATCTGACTAATATCCTAATAGCAGAGACACAGAGGCAGAGACACACAGGGAGAACACATGTGGCAATGGTTGCAGATTAGAGGGAAACATGTACAAGCCCAGAACTTCAGGATCACTGGCAATCCCAGAGGCTAAGAGAAAGTCATAGAGCAGAATAGTCTCCCTTAGAGCCTTAAGAGAGCATGGCCCAGCCACTGCCTTGATTTCAGACTTCTGGCCTCCAAAACTATGGGAGAATATATGTTTGTGGTTTTAAGCCACCGAGTTTGTGTTAATTTGTTACAGCAGCCTCAAGAAACTCATGCAACGAACAGTTGCCTGAATCACCCAGGTCCTTGTGAACTTATCCTGAGATCACTCTGCCCAGGGTCCTTCCAAGTTCCCACTCCTGGAGGAGAAAAATGTCACTTGTGGAGAAGAGGGAAGCCAGAGACTTCATCTGCTCCATCATCTTCTCTCTGGTCACTTAGGTCTACTTCCAAATGTGTGAAGACAAATAAAACTGTGGCCAGTGGTCCCAAGGGATCTCTCCCCTGTGTGCTATTTGCAGAACTAATTTGGGCATCATAGCTTGCTTGTCGTGGAAGACCATTTTCTGAGAATATACCTGATAATGCACAGTTCTATCCTTTATTCCTCACAATAACCCTTTGAGGGAGATGCTATCATTATCCCCAGCTTACAAACAAGGAGATGAAGATTAAGGATGTTTATTAACCAACCTCATTCAACTAGTAAGTAACAGAACAGGATTCAAAAGTAAGCCTGGTGGTCCTAGATCCAAATAAGCTTCCATCTACCATGAGATGTTACCTCCTCCTCCCAAGAGCCCATAATAAGACTGTCTGCTGTGCTTCCTTCATATATAATTTATATTGTATGTAATTTGTATGTAACTTACATTGAACAAGTAATGTATAATTTCCTCCTAAAATGATTTCTAAACTTAAAGAGAATCATCTCCCATGTCTTCAATTTTTCCATGACATTTTTTCCTCTACAACTTGTTAGATAGAATTTCTTAAATTACTCAAGTACAACCACATGCTTTCTCACATTTTAGTGCCAAGCACAACATCAGACAGGGGCATTTTTTTTTTCCACGCTGATGCAATTTTGATGGTAAATTAAGAGAAGAATACTTGCTATATCCCTTTTGTGCTGTTTTTTTTTTTTTTAATGAAAAAACAAAATCAGTACAGCAAGAATAAATTGGAGGGCCTTGCTTCTAAGGATGATTAAAGCCATAGAGGCACTGCAGAAAATATTCCTTTTCTGTTTCCAAACTCAAGGATCCTGAAGCCTGTTACTGGCCAGCTGGAGGGCTCTGAAGTCAAGCCTCTCGCTCCCCAGTAGCAGACTGGTGGTTTTAATGACAGACTTAAATTAAGAATGTTAATTTCAAACTTCTCCATAAATGTGCCAAGTACCCTTAACTCAGAAATTAAAAATAAAGTTAACAGAGTTATCAAAGGAGACAAAAAGCAACATTAAAAATGTAGGTAAGCATGAAAAGAAGGGGGGCAGGGAAGAAATTAATGGCAGAGAGGAGGTAGTAAAATTATACTTTCTAATGCTTAGAATGTACTGTAAAATTTATGACAGAAGAGCATAATCCTGTATGCACCATCATAAGGAAGAAGAAATTGATTATATATTTTACCCAGTTTTGCAATATATTCAGGCACCTTGTTTTCAAATGTATTAAAACAATTGATCAATTAATCTCAATTCCATTCTAGCGCTTTAAAGTACTGCCATGAAGCCCTACATACTGATAATTACCATGTTCTCTGCTCTTTTCTTGGCCTAAAATTGAGGTGACTCTATCAATAACTTCAGCACAACTGGATTTGCACATTGCTGGAAACGCAATACCTTTACAATTTGCTAAAGCTTTTTTCTGTTTTGTAATCTTGTACCTCAAGAACTTTCCACATAATTTCCTTCATAATATTTTATATTTTGTGTGTTTCTCTTCTCTCTCTCTTTCTTGCCTTCTCTCTGTAGAAACTCATCTCTCTATACTCCTGCAAAAAAAAAAAAAAATCAATATGAGATCATAGATCTAAAGGCATCCTTATTATATTAACCTTTCCTCCTAAATTTCCCCATTTCAATTTGATACTTACTGAGCTAGTTTTACTTTTGAGCAGTTTTTTTTCTAAAGTTATTTCTTTCCTTAGTTTCTATTCTTACGTGTCAAGAATGGAAAGAGCACTTTAAAAGTTATTCTAAAACAGTCTGATGAAGTAGGCGGCAGTTACAGCAAGTAAATGCAATTCCTGGAAATTGTTTCCTCTGGAATGACTATTATGGCTGCAAGGTCTAACATGAGCGATGAGTTTTCTTACCAAAGGAGTGACTCTGAAATTGTCATAACTCTGTGCAGAGGCCAAGCTTTTAAAAATATTGCCTTACTTGTTACTTGAAAACTCAAATATAAGTAAATAACACCTAACCTTGCTTTGACTTTATAAAGAGAACATCATATTTTTGTGGAGAATTTTATAAATGGCAATGTTTATGAGAGGAAAAATACAAAGAATTATGACCAAAAAAAAAGAAAAAGAACAGAGAAAATAATCTTTTGCAATTTTGCCAATTCTTACTGAACCTACAGCAAGCTTTTCACAGGAGCAACTCAGGAGAAATCCCTTAGACAAAATTCTATCACTGTCTAATTAAATTTAACATGATTTCTTACTGACCACGTAGTAGGATAAATAAATACAGGTGAGTTACCACAAAGTGTGGTTCCTTCAGGTCTGGAAGCATTTGATAGGACAATCTAGGGAAATGTCATGAAAAGTCTATCTATAGACCAGCAGACTAACAAAGACCTTTTTTCTTTCAGAAAAGGAAACCATAGCAGTACATGCACAGCTATGGCCTACATGTGGCATAACTGAGAAATGTAGAAATTTATAGCAGAGAAAAATCACTTCCTGCACCATAGTGTAGAATGTATGCTGAGCCTCTGATCATAAGGTATTTTTATTGTCCATTAAAAGCATGTGGTTTTTCCTATTTTAAAAGAAATAAGGAGTTGTTGAAGATTATTACTAGGGTTTTAACCAAAGTAGAAAAATGATATTTTATGGCTATTACACAAAAAACAAGGAGAGATTCTAAAAAACAAAAGACACATTAGTGGTCAATTCCAAAAAATAAGAAAATGTATGTAAGAGACTTGTTTTGTGTGGTGGCGCTGGGAATTAAACCCAGGGCCTTACTCATGCTAGACAGGTACCTAACAACTGAGCTACATCCCCAGCTGGTAATTAATTTTTTAAAGACTTCTATTGATGCATTATAATTACACATAATAGTGTGAGTGATTATGCCATATATGTGCATACACATAATATAATTTGATCAATCTCAATACCCAGTATCTGTCCCTTCCCTCCCATTCTCACTTCCTGAACATGCTTATTCTACTCTACTAATCTGCCTTCTATTATTATTGTTGTCGTTGTTAATATTATTATTTCAGTTAATGCTTTATAATTACATCTATCAGCCACATTCATGGTGGTCTATTTGTTCATGGGCATAACATAATCTGGTAGATTTTGCTTCCCCATACCCTCCCCTCTACCTCCCTCTCTATCCATCTAGCTACTCTATTTGTCTATCTTTTATTTTTGTGAGATTCCCTTTTAAAAATCCCCCTCCTGTCTCTCCACGTAAGAGACAATATTCAACCCTTGACTTTCTGAGTCTGGCTTATTTCACTTAGTATGATGTTCTTCAGTTCCTTCCATTTGTCAGCGAATGATAATTTCATTCTTCTTTTTGGCTGCATAAAGCTCCATTGTGCTTGTATGCCACATTTTCCTCATCTATTTGACCACTGATGAGTAACTAGGCTGGTTCGGTAACTTAGTTATTGTGATACAAATAAGAATAATTCCAGCAAGGACGTGGGGAAAAACAAACACACATTGTTGGTGGGACTTCAAATTAGTACATTGACTCTGGAAAGCATTATGGAGATTCCTCAAAAGACTAAGAGGGAAAATACCATATGACCAAGCTATCCCACTCCTTGGTATTTATCCAAAAGAACTAAAATCATCATACTATAGTGATACATGCATACCAATGTTTATAGCAGCACAATTCACAATAGCTGGTACTTATTTTTGCCTCCATTCTTAATTTCACATTGTCTCTCTTCCCCCCATCAGTTGTGCGTGTATGAATTCTGCACTTCCTTCATGATACCACCTCATAAGATCATTCTGATTCTTCTCTTCTTTCTCTAAATTTCCACTTCTTTTTTTTAACCTTTGCCTCTGTCTTTGTCTGTTTCTGCTGCTATTACAAAAAAACCTGAGGTGGGAAATTTAAAAAGAACATAAGTTATCTATTGCTCACAGTTATAGAGGCTAGAAAGCCCAAGGTTAAAACACTGGCAGGTTTTAACCTGCTATAAACATTGGTATGTCTGATGACCATTCTGATGTCTGATGACCTCCCATCTTTTCTTCAGAAATAGCGCCTTAAATGCTGCATCCTCACATAATGGAAAGCCAAAGGACAAAAAGGTGAACAATGCATGAGACATCTTTTATAAAGTCTTAATCCCATTCACAAGGGCAGGGTACCCATGATTAAATCACCTATCAAAGACCTCACCTCTTATTACTATCACCCTGGTGACTTAAGTTTCAACATATAAATTTAGGGTGACACATTCACAGAATACACATTTCTGAGGCAATTACCATTAATTCTATTTGGCATTATAATCATTTATCTCTTTTGTCAACCACTAGAAGATTTTGAGATAATATCTTAGTGTCTTTTTATCACCCTTATCAAGCCCAATGTCTAGAACATCAGTATGCTATATAAGGATGACAGAGAAGGTATTTGTTAGGAGCATTACAAGGATAAAGTAACAGAACTAAACACACATTAGGAAGTCAAAGAATAAAAGAGGGAGCTGGGCATGGTGGCACACCATGAATCCCAGAAGCTCGGGAGGCTGAGGCAAGAGGATGATGAGTTCAAAGCCAGCCCTCAGCAAAAAATTGAGGTGCTAAGTAACTCAGTGAGACCTTGTCTCTAAATTTAAAAATATACAAAATAGGACTGGAGATTTTGCTCAATAGTTGAGTGCCCCTGAGTGTAATCCCCAGTAGCCCCCACCACCACCACCAAAAAATAAAAAAGAATAAAAGTTTCAAAGTAGGAGGGATTATTTTGTTTAAAAATTTTAAATATGCCTCTAATTTCAAGTATCATAAGAAGCCAGAGAAACTGAAGATAATTGAATTTAGCCGATAATTTATTTCCTGTGACCTTCCAGTATATAATTTTTATAGAGTAGCTATTGAGACCTCACAAAGTATGTTCAAAAGTCTGGGATGATAAGGTATCTTTGTACACCTATATGCAAAATGTATTCTCTTTTCTGCCACCTACCAGCACTTCTGATTCACTGATATCAAAAATTCCAAACCATCTAAGAGGTACAACAGACAAAATAGGAATGGCTTTTCTCCTAATTATACCTTGTAATGCTGTTCTTAAACATGGGTTTAGAACTAATATACTACTGCTGGGATAGATGGGGCATAGTGAAAAGTAGTACAAGCAAAATCAATGATTCATAACTCTGCTATGAGAGGCATAATTTGTAAAGAATTATTAAAGACACTAGGGTTATCAACATCCCACAAACAATTAAAAATAATAAAAACATATTCCTTTCACACACAATAAATCATTTTGCATCCACCTACACACTGGCAGTATATTATTCAGCATTTAATGAGTCCCTGCTGTTTACTAAACGACCTTCTACAATATATAGCAATGGCAGTATGCTTATAGCACATAGATACTCTAAAGGCTCATGCTTATATAAGAAAAGAAGAAACCACATTCAAAGAGTTGAAGAACACTTTCTAGAGCAGAAAACAATAATAAAAATCTAGGGAAATGCACAGGGAAGGAGCACACAATGGATAAGTAATAAGAGCCATCTTGGAGCGGAAAAGTATTTCTCTCAAGAAAGTACATCTTGAATTGGGTTTCAGAAAATGAAGGTCAGTAAAACCCAGATTTAAAAAAAAAAAGTAGCAAAGAATCATCAAGGTGGTTAAGTCCACTGAGGGGATTAAGTTCACTGAGACAGAACTAAGACCATTTTACCCTGTTAACATCATAGTCCATTTTAATCCAAACTAGGATGAGCCACACTGAAGCTGGTGAACTAGTCACATAAAGACTGATGCATATCAGTGACATTTCTGAGAAAATACTTAAAGTGAATCCTCCATAAATGGAGAGCTGAGAACAGTATTTTTACATCCAAAAGACAGGATTTAATAGTAAATAGAATGAGTTAGGTGGATGGATAACACAACAGGATTAGATTGAAGAAAAAAAGAAAGAAAGAAATGTGATTTTTAAAAACCAGGAATCAATAGAGGGAAAGATTAGGTTGGGCAGTTGATTGAGAACCCCTGTTATTTCTGACATTCTTCAGAGAGGAAAATAAACATATCTGAAGAAAAAAAATTTTAACAATGTTAAAGCCAGAGGTCCTCTTGCATTCTTGCTTAGAATTCATGTAAATTCATCATTAGAGTTCAGGCATAGAAACATCCAAAGCATGGAGAAGTATGATGTTTCAAAAGTGAAGATGAGTCTTGAAATGCCATCAAGAGGGATTGGCAGTTGATTGGATGTAATGAGGTGAAAAGAATACAAAGAAGGATAAATTAATCCACAACTACAACTAGAAGGATGATGAGATGGTGACAAGTTTAGCAAATAGAGTTGACAAGGCAGCTTAGGTAAGAAATGGGTGGGCAAGACTGGATTGATTCTGGAGTACAGTGGGTTTCAGATGTTGCTGACACAAACACCTTTTGGCCAAAAGTTCCACTAAAACAGGTAATCGATAGGATCAATTCAAACACATGGATGACTGTATAGAAAATCAGAGATCATTTACCCAACAAAAATTCATGATATTCATTAAGACTCTCTTTTTAGAAGTAGGAGACCCTTCACAGGTCAACTGATTTTATTTTTCTGTGTGTTTTAGCTATTGCATCAAGCATGTTCCAATCTCTCAAGTGTATGGCTATTTGAACATAGAGGTGTTGAAGGGCAGTCACTGTGTAATTTATTCCCTTTTTCCTCACCTCTGTCCAGTATTCTATCCAAAGAGTTAGAAGTGTAAATGGTGAGAAAACAAATCCATCCAGAGGAAATAGATCCTGGAGGACATATGGAACTATAAAAATGGACTGGTTGCCTAATCAGGGAGATGGAGAAAGGCCATTGTAGTTTTTGGTTGTTTTTGTTTTTGTTTTTCCTTCTTGTTATTGTCTGCTTGTTTTTTAGGCAAGTGGCAGCAAAACATTTTGAGTCAAAGGTAAATGGTGAGTTTCTCCAGGAAAGAAGTAGGAACTCAAGTGTGATAATTTAGAGCTAACCAGTCAGGTCATAGGGACACCAATAGTGGGAGCCCAACCATAAGGTCGACTTTGCTCCTTTAGATAGATCAATAAGGGCAGGTTAGGTACTCAGTCCTGGGAAAAGTAGGTGTAAGAGTGTTTATCCCAACAATAGTTTAGTAGAATAATGCTCCATTCTAGAAATTAGACTAGAATGTAAAAGATCAAGGTTTTGAATCCCAAATCCTAGAAGTGAATTTGCAAGTCAGAATAAAGCAAATATAGAAATTTCTTAAAGTCCTCATATAAAAAAACAGGTTGAGATCTGAAACATGATCATTAATTTAGCAACCAAGTACTTCACTTAAATTATCTTATTTAATCTTCATACAGTCTTATAAAATGAATATTACCATTATTTCCACTTTAGAGAAATCTCTAGAGATATTTTTATTGCAGCAGTATAGATTGGTAGACTGCAGCAATAATAAAATATCTGTGAGTGAAATGTTTAAGCCTGTAATTTTAGGATGATAAAATTTTGGTCATTCTTCTGGCCCAAAGTCAGAAGAGTCTTTACAAAACAAAATGGCTGATCTTTGAATTAATATTCTTTTGGTTAAAACTAACTTCAACTTGAATAAGTGGTAATGGAAATTTTTTGATTCTTAGAACTAAGAAAATCTCCCTATCCTGATGTATTAGTTTGCTTTCTGTCACTGTGACAAAACACCTGAGAAAATCAACTTAAAGGAAAAAAATATTTATTTTGGCATATGATTTCAGAGGTTTCAGGTTTGTTGACTGGTTCCATTGCTATGTGTATGTGGCCAGGCAACACATGATGGCAGAGAAGGTATGGCAGAGCAAAGCCACTCACCTCATGGCAGCCAGGAAACGGAAAGAGAGGTCAGTAAGGGATCAGAGACAGGATATAACATTTCAGGGCCTGCTTTCAGTGACCTACCTCATCCAACTAGGCCCCACCTCCTACAGATAATGCTACCTTCCAATATTCCATTCAGGTACAAATCTGTCAGTAAACTGATCTACTGAGATCCTGATCCAAGCACTTCCAAAAGCTCCACCTCTGAACACTGCTGCATTAGGGATCAAGCTTTACACATGAGCCTTTGAAGGACATTATAGATCCAAATGATAACACCTAGCTTAAAGGTGGAACCTAAAGCCCAAATGATGTCATTAGAATTCAATTTTCTCTCTGTTCACATTTTGGCTTGGATTACTTCAGTTTTGACTT
This sequence comes from Xerus rutilus, assembly GCA_028644305.1. Taxonomy (NCBI): domain Eukaryota; kingdom Metazoa; phylum Chordata; class Mammalia; order Rodentia; family Sciuridae; genus Xerus; species Xerus rutilus. Next base: position 36,130,882 of record CM053403.1, on the reverse strand, counting down.
CTGTTCCAGGCGGGAGTTCTCCACATCATGGTTGCCTGGCAGCTCAAGGTTTACACGCTGTCAGCAAAGCAGCTCAGCATAAAGTGACTTCTTTTGCTTTCACTGAACAAATATATATTGAGTGCCAACAGTGTTCTCAATGTGGAGACAGATCAGTAAAGACAACAGGAAAATTCTGTTCTTCTGTTGACTTTTCCATTTCCAACATTTGTCACAAGTAGTCCCAAGTCTGAGCACTATTACACTGAATTGGGTCATGCGTCTTCTCATGAACCAATTATTATGCCCTGGGGAAGTAGAATATCCTGATTCCCCAGACCCAAGATTCACACCCATCCTTAAGGAAGGGAATACAGAATCATTACCACCCAAGTTACCTTGATTGTGAACAAGGAAGCAGTTGTTTCCAAAGGAGGAATCACAGTGCTTTTAGAGAACAATGGATATGAAGTTGGAGAAAAAACTCTATTAAAAGAAAAAACTCCAAAATCCAAACTCAGAAGGGATAAAAGCAGAAATGGCCCCAGAAAACAAATGGAATTTGATCAGATAGTAAAATAATGAAAATGCAAGTCCAGTAACTTTCTAGAATCACCAAGACTGAATGTACACTCCTTTAGTCAGCAAGCACGGGTAGGAAAATATTCTTCCAATAAATAGTAAGTTGGATGTAGTCACAGGTGTCTGTGTGGATAACAGCTGCCTGCAGTCATTGTCTGAATGCATTGCCTGGGATTTATCTGTGTGTAGAATTTGGGTACCCACCAAGTAAATAGCTCTGGGCTACAGATACTTGCTTCTTTCCATGGATGGTGAAAACTGTATTCAATCTATGTCACCCTCAAGTGAGTAGAGCTCAAACTATTTGTGGTTGAGGCCTCAGGTTTGGTAATTTATAAAAACTACTTTGCTTCTCTGTATGGTAAAAGAAAAATTGCTTCAAAAATGCTTTGGGAAAATTGATTTAAAATTTTCCAAAAATGCTAACTTCAACTAAGCAGATAGTAACTGGTAAGTATGTCTTAATGAAGCTTTATCTTATTTCTTCCAACCATGGTGTTATGGTATTTGCAAATGTTTATTCTTCCTTAAACATATATATATTCTATATGTCTTTATAAATATAGATTTGAAAAACAAAATTATTAGAGATTTACAACATGGTAGTTAAGAATAGAAATTTTGCAGTCAAACTGCCTAAGTTAAAATTATGACTTTGACACTAAGCTTCTAAATTATCCTAAGGAGGAAACTTCTCTGAGACAGTTTTTCATCAGAGAAATAAGAATAAGAACAGTACTCACACTGTAAGATTAGTGTACATATTAAACGCATTGGCATACATTAAAACAAAACAATGACTGACATATTGATAACAATAATTTAAGCATTATCATCATCATCAAATTATCATCCCCATATTCAGAGCAACTTCATTGCAAGTAACAAGACTTTCACCTGAAACTGACATAGTGGTCATTAGTACTATTCAGCAAGGATATCTGCTTAGCCCTGCCTGGAGGCACATGGCATAATTACACTTCTTTACCCTCTTGGAGGTACAGCTGCATCATTAGTTCTGGGAGGTAAGTTGTGAGTGGATATAATATGTGTCCCTTCTGGGTTAGAACATTTGATTGCAGACATAAGAATATCCAGAACTCGCTCTTCCTTCAGCAATACAAACGAGCAATTTTTGAAGCTGCTCCTGCTTCATCAACCCAGATCCCTAAGTGACAGCAATAAGCAGAAGCCCTGTGGACCCACAGTAGATATGAAGCATAAGTGAGAAACAAGCCTTTGTTGTGTTAAACTCCTGAAACTTGGGATTGCTTGTTGCTGCTGCTTCATCTAACTTTTCCTGACTAAAGCAGACAATAAAGAATACACAATAAAGAATTCAACTATTTCAGATAAAGGCTTGGGGAATGCAATTCCAGAGCCAGTAAGGTTAATCCAGCAATTATGAGCCTTCTCTGCATAATTAAAAGATAGCAGCAATGCCTCCAAACATCATATTCCCACATAGCAATTCAATTTGAAAGTAGGATGGTGGGGAGCAAGGACAAAAGACATCTTTTCTCTTCGATGCTGTATCTTTTATCAGGGAAGAAGATACTTTCCAGAAGTCCCCTGCAGATTTCTTACATCTTATTGACGGCACTGGATCTTATGCCCAATCCTAGACCAATCAGTGCTAAAAATAAAGGAATTCCAAAACCGATTTAATCCTATCATAATTCGCCCATATATCTGAAGAAGAGGCCTACTGCTCTTGAGTACACTAATCCCTGCATGATGTCTGAATACAATCAGCATTTCCTTAAACAAAGAGTAAAGAAGAATGGCTGGGCATCCAGGAGCACCTTTCACAAGAGTAATGCCCTTCTACAGGAAGAATCAAAAGAGGATTTCTTAAAACAAGGTTCCCCTGTGCTTGTTTTCTATGCACTTGGTCTCAGCAGAGGATTTTTAGAACTACTTAGAAGAGACTGAGGTGTGCTGGTAAATCTCTCTGCATATCACAGTGGATAATGTGGATTTCTAAATAGATTCGCTCAGATACATTAATAGGCAGATACCTAATAATTTAATGTACACTAAGGTATGTTAATAGAGAAACTGTGTGATTGTTAATTAATTACTAAGATTATCATGATCCCAATGTTAAGCAGTTCTTGAATTAAAATACATGATTAGAGTACAAAATGAACAGTGGCTTACCTTGTTCAAAGATAGAGCTGTGGAAAGAAAAGATCTTACCAGAGCATGAAGATGATCTGCTCTGCCACCCTCTCATGGTGTTGAAAATGGACACAGTTCACATTAAAGCATGGATCCCAGCTGGTCACGGTGGCGCAGGTCTATAATCCTAGTGGCTCGGGAGGCTGAGACAGGAGGATCACGAGTTCAAAGCCAGCCTCAGCACTCAGCATCAGCGAGATGCTAAGCAACTTAGTGAGACCCTGTCCTAAATAAAATACAACAAAATAGGGCTGGGGATGTGGCTCAGTGGTTAAGTGCCCTTGAGTTCAATCCCCAGTACCAAAAAAAAAAAAAAAATGGATTCCAGTATGAAGCTAAATGCAGGAAACTTCCATGTCCTTCCATAATGTGATCATGCAGATAATGACAGAAACAGCAAAACAAATTCCACCTTGTAACACACATTTTCCTTATTAATATTTGCAATTCCAATTTTTAAGAGCACTGTTGTATTTAATTGCCTCTAAATGTTGCAATTCAAGCCCATAAAGAGTTGAAAATAGGAGCCCTAAAAAGAATCTCAGGCTTTGTTATCCTGCAAAATCTTGTAGCTACAAACTGATGTTCACACATCCACAGAAATTTTTTTTTAAACTCTTTGTTGTTGTGATTGCTTCAGAATGGCATTTAAATTAGCAAACCATTACCCTCTCAAGCACAAATGTTTTGCCAACTCTTGTGATTTCCAAGTTACTTGTGCCAAAATTATAAGTTCTGCTGAGTATTTTGATTAATTACAGTGATGAAAACATATTTTTCTAATACTATAGTTTCAAGATTTTTAACAGGGGATGGCCAATAACCCTAAACTATTTTTTGATCAAGAAAGAAATACTATTAATGGCAGGTGTCCTTCCAGAACCTTCCTAACAATACAGATCTTCAAAATTTAACGCCGATTTACTCTGCCTAAAACGGGGGTTGGGAGAAGGGAGGAGCAGTTTACCTACATCAATTAATCCACATTTCTCCTTTGTTTGTCCTACACTTAATTTTATCTGAGTAATAAACAACAATGCACAATGTATTTATACAATATGATGACACTTAATTTTTCCTTGTGTATTTCATGATTCACCTTTAAATAAATTTTAGGAAATCTCAAATCAAAGCACACTAATATAAACTTTGGCCCCATTTTCAGTAGAACTCATATTAATAACAAAACTGCTTCTAGCAACTTGCTAGGAGAATCTGTGTGGTCACACCATGATAAACGACCTTAAACATTTAGAGTACCAAAGACCATTTTGTGGAATTTAGCCTTAACAGATTTCTGGCAGCATTTATCAAAACACAATTTTATGTGAAACTAAAGAAAACATTAGATGTTATAATAAGACAATAACTCACTTCCAGACCTGTAGATAAAGGTGATACTAATCGACATGTGGAAAATGGTCAACTTGTATCCCTCTAACATTAGAGATCAGCATGTTTGATCACTAGAAGCTTGATTTTGATGATTAGCAGTTATGAATTGAGGTTAAGGGATATATTTGTATACTGTCTGTGTATCTTGTTGCCAGTGCTACTTTCAATAAGGTCACACTTTTGGTACAAAACAAACAGAAACAAGGAATCTGTCATCATTATTCCCTTCTGACATTACTATTAAGTAAACCAAGGGAAAAAAAAGCAACTGACTATTAACTTCCCATACTTTTAGAAATGGATGTTATTGTCCATACCCCTCTAATACACTGAGTTATGGCCTTAGAGGTAAAAAAAATTCTCTGCTAGATGTAGTGGGTCAAAAAAAGGAGGAAGAAAGCTAACTGAAATGTTTTAAGCTGTATCACAGTGACAGCTGAGACTGTCCTTCTGATGGTGGGCATTTTATTTCCCAAAGGACAAGGTTACTAAAAGGAGAAAAAGATGAACTCCTTAGATAAGGAAACAAAATTATTCAGTTAATGTAAAGAGAGATTCTTTTTTTTTTTTTTTGCTATGAAAATAAGACAGCTCATTCATCAAAGAAAATCAACTTAAAGAATAATTTTATGTTATGTATCCCTATGGATTATACTAAAAAATAATAACTGATATGTTTTATTTCAAAATGGTTACGTTTAGTTTGAAGGCAGGGTTTTAAGTTTCCTTTCTTTGTTTTTCTGACTTAGCATCTTCTCTAACTTTCAAATGGCCACAGGAAATGAAAGTACCAATTAGACAAAGAAACTGAAAAACCATCTGGACAGCAGCACTGTGGTAGACTCTGCTAGGCCTGCTGAGGTGGAAAGTGTGAACACTGAACTTCACAGAGCACAGGGAGGACGGATTGCTGGCATGTGGGATGCCTTTTGGTAATTTGAGAGGCAATTACATGTGGTGCATTTACCACTCTGCTATAGTTTTGAAGTTAAGTGATTTTTAACTCTAACACATGAAAATTCAAAGAGCTAAGATTTCACTGTATTGTGTGCGAAGGTTTACTTAGGAATAAAACAGTAAGTCTAAAAAGTTCCTAAGATGATACCTATATGCAATAAAAGCCCAGAAAAAGTGTATAGGAATAAAACAACTAGGGTTTTTGTTGTTATTGTCGTTGAGATATAATACTTGTACATCTTTATGGGGTACATTATAGTAGTTCAGTACATTTATACAATGTGTAATGAACAAAAGGTAATAAGGGTAATAAGCATTTCCATTTCTTCAAATATTAATTATTTTTATATACTGGGAATTTCATATTCTTTGAGACATTTTGAAATATGTCATAGATTATTTTAATCAAAGTTACCCTACCATGTTATTTAAAAAAAAAAAAAGAAGAACTCCTCTCTCTCTGTTTTGGTGTCCCTCATTGAACTTGTCTCTTCCTCCTACCCCTGCCCTTCGCAGTCTCTAATGACCTCTGTTCTATTGTGTTCTTCTACAAAGCCACTTAGTTTCCACAAATGAGTGAGAACATGGTATTTTTCTGGGTCTGGCTTATTTCCCTTAAAGTAATAATTTCTAGTTCCAACCTTGTTGCCTGAAATGACAGGATTTCATGCTTTTTATGGCTGAATAATATTCCATTGTGTATATATGCCACATATTCTTTTATCTATTTTTCCATTGATGGAAATCTAGGTTGATTCCATATTTTAGCTATTGTGAATCATGCTGCAATAAACATGGGAAGGCAAGTGTTTCTTCAGTATAATTATTTTATCTCCTTTGGATATATATACCCAATAGTGGAACTGAAGGATCATATGATATTTCTATTTATTTGAGTGTGGGACCTCCTTTTATTGTTTGGATATGAGGTGTCCCCCAAAAGTTCCTATCTTAATGCAAGCATGTTTGGAGGTAAAATGATTGGAATGCAAGAGCTATAACCCAACTAGTCCACCCTAGTTTGAAAGCACTAAGTGGTAACTTTAGGCAGGTGAGGCATGTCTGAAAGTGGTAGGTCACTAGGAGGTGTCCTGGAAGGGTGCATCTTCCATGTAGCCCCTTCGCCTTTCTGTCTTTGCTTCCCAGATGCCCTGAGCTCAGTAGCTTTCCTCCACCATGCCCTTCCACCATGATGTTCTGCCTCACCTTGGGCCTAGAGCAATGGAGTTAGCCCACCATAGACTAAGCCTATGAAACCATGAACCAAATGAACTTTTCTTCCTCTAAGTTGTTCTTGTAGGGTATTTTGGTCACAGCAACAAAAAGCTGACTAATACATCTCCATGCTATTTTCATAATAGCTATACTAATTTAGATTCCCACCAACAGTGTATGGGAGTTCCACTTTCCCTGTCTCCTGGATAGCTTTTGCTATTTTTCATCTTTTTTGATGATAGCCATTTTAACCAGGATGATATAATATCTCATTGTTTTGATTTGCATTTCCCTAAGATTGAACATTTTTTCGTTTACTTGTTGACCATTTTTCTATGCCCTCTTTTGGAATGCATTTAGATTTTTTTAGCCCATTTTTAATTGGATTATTTGGATTTGGGTGTTTTGTTTGTTTCTTTTTACTTTTTTATTTTGTTTTTCTGTTCAGCTTTTTTAATTCCTCATATAGTTTATCTATTAATCTCTTGTCAGATTAATAATTTGCAAATATTTTCTCCCATTCTATAGATTATCTCTTAATTCTGCTTTTTATTTCCTCAGCTGTGCAAAAGCTTCTGTGTTTCATATAATACCATTTGTCTATTTTTATTTTTGTTGTCTGTGCCCTTGGAGTCCTTCCTAAAAAAAATCTTTGCCTACAATATCTTGAAATGAAAAACACTAGTTTTGTATAGAGGTTTCCTATTGGCATCAGAGAAAAGGATGCAACCAGTTGTGGTAATACAGGGTCCTCAGCAGCACCCATAGTCTTTCAGCTCTTCATCTGTGTGTGGGTCAATAGATGTCATACATTTCTCCTTTTTGCTTGACTTGAATTTTAATAATGTTTAAGAGAATTAGAGAAGTTCATGAACTAATATAAAAATTCATAATAAAAAACTGAATACAAAATTGCATATGCTGTGAAAGCAACTGTCAATGTTTGTGTATAAATGAAGTCAAGAAGAGAAAATAAAAAGAAGTTACTGAGGTAGAATTATGAAAATTTTGGGCAGAAATAGACAAGAGAAATGATTTGAAGTTTTGGTGATCAAGAAAGAGAATATATAATGTAAGTAAAACTGAAGCTTCTTTCATATAAAACTAAGGAAATGTTCAGCATAAATCAATTTCACCAGTTTGACCTGGACTTTCTTTCCATCCTCTCCCTGTAGTCACCAAATCATTTTACATTTTTCTGATTATTAAAAACGCTTTCTTTTATATGCATGTTGGAGTTGATAGTCATAATTTTACAAGAAAATGGCATGCAGAGATCTAAACTTAGAACAGGGAGAATCTACATTCGTAGATTTTAAATGTTACAAACACAATTCCTGACATTAAACTGAATTTCCTATTTATTGCATATTCTGAATTTGACCTAGTCTAACACCTTTCAGTGTAAAGCTTAATTAAGTTAAGCATATAAAATGAGACAAGGGTAAAACAAAAGAAGAATTTCTGACCCTTGACAGTGCAGACAGTCATAATATTACAGAACTCTTCTTCCAGAGAAGAAATTTTCATGGGTGGCTTACTTCACATGCATACACTCCACAAAATGCCTTCAGAAACAGAAGCACAAGATTCTGCCTCAGAGGACCTCACTACCATAAAAGTTCCATGATGACATGATGCTACTTTAACAAGAAGTACAGATGTATGGACTCAAAATGACTGTAATAACAAGCATTTTCGAATGCTCCCTAATGCCCAGAACATGACAGCTACTCCCTATGCTTCAGGAATTCTGGGCCAGTTGACATCTGCTGTAAGATAAAATCATTGTGTTCTGGTAATACCATCTTTCTGAACCAAGATTGTGTCTTGTGCCTTGGTGGGTATGAAGCATGGAAGATCTCACCTTTGCCAGGTTTGAACTTTTTCAGGTGACTAAGAACCCTTCTTGTAACTCCTAATCTGTTTTTCTGCACTCCACATTCCTCATGCAATAATCAAAATCTATTCAAAAGCCAAAAATCAAAATCTTTCTATTTATATGTGTGCTGTTTCATTGTTTTCTAAAGGAAAAATAATTCTTTTTATAGAAAAGTCTCATTTTTTAGTAGACTTGGTCTCCAGTCATTCTATTAAAGAGGAAAAGAAATAATTTTATTATATTACAATATCTAACCATACCATGAGATTAAAGAGGCAAAGACTTATTTTGAGGATTATTTCATGAGTCCCCCTCTTCCTGGAGAAACTGTATGTAACTTAGTCTGTAAACTGTAAACTGCTGAGTATGGCCCAAGGTGTTCTCACTGCGGGAAGTTCAGCCGTCTCATATAGTCCTGAAGTCCACATGGCTTCACACCAACCTGTCATTATTCTGTAGAGGTATAAAGTTCATTAGTTCTCAGAAGTCTTACTCTAGCCAGGCATGGTGATGCACACCTGTAATCCCAGGGGCTCAGAAGGCTGAAGCAGGAGGATTGTAAGTTCAAAGCCAGCCTCAGCAATTTAGCAAGGCCCTAAACAACTTAGCAAGACCTCATCTCAAAATAAAATATAAAAAGGGATGGGAGTGTGGCTCAGAGGTTAAGTACCCCTGGGTTCAATTCCCAGTACAAAAAAAAAAAAGAAGAAGAAGAAGACGTAGTCTCACTCTAATATGGAGATTTCTCAAGTAGACGTAGCAGCGTAAGTTCAGATACTTCAGCACTATAGGCTTAAAACCCAGTGGGACTCTGTAAGTGATAGCCAGGCAAGAAAATCAGAACAGCCCGCTAACTAACCTTATTGCCTACATAATGATCGGTTCTATATCCATTCTTTTCCCAAGTTCTGTCAGAAAGTATCAATTCTTAAGCAATTTCTACCTCCTTACTCCCAATATTTTCAATCCCTTTTGTTACACTATGTTTATTTCCTCTCATTCTTCCTTCTTGGAAAATGGAGAATATGTTCTTAATTCTCAGAAAATCTAGTAATTTCCACTGTCTAAAATGTAAGTGTCTTCATTTTATGCTGGATTAACTCCAAATTGTTCATATCCCTTTCTAGAAATTACACTGAGTCAGTTTTCTTTTTCTTTAACTTTTAAGAGTGGCAAACAGAACCAAGTCTTTAGAGAACACTCAGAAGATCTCATATAATTTTATTGTTTGGATCTAACCATTTTAAATGTAACCAAGGAATACTTTTAAGATAAAAATATTAAATTTTAGAACAAAATTTGATATATATTTCTTATTATTTAAAATGGGAAAAATAACTAGCATTTATTAAATTCAATCTTTGTGCCAGGTATTCACATGTATCATATCACATAATTCTCAAAATTTCTCTTATGGTATCATTATTCCTACTTTCCATGTAAAGAAATAAACACTCAGAGAAAAAAAAAGGACTTCCTGAGTTTTAAACTCAGGATTCTCTAACTCCAAAGTTTGAGCAACTTCTAGTTTATCATAAAGAATTAAAGTAATATTTAACATTATAATTGATTTTCCTATTTTCTTTATTAAATTTCACATTTATTAAAATTCATCCATAAACATTCATTCAGTTTAAAATCAAATTATAATAACGCCATTCCAAAATAACTGCTGTCTTAGGTCAATTAATCCAAGTCCATTCTGGTTTAGAAAGGTAAATCCTTGTTGCATTGCTTGATTATACAGCAGTAACAAAACTCTCAATCATTATGTTTTAAATTGTTTCAGGAGCTTGTTTTCCTGGGCTGCATATTCAGCAAGATTCTGATAGTTGTGGTTGGCAAATCTTTATCTCCTTGTACTTTGCTTTTTTTCAGAAGAGCCTATTTTGTTTTATAGCATAATTGGACTTTTGCCTAGAAAATTACAAAATATCTCAGAATAAATAGTAGTTATCTTAATTTTTGGAAGAAGCAGAAACTTCTCCTACCTATCTCCAACCTCATGACTCCTTTCTGATATTTTTCCAGCCGTAGGTGTTAGCATCTGCTGTTGTAAAATCTTTATAGTTCTGCTTGGTGGGGACTGAGGTGAGGAATGGAGCCAAGATCACTTTTCCCAGTAAATATTATACAATCATGCCACATGTCCAACTCCACAGATTACTGGAACTTTCTGAAAGAGTGTACATCTTGATGTTCATCTTAGTCATTTTAGCATTTGCATTCTTGAGACTGTACCTGAGATTCTCACCCTGGCAACCCTTAAATAAAGCGGCTGGCCTCTTTTTCATGATGTGGGATCCTAAGGGTGCCAACACTCTCTACCACCTCCTGAGCACTGTGGAAACTCAAATAGCTCTTCAGCTCTTCTGGAAATATATTTCAGCTCTTGATCTACTTACCACCTCCCCTCCCTATTTCACAAGTTTTCTGCTCAGAGACAATCAGAAAAAGTGCCAAAGAACAAAATAGCTCCAAATATCTTCCCCCAGCTCCATACTATATTCTCTCTTGTCTTGCTGTCTTTATGCAAATAGGCATAAAGCAGCTCAAGGAAGCGGTAGAACACAAGGAAAGAGAAAACCAAGGCACCATGGGCTTCAAGAAGAACCAGGAGTGAAGTCTGGAACACAAGGTTCAGAAGGGAGCAGACTGGATAACATAAGCATTCACTCACAACCCTCCTCCTCTTGCAAACTCCATTGAATACATTCCTCAGTTTCATTCCATTTGCCTCAAATGCATGTGAACACAGAGTAATGATTAAAGAAGTTATTTAGTGTAATCAATTATCACTTGCAGGTCAGCGAGTTACTCTTCTGGAGTGAGTGACTAGATTTTTCAATAAGAACTAAAACACATCATTCATTTCTTTGTTGTTTTTTCTGAAGATCCTACTTTTAGTGATTTTATATCCAGTATTCTGCTGTTTTCTTCTTGTCTGCACAACAATATTTAATTTAAAATAAATGCATCTTTTTCAGAGACAATAATCTGATCCTTAGCCAAAAGATTTAACCACATATGTTCATTGGAATCCCTATGTTGCATTATTTTATTGGAAAGCATTAAGATGAACTTCAGTTACAAAACTTTACATTTTGTGAAAGGCATTTGCCTCCATATGTTAAGTAACATATCTACTGTAGCTTTTCAAAGAATTTTAAGTGGACACAGTATAGTGAGATAATTGGGATGTAGTGATCCTATAAGGATATAAACATTATATTTGTTTAGTGATGACCTTCTGGACTTTAACAGTTACATATAAATAAAAAAAATATTTTCTCCAATAAAAATACTGGAGAAATTTTTTTTTTTTGGTTCCAGGGATTGAACTCGGGGGCACTCAACCACCGAGCCACATCCTCAGCCCTATTTTGTATTTTATGTAGAGACAGAGTCTCACTGAGTTGCTTAGCACCTCGCTGTTGCTAAGGCTGGCTTCAAACTGGCGATTCTCCTGTCTCAGACTCCCAAAGTGCTGGGATTACAAGTGTGAGCCACCGTACCCGGCTAAGGAAAATTTTTAAACACAGTTATGCTTTCCATTAAGTCTTATAGTTTTCAATTCCTTAAGAAAATAGGGCTATTTCACTATTTTAGCAAATTATATGAGAATATAAATTTCAGATAATGTTACAATTCTAGTCAAAACCACCAAAAGAAAATTATGGGCTTCTAACCTTGTTTTCTGGAAAATTACAAATAGAGATAGAAGGAAATAAGATTTTCTGTAAAATAAATACAGCATTTACATTGAAACAATGTAGATAATAAAGAACTGAAAACTAGTCCTAAATTAAGTTTAAATCTTATTATCATTGTTTTGATTTGAAACAGGATTTATCAGATATTGGATTAATTTTAAAAAGCATGGAAGTTTAAAGAATTGAGCTTGAGACTGGCCATAATGTTTTCCAAAGACTTTCAAAAAGTTCTTTTTTTTTTGGTACCTTACTTAAATATACCATCTATGAATGGAGATAATATTGACTACATGAAATAAAAAGCCCAACTATTTTATAAATTACTTAAGGGAAACAGGTTGAAATCTACATTTGGTCTTAATAAAAATGATCATTATAATTTAAGTGTCTGTAAATAATTATTGAATAATAAATGCTGAATTCAAGGTAGCTTTTTTAAGTCACTTCAAATAGTTGGCCAATTTTGAAGGGGAAAAAGAAAAAAGCAGCACCAAGAGTATATTGTTGTTAATGCATATCTGCTATAGAATTGAGTGTATGTTCAAGCAAACCTATCATTTTGCCAACAGAAAGTGAAAAATCCTACCACTAATATCTTTACTGCTGTGTTAAAACATTTACCTCAGGAATTGCTGGCTGAGTTGACTAATTATTGAAAATACTAAGTAGTACATATTGTTTACTTCTATTAGTACAAAATTATTACCATTCCAATGCTGCTTGCATTATTTGAATAACATAAACAGTTGTTGGCCGCTGTGCTTCAAAGGACTATTCTTTATTCTCCCCAAAGTTTGATTTGTTATTTCTATTATTTACCAGTGAATAGCTTGAATACTACCAAAGGATCTTGCCTTTCAGCTTTCCGACAGCAATCTTTATTTTAGAATGTTACCCTGACATTCTGATATATCATTAAGTCAGAACATGTTGAATACATTGGGAATTCAATTATAATATAAAATCCCTTGTATTTCATCTTTTCTCTAGGTAAGTTTTAGAGTTTACTCTTTTTTTGGTCAAGTTTTCAGCATTTTCAAATTATAAAGTTTACTAGGAATTGCTGGCAAAAAGGTGTTAGGCATTTTTAAAATTCTGCTTCATGTAATCCACTATAATAAGTACTTTACGTATTATACATTTGCATACCACAATCACAGGACTTATATCATTAACCTCTCTCTCCATACACCTCTCGTTTTTACAGATGGTGAAACTGAGATTCAAGAAGTTTAAAGAAAGAGATCAAATTTATTCAGGAATTTAAGCAGCAGAGTTTGGAGTTTTTTTATATTTGATCTTTTTATATCTGATATTGTCCTACTATGATTATTATCAATTATATTTTAAGACAGATTATTTTCATTGATCCAGATTAAATAATTCTAAAGTATTTCAGTTAAATAAACCTGATACAAATACATCATCTCATATGTTTGCAAAACTAAAGTCTTCTTCTCAGTAATATAATTAGTATTTTGTCAATTTTCATCACAGACACAAACGAAATGCTAGAATATATGAAAAGAGCATGAAAGCTGAACCACAAAGACCTAAGTATGATCCCAATTCTCAGAGTCCCATTATGGAGGCCGCGTTTCAGATCCTCCTAAGATGGAAATGATGTGATCCACCTTAGCTATGCTACAGTTTATATTTTAAGGTCAAACAGGTTGAGATAATATGAAAGAGTCATAAAGTGAAAGAACTATGCAAACAAAAGATAAAATAATAACCACTGCAGTTCCTTCATGCAAGAAGGGAGAAACCATATTAGCATTACCAATACAATTTAAGAGAATCTTTTCAATGGGTTAGATGACAGAAAAATTATTTAGGAAAAAAATAATTAACAGAAAAAAATGAGCCTATTGCTATTTCCATAGTCCATCTAAAAGAGCAAGGAGTACTTGCACAAATTTTCCAAATGATCTGGAAAAATTGGTGCATCTCTGAAATTTCATCAGGATTTGATCTGTGGGTGTGTGTGTGTGTGTGTGTGTGTGTGTAAGTGTACCATTTAGCTTTAACAAGGTGTTCAATGGAGCCAGGCCTTAACTATGTGTAAACAAATTTAAAGAAGGCTTTCTATGCCTCTAATTATACTTTCATATCTTCAGTTAGCATTTGCTAAAGACTTACCATGTACCCAGCTTAAGTCATGCTTCACAACAGCAGAAAAAAGGGAGATAACAGGTGGCCTTCTTGTGTTAAGATGAGTCACAAAGCCAACTAGAAAACAAGCATTGATATATGATGGTGGCTGGCAAAGGCATGAATAAATGTGAATGAGAAAAGAAATCAAGGGCTCATGTATGTGACTACTCAGGCAGACATTTGGGAGGATCTGTCAAGAGAAGTATTCTGACTCTGGGCAAGAAAAGAAAGCAAAATGAAATCAACATTTTTAGTGGAGACATGCATGTGCCTCTGAAAACAGGCAGGAGTCATGCGGGGCCTGGAGTTCATGTTCTCACGGTGATAGTGCTTATAAATACAAACTCTAAACAGAAGGATCAATTTTTTAAAACATCATAAAGAAAAATTTACTATATATGGGATTGGCACAGAGAAGCTCCTTCAAAACATCAGAAAGGAAACCCAGAATCACAGGCATTATAGAATGAAGATGAAAGTTCAAATCCAAGAACCAGGAAACCAAAAGAAGAAATGGTGCTATAAATTGGGAAATGGACAGATGAAATTGCTGTGGAGAAAAATAAATGGAGATAAACATAGAAAACAACAGCTGGAGAGGAAAATTGATGTTTGGTCTATAGCAGTAGGGATCCATTGGATAATCAAGGGAAAATGTCCTGTGGATAGCTAGACAAGCAAGGAGCTTTGTTTTCACTGTTGTCTACCTGTCACTTTGTATAGTAATGAAATTAATGAGCCTGACTCTTCCTTTTCATGACTAGAAAGATGCAAACATCCTGTTCTCCACTCATGCACAGCAACCACACAATTCTCCTGTCAGGACAATCAAATCTCTCCAACTTATGAGGAATTCTAAAAATGCACCCACTCATTTCTAGAATAATAAACAGAATGTACTGAGAGGAAAATCCTTCCAAAAAGCAGATAATAAGCCTAAGTGGCACTTCTGTTTGTTTATTGCTTATAACCAGGGCCTTAAATTGTAAAATAACAGGGAATATATCCACCCTTTTAGTGAATATGCTTTTATCATAACTGAATTTAATCTTAATAAGATTAAATTGCTTAGAAAAGAAACAAGTAGCTACTCAAATATGGAGTTACCCAAAAGTCACCAACAGGAGGGCATGTTCTCTCTGAATGCATTTTTTCTCTTGGGCATCTTTGCCAAAGATGAAAAAAAATTAAAGAAACTTTTAACCAGTTCAAAGCATCAAAATAAAACCAAATATGACTGGGATCAAAATTGGAGAGCTACTTATTTTGAAGATTTCTCGTATAAAAGTTGAGAAGAGAGTTAGCTTCCACGGGGTGGGGAGCAGGCTGAATCATAACTTGTTTTTAGTCTTGAACTTAGAACTCGAGGGACATGCTGCAAATTTCATTGTATAAATGGATTTCCCTTTAACCACGAAATTGTGTTGTCCACAGCGTGATTGAAAAACTGTTACAAATCTCCAAAGGCTTGAGAACTGATTAGCTGGTGAATCGCCTTCACCTCTGCCAACCTACCTGGCACCCGTCTCTGTTTACCAATGCACCACTCCCTGGGGCCTGCAGCTAGCAAGCTCCTGGGCTGACTATGAGCCTTATCTAAATCCTCGGGAAGTTATGCTGGGGTTTATCTCTGCCCAAAGACCAACATAATTTTTCACATCAAATTAAGACTTTCCAATACTGTGAAGATATGGGTGACTTAGCCTTATCGTTTAAAGCAGTCCATTACTATTATAGACATTCTATAAAATTAATTACTTGATTAATACCTGTGCAGACAAAATAGCCTTCAGTCAACTAACTTTTTTGTTATCAGTGAGAAACATCAGTAACTTTAATGTTATACAGCAGGGGATATGAATTTCTTCAACAGCAGAGTAAATACTGAAATCAGATAAGAGATATAGTTTCTGGTAAAAATTTATCAAAGTTGAAGTTATGACTTTGTGCATATAAAATAATATTATATATTTTGCTGAAATTTTTGTTTATGAATAAATTTTTAAGAGCTTTGGGGGCAAAAAAAGGTTCATTTCCCATTTTATTTAGTTTTAAGATGTTTTTTAAAGTCTAAACAAGCCCTCATTTGACATGCAAAATAAGGTTGCTGTGACTACCCAGAATCAGAATCTAGCAAGAAACCCCAAATAATTTCATATGTAAATACTGTGTTCATAACTTGGTTCATGTATACTGATCAAATCTGCCCAAGTGGACTGTAAACTCTTTAAGTAAATCTCTTTAAGTAAATTGTTTAAAACTTGTTTGCTGTTCCTCCACTACACTGAGCATTAATGGGTTAAAACAGACACTCGCAGGGATGGGATGAGTGAATGGGTCTCTCCTTCATGGCAATTAACCAGTCATTGGCCCTGGAAAGCCACAGGTCTGTGGCTGACCTATCAATGGCTTGAATCACTTTACAGCTGACATGCCAAGGCACATCTTCCATTTTGCTCTTTGTCAGAAACACAAATTGGAAAGTGAAACAGAACTATATGAGGGGAGAATATGAGATGTGTCCTTTAAAAAAGGAATCCTGAAGGCTATTTGGAGAAAGCTACGTGAGTTTACTACAAGAAAACTTCTTTTCATTTATTATGACTAAAAAAAAAAACTAATGTAGATTTTTTTTTTTTGGTAGCAGGGATTGAACTCAGAGGTGTTCGGCCACTGAGCCACATCTCCAGCCGTATTTCTGTGTTTTATTTAGAGACAGGGTCTCACTGAGTTGCTTAGCACCTTGCCCTTGCTGAGGCTGGCTTTGAACTTCCGATTCTCCTGTCTCAGCCTCCCAGAGTGCCGAGATTACAGGCTAATGTAGATTTTGACAAGTCTGTGTCCTATTGAGAACTTTGTTTAATAAAGTAGTCAATGAGCTATAAATTAGATTAAAAAGAATCTAGGTTGGAATTATAGCTCAGTGGTAGAGCGCTTGTCTCGTATGCATGAGGCACTGGGTTCGATCCTCAGCACCACATATAAATAAGTAAAAAAATAAAATAAAGATATTGTGTCCATCTACAACTAAAAAATTTAAAAAAAAAAAAAGAATCTAAAACACCAAAGCAAAAAAGGGAAAGAAAAAAGATGGACATAAGAGAGGCCAGGGACAAAAGAACTTGGTGTCCCCAAAACGCTGTTTTCACTGCAGGAGGCAGGGCTTCAGAGCACACTCCAACCTCATTTTGCCTTCCACTGCTACCCATATACCCTCCTGCTCCACCAAACATTAGGTTGGCATTGCCTCCTATCTCTTCCTAGTTTCTTCTCGGAGTTGCTATTTCTAAACTCCCAGGAGAAGATCTTTCTTCTCTCTGTTCTCTCTTCTCCCCATCCACACATCTGCACAGTTGAAGCACACAGCAGACTGTCAATGAGAAATAAATGAAGGGTTAAACCACCAGCTGAAGGAATGAGCCAACCTCATTCCCTTCAGCCAGATGGATGCACTAGGAGAGTTGTTTTTATTTTGGAGTCAAGTGGCATCCTAGACCTGAAGACTTTATGACTGGGGGACCACAAGCTACCATCTGTGTGAAAACTTATGTAAACAAACGCATGTATTTTCCCATGAAGATTTCACCATTTTTATCACATTTTTCAAAGAGTTTATGATTCAGGAGATTTAGAACTCCCAATATGAAGCATGAGGAAAGGTAAATTTGTCTAATACTCAAGAGCCAAAAATTGGTAGTGTTGATGCCATTTTAGCCTATGATGAGAAATTCTTCTTTCTGACTTCTGACTGGTTAGTTTAACCTTAAGCTATATTCTACACGACTTTGTGTATTTTTTCAAATTTGCATTTAATGTTCTGTCTCCAGAGGTGACTAATGAGTATATTAATCCACATATTTCCAGAGCTGCTTTTTTTCATTTGCATTCTATAATTTTAAAAAGGCTTTAAATTGCTAGACTTATTGTTTTTTGCCAATTTTTAGGAAATTATTATGCTTGTGTGTTTTAGAAAATTATTCATAAACAGCCTCAAAAGTAAGGCTTTGAAATACAGATTAGTTTTCCTAGTACTTAATAGCACAATAATTATTTTCATATTGTATTCTGTATCTTGCCGAATCACTGTTTTATAAAAAGATGATAGATTTTGGGAGTGAAAACTAGAAGTTGGCCAAAAGCTTCAGTAAATACAAGAATGAAAACATATGGAGATTATTCAGAAAATTCATTCCACAGACATTTGTGCAGTGGTGAGGCATTCATCTGACAAAATAGAGACATGTCAAGGGTAGAAAGTGCTTGAAGTCACTGATTTTTGTAGTGACCATAGCAACGGTATTACCTATGCTGTCTTAAAGTTCTGGGCTAAAATCTAAAACTGATGCTAAAGTATAAGCTTATATTTCTCAAAGAGGAAAATATAGCAGCCCTACCTGTGAATGAGATGTGAATTTAAGATTGTTCTTCTTATTTATTTTTTAAAATTTATTTATTTATTCAAATGTATTTCAAGTCATAGTACATATATAAAGCTCAATTTCCCATCTCTGGTTACAAACAAGATAGAATCACAGCACTATGTCTTCATATATGCACTTAAGGTAGTGATGTCCATCTCATTCAACCACTTTTGCTATTCCCATTCCCCCTTCCCTCCCTCATCTCCCCCCTGCCCCATCCAAAGTTTCTTCATTTCTCCCATGCTCCCCACCTCACCCCCCTTATGTATCAGCATCCACTAATCAGAGAGAACATTCAGCCTTTGGTTTTTTGGGCTTGGTTTACTTCACTTAGCGTGATGTTCTCCAATTCCATTCATTTACCTGCAAATGCCATAATTTTATTCTCTTTTATTGCTGAGTAATATTCCATTGTGTATATATACCACATTTTCTTTATCCATTCATCTACTGAAGGGCATCTAGGTTGCTTCTACAGTTTAGCAATTGTGACCTGTGCTGCTATAAACATTGAAGTGGCTGCATTATTGTGTAATGCTGTTTTTAAGTCTTTAGGGTGTAGGCCAAGGAGTGTATAGCTGGGTCAAATGGTGGTTCCATTCCAAATTTTTTAAGGACTCTCCATACTACTTTCCAGATAGGTTGCACCAATTTGCAGTTCCACTAGCAATGTTTGCAGTACCACCAACAATGTTTGAGTGTGCCTTTTTCACCACATCCTCGCCAGCACTTATTGTTGGTTGTATTTTGGATAGCTGCCATTCTGACTGGGGTGAAATGAAATCTTAGAGTAGTTTTTATTTGCATTTCTCTAATTGCTAGAGATGTTGAACATTTCTTCAAATGTTGTTTTTGAATATGGTGAATGAAGTTGGCAACTAACATATAACATAAAGCTGCCCTTAAAAGCCAAATCAAGGCCAAACACCAGTGAGTGACACCCTGATTAAAACCAAGTCCCCAAGCTGTAGCCTACCAAATGTGTGCTAGCCTAGGAGACAGCAGCACCTGAATGAATGGGGCAGAGGAAGAGGAAATAAGAACTAAGGAGCTAGGACTAACAGATCTAAGGAAAAGCACTTGGAAATGGTGTTGCTATGGACTGTCCGCAAGTCGAGAACTTGGCTACCTGGGTTTCCCTCAAGCTATCTAATACTCACTGAGCACTGAGTCAGGCATTTCAGGAAATGCAAAAAGACAATCATTCTGCCTACCCCCAGGTCTAAATTAAAACCCAGAAGCTTTGGATTAACTTTCCTTTGACTTAATTCCTAGGCATCAACTTACCTTTGGGTTCAATAATATATGTGAGATTGATTTATTAACTCAAAAAAAAAAACATTTTTAATAATAAAGAGTTTTGATACTACTCTGTTATTTTCTGCTGAAAAGCCTTTAAGCTAAATGTTAAAATTCCATTTAATGATCGTTGGGTAGCAATAACAATAAGATGAAAACTTTCTGCCACTGGCAGTATTTTGATGAAACTATATTTTATATTAAATAAATCACTCTTGCCACCATCATATACTGTTATTTATTTGCTTCACTGGATTTAATATAAAATGTTATGTTCAGAACTTCAAAACTAGATAAGGATTTTTTCTTTCATGTACATATATAATACACAAATTTTAACCTAACAACCTAAAGACATATTTGAATTTCTTGAACTATTCAATCTATACAGGTTTTCCTCTGTAAAATTGAGCTGATAATGAACAATACTTCTGTAAAGATTAAATGAAATAATGTATGTAAAACCATAGCACAGGTGTTGGTATGTAATAAGTAGGACTTCAATAAGTTTTTAGCCTAATCCAAAATATATTTCAAGAGATTTGCTCACTAATGTTGAAATACATTTCTGCATGTACTGCAAATGAATAACACTGTAAATGTTGTTTCTTAATACATTTACCAAATTTTAAATATTTAGGCATTCTATAAAGTGAATTTTTTTAACAGAAACATTCATCACTTAGTTTCACTTATTTAAAATAGCTATATCTTTACATTAATGTTGATTAATCAAGTTTTCCCATAAGAACACAAAATAATAACATTAGGGGTTCTTTGTTTTTGAGATGGTCTCACGAAGTAGCATAGACTGACCTTGAACTTGGGATCCTCCTGCCTCAGCCTCCCACGTAGCTGGGATCACAGGTGTGTGCCACCATACCTGGCAAGGAGTTATTTTGTTCTATCTAAAGGTGTCAGTAAATTGTGAGAAAAACTCTGTTAATTACATTATATTCAACATAGCATATTCTAAATTAAAATTAAGCTATTCAGGAGATACACTGAAAGTAAATCTGGAAAGCAATAGCACTTTAAAAAAAATAAAAAATAAAAGTTTCCCGGTGGTTTTAAATTACCTTCAAGTTGCACCATTTCAATTTTCTTTCTGTAATTCCACATTCCTATCTCTTCAACTTCTTTTGATTAAACAATGTTCCTTTGCGTTGACTATTTTCTTTTTGTGAACCTGTCAGATCTCTCCATCTTGTCTTGTGTAATTTAAGGGACTTTTATGTAGTTCTCTGAGAGACTATCACAAAAGTCCAACTGGAAGAATAATTTACAAGGTTCAAAATGAAGGGTCATTATTAACACTGTCTTGCCTGCACTGAATACAGGGGCTCTCGTTCATGCATGGCAGAATTTTAACTACAGGAGCAGAGGTAGAAGCTTTTAAATGAAGTATTATGAATAATATCATTGGGTTACATGAGCTTACTTTAATTTGCATTTTTTAAAAATCATGCGTTGTTTAATGAGATTGAAGAACTATAAGGAAGTATGTCTTTGGGTATGAACTTATCTATAAGTCTACTCACACAAGTGTTTCTGTGGCCAAAAGCACATTGTCAGAAGTTGTAATTTCATATGTCCTTAGGTTAATATCACATATTTAGTCATCAGCAGGATAAGATGCAGAGTGAATATTCAACACCGTAAAGCTAAATGCAGAAGGAGAGGAAACAAGAGTGGGTTTTCTCAATTTTGAAGAGAGGTTAATTTTAAGTGCTTTTACTTTATCAAAGTACTCCTGACTTGTGTTCAACAATCATCTGCACTAATGATGTTTATGTGTCTTGAAGAAAATTACACATTTTCTTATCATTTCAGTGCCCAATATCTTCTTTTATTACAACAGACAAATCTAATTACTTCTTCTGATTAATCTCAATAGCGCTGATTTGAATCATGAATAATTCCTTTCTAGTCAAAGCAAAACCCTGAAGGTTTGAAAGAAACTTTAGTTTTTATAAGCACATTGTGTAGAGATGCCAAATAAGAAAATATATTAACTTTTAGCAGATGGACTGCTGTAATAGGGAACTAAAGGTTTATTTGAGTATATCTATTATATATTCTTTACTATTTTAAACATAGCCTATAAATCTGATATCTCTCCTCTTGCCTGATAAACAACTCTTCCTCTTTTCAATTACCTCTGTGTGTTCACTAAACACCTCTCATCATATCCATATTTCCTTTTATATATTTACTAGTGTGCATATTTTTATGCCCTTATAATATACCCTTGGCACTACCCACAATACTGGGTCCTGTGCCTTGAAGATAAAGAAAAAATAGCTAACATTAATTGTGCTCTTGCTATGTGCTATTTACCATTCTAAGTTTGGGAGGATTATTAGCTCCTTTATAAAGGTGATAAACCAGATAAAATGGGCACCACTATAATCTTCACTTTACAATGGAGGAAATAGAAACTCATAACAGTTAAACAATCCTACCAGAATCACATAGTGGCTAAGTGGCCACGCCTGAGCCTGGCTTAAGAGCTCCAGAACACATTACTACTCCTCTTCCTCCAGAGACCCCTGATGTACATCACCCATGATTGACATTCAGAACACTAAGAACTTATACCTCAACTTCCCTACCATTATGATTTTACACCTGGTTTTCTGTTTATATGATTAATATCTACCCTCCTTATATGCCAGAACATATTAATATAATACCTAGTATTTCATAGATGAGTAAGAGCAGCATTTATCAAGCTTTTGCCATGACAGGTACTATACCTTATTATTTCACCCTCTTAAGGACTCTCTGAGGTTTCTGCTAATTTACCTTCACTTTACAGAAGAGAAAACTGAGGTGGAGAGAGTTGGATGACTTGCCTAAGATCACACAACTAGTAAATTGTAGAGGCAGGATTTAAACTCAATGATCAAGCCACAGAGCTATGCTCTGAGTAAATGAAGGGATTGATTATTGGAAATCTATCTTGGAGCATCAGGGAAAACATTCAGAAGGAAATGACAGTAGAAAATATGTAGAAGAGCAAAGTGGAAAAGATAGAAGCACTCCAGGCCAAGGAAACAATGTGGGTAAAATGCTATAGAACAGTGTACCTGGAGCATAATAAGTGCTCACTAAATACAAATGTAGGAATTTACACCTTTATATCCCATAGATTAGAAGGTTTTGCACTTATAGTGCTATGACTAATGCTTTGTGTGCCTGTTGTTCTTTTTCTTTCAGTGCCACCGTGGGCCTTAATTGCCATAGCCATAGTTGCGGTCCTTTTAGTCCTGACCTGCTGTTTTTGTATCTGTAAGAAATGTTTGTTCAAAAAGAAAAACAAGAAGAAGGGAAAGGAAAAGGGAGGAAAGAATGCCATTAACATGAAAGATGTCAAAGACTTAGGGAAGACCATGAAAGATCAGGTAATGTATATATCTGTTACTTATTGATGGACACTGTCAAAAATTAATAAATGATTTACTATTTTGTGCCAGGTGATTATACAAATAACTTGTGGCTGCCTGTCATTGCTGTAATGATGCTTCACAATTCTTTCAGTCTGCTCAACATCCCAACGTGTCAAGGAAACATTTGGAAGGTTTTTCTCTTGTCCTTGAACATATATAGGAGAGGAGAGCATCCACTACCACAGGACACCACCCCATGGGTACTACATATGAAATGATGCCTGGATGTTTTATTTCATCTGTTTAGCAATATTAAGTCTTGCAAAAAAAAAAAAAAAACAGAATAAAGAGTACCTGCATGCTTCCCTCTTGGGCAAGTTATTTTTCCAGCTTTCTCACTATTCATAGTGACTATTAAATAACTAGGTTTCATAGCTGTTCAGCATGCTTGATGAAAGCTGCCATTCTTACATATCCATCTAGCCCAGTAATTAGTGCTCAAAAGTAATGAGTTATTTGGGAGAAGGGAATCATGAGCCAGTATTAAAGAACAGAACTGAATTTGAAGACAAAATTCTTGTCTGTTCACTAATGACCAGTTAAAACCACAGTGCTGATTATAAAATCCCTCTGGCTGGATTGTCTTCCTAAGTCTAAGGAAGCTGTCTGGATTTCCTTTATGTTGCTGTCCATTTTAAACTAAATTAACTGGACAATTAGTTCAAGATAAAGTCTTCTATTAATAATGATAATTATTAAATGCCTCTTCATTTTTAAAATAATATTCATACTGAATGTTTCTAAAGAATATTTAATTTGCATAAAAATGTGAACATAGATATTTTGTAATAGAAATGACATTTGCAGTTATCAGTGTTTCCCATCAGGTAATTCAAAGCAATCGACTCCCATAGCAAACTCCATGGGCAGCTTTATCAAATCATCTTATGGTATTAATTACTACCAATTGAACTTGTAAATATGTGGATCTCCTTAAAAACAGTTGGATCCAGTGTTAGGACAAGCATTTTAAGAACATTTGCATAGTTTTCTACTTAACCACATACTCAATTTGAGTTTTAAACCATTTTTCTTAAAGACACTGTCATATTTGTTAACAAGGATGTCATGAGGCTTGTTTTTCACTCCCTGCACTTTTGCTTGGCTTCAGAGCCATGGAGGAGGACTGCAGAGAGCTTTGGCCCAAGCTCAGGGTAGCAAAGGGTCAATTTTTCTGACAGTTTCTAATCATGGTTGCAGAAGCTCATACACATGTGTTCAAGTACAGATGTCTAATAAGGATTTTTATCATTGGTTAATTTGTTAAATAGAAACTGAAATTTTGAATCATGTCTTACTTTACTTCAACAGTTTGCATAGCAAGCAGAATTTGATACAGATTTCTTTAAATATTTTATTAGAACATTAAATATGGAAATAATCTCCTAGATGGAAATGGACTGAAAAATATGTATGTTATTTAGCAATATCTGGGAAAAAACAATAATTTGCATATGCAACACTATCATTTTCATAATTACCATAAAATTTAAATGAGATTGCCTTGTGTCTTGAGATTTTAAAAAAAGCACTAAGTAAAATGATGTTATAACCAGCATTTCTTTGTAGGATAAGAAATCTCTATTTTTATTTGTGGAATTTTTTCTGACATAAGAAAAAATTGTGGAATCTTTTATGACATAAGATTATAATTTATAGCATAGTGGTGGTGTTTATTACCCCTGTTATGACCTGGATAAATGACCAAGACCTCCAATGAAGATTTAATGGTGGTAACTCTTTCATCAATCAACTATTACTTTACAAGGGAGGGACAGAGAAAACTTATTCCAATGAGGAAGTGATAGTTTTTAGTAACATGTTATTTCAAAGTATTTAGAATTTTGACCACTCAAAAGGTATTTTTATTCATCTTAAGTCCACTTAAGACTTTAGGTCTTATTTTTAAGTTAAGAACAATTACGTATACAAATGAAATATAATTTGGACAAGTGAGAACGGTTCTCAATGACAAGCAATCATATAAAAGTAGCTTATGCTACTGTTTGAGTCTGACCAAAGTAGTTAATAATAGATTCTAACATTCTATAAAGAAGAAGGCTAAAGAAGAAAAATAGAATGTGCAGATTTTAGGAGGATCATATATAACATGGTGATCAGCAGATGATCTGAATTCAAAACAGCATAAACACAAATTAAAATTATTTTTAAAAAATTGCATTTCCAAAATATTTCAAGCAAGATATGGAGTGCCCATGAGGAATACAAATGAAGATCATTTATGTCTTTCTCACTTAAAAGCAGGACAGATCTGAGTGGTTTTTAGGTATTTCTTATGCTATTTAGGCTTTAAGGCAATATGTTTTTCCCATTTCAATCCATATCAAACTCACAGAAATTCAAATTGCAGTGTTCATAGCTACATGTCTCTATAGTATAATTTTATAACCATGGAAAAATTTTAAAATATTCAGCAATGACTGCGAAAGTAACTGTAGATAATACATGTACATTGCATAAGACACATGCATGTGCCTTGAATCTTGAGAACACTAAACATGCAGAGGGGAGGACCCTTGTGTAATCATAGGTCTGGGAAGGTCATTTCTCCATGGTGTTCACTAATGTGTGTGGATATTTTAATTTTTATTTCTTCCTTCTATGTCCTCCTTATCTGTATTGTGTCTCATGACTGTTCTGGACTGTCCCTTGCGGTAGGTTTCCTCTGCTACTTAGACATCCCTAGTCAATGCTGAGGTACATTTGTGGCCTGGAAGCTGGGCTCCACAGCTGAGGGCATACCATTCTGACACACATCAAGAGGCTGAACTAAACTGATTTTTTAGAGATGAATTGTTTTTGTTTTAAACATCTCTGATATAAATTAAATACAACAGTATTAGAAAGCTCAACTTTTAAATTGGTGGACTTAGATTGAAAATTCAGTCGCTTGTGCTACCTTCTTAGTGAGCCTTATCAAATCCCAATCAGAACAATGTTAACTTAGAATGAACAAATGCTCCTTCTGATGGTTGTGAACTAAGCACCTTGTAAATGTCAATGCAAACTATAAGCATGTGCAGTAAACCTTTGAAATTTAAAAGTCCTAATGTTCCCAGCACAACTTTTGCTATTGCAATTTATCAAACCTCGGAATTGCTGGGTTTACAAGTTTTTCTTCCAAATTTTGTCCCATGGGAGTGGGGAATATTGCTCTGGAAATATTATAATAGCTGCTGATTTAATAGGTCAGAATTTAATGCAATGGTACAGAAATTATCTTCTTAAGCTCAGCCTTTGGGACAGGAATAGATTTAATCACTTCAATGATGAACAGTAGCACTGAGAAATTATCAAAAATTTAGCCTTATATCATAGAGAATAATTGCAGAGATGGTCCTGCACCTTCTATTTCAGCAAAAACCACTTAGGGAGAAGGAGATTTAATATCTCAGCTATTTCAAACTGTAGTTGGATGAAACATGATAAATAAATTGTCAGTTCTTTAAGACACTTGTGAAAAAGTATTTTAATTCATGACTTTTTATTGTGATGACAGAATAACAGATTTTTCAAACAAAAGTATGCATTTATTATTTTGCCATTATTTTAAAAAATTAAAATCTTACAGGGAGGCAAATGACATGAACTTCAATTTTCTAAGCACATTTTCTTTGACACTGCTACAGACTTATAAACAGCAAGTTTTCAAAGGGCAATAGGAATCCTGAAGTTCTCTAATGAATTCAGTAGTCTTTTCTTGTCACTGCTCTAGGTTCCTTTAATGTCCCCCACCATCACCACCTCTCAAGGTTAGATTAGTTTAAGTTCTTAAATGTTAAATTGTTTTCTGCTTTTGGCTATCAGTAAATCAGCATCTTAATATTCAAGAAAATATCCAAGTATAAATTAAACTTACTAAATTAAATGATGTGTAGCTAACCAAATTTGAAAAGATTTCTATACACATGTATATATTAATGGTAATTTTCAATTTCCACATTCATTGTAGGCTACTGAGAAATTTCAACAAGCACAAAAGGGGAGGCATCTCTGACAACAGCTCAATTCTCGGGTTGTTTGATCTTCTCACCCAAGAGCGAAACTAATGAATCCTATTAATCTAGGAAGCATCCACCTCTCCACTTTTTAGTTAGGTGGAAGGAAGCAAATGGGAAAATCTGGTAAATTCAGGGTCTGTGGTGCCATTTTGAAGCACCACTGAGGGTGTCTACGCAAGTGAGTGAGTGCAGAGAAAATCTATTTTCTGAAAATGATGAGCACAGCAGAGAAAAAGACCATGTAGTCTTGCGGATGGGTGTGGCGAGGTGGTGAAGCCATGGCCTGACAACTCTGATGGCTGCGTAAAGCCTGGTTATACTTTTTGCATTTGAGTTCTGTATGAATTTTCAGATTTAATTTAAGAACTGACAGCAGTTAAGATTCCTTTGCATTGTCAGAGATATAAAGCACTCTGTAACTCACCTGTCTTACCTTGATTTCTTTGAGATTCTACAGTAATACATATGTATCCAAATACATACCCATTTGTGCATGCACACAAACAATGAAAATACCATAACCAAAAACTAGGGGGCAATATTTGCTACATATAACAACAGTATCAGGACCACTAAACTACAAAGAACTTCAACAAAGCAATAAGAAAAAAGCAAATAGCCCAATGAAAACAAGATTGCCAAAGAATATATATAGGCAGTCCCCATAAGACAAGATGCAAATGGCTAATATAAGGATTTTTAATTTTTCAACTACACTAGTGATCAGGGCAATATAACTTCATAATTTTTAATTTTAAATAACCATAGATTTCTACTTGTTCTAATTTCTTTAAAGCAATAAGAGTATACATCCCCAGAAACCTTCAAATATTAAAACCAAGTATTAATATTGGTTAATAACATATTTGGTTAATAACCAAATTTTAACATTTGAATTTTGGCAAGTTTTTTGCATATTAAGAGAAATATTTAAGAATGTATTTAAGAAAATACATTCTACATTTTGATTTTTAAAAGAAAGGAGCATTTGGGCGCATTTTATGTGATAATGGGCTTTCTAGTATTTCAGTTTATATTGCACTTAAGTTTTGGGTAATAAAGATATTTCATTGGCCAGACTGAATTTGGGGAGTTTGATACCATGATTCTTATTCTTAATGCAAAATAAGTTTTACACCAATTTGAGTTGTTGACAAAATTGCAAACATAAATTTTTATCTTTTGATACTCTCAAATCAGTTTAATTCAGCCTAGCTTTCTGTGGAGCTGTTATGAAAATAAAATGGTAAACTTCAACTGGAAGTAAACTTTTCTCTAAACATGCATTTGCTGATGGCATGTTTTTTTTTTCCTCTTTCTCCTTAACAATTACAAATGTATCTATGAAACAAAGGGAATGTAAATTTTTAAAGATCACCTACTTATCTTTTCCATAGGAAGTAAGGCAAGAAAAGACCATGCATTTCATATCAATTACTCCACTGCATGTAACAATGACATTTTACATGATGCTGAGCATCTTTTTAAACCACAAGAATGTGAAACTTGGCCTGGTTAATAGCATGTTGTCACATTAGAAAGAAAGAAGCAGTTTTATCAGAGCCAAATCCAATACCAAGTTGACATTTTCTTTGTAACACTTACATTTTTTGCTTGCAATAGTCTGAGGGGCTTCTTCCATTGCTTCCATGTTGCTTGCTGATTGGGGAAAAAAATTCCTTGCACTAATGGAATTTAAAAAATATGTAAGCAGCAAATGTGAATGTGTGTCAGACAACAGGATTCTAGCATTCTAGTGCTTGCTTTCTAATAGCTTGGAAGTATGACTATAGGTTGAGTTTAATTTGGATTTTGGTGAAAATTCATTTAAATTCACATATGATCCCTTTTTCGACTCATAGGCCCTTAAGGATGATGATGCTGAAACTGGATTGACTGATGGGGAAGAAAAAGAAGAACCCAAAGAAGAGGAGAAACTGGGAAAACTTCAATATTCACTGGATTATGATTTCCAGAATAACCAGGTCTGAGGGGAAAAATGTCTTCTAATTCCATTACATTTTCTGAAATTACCAAGTAGAAATTGAAGCAAGATACTTCTTAAAACATTTCATTTGCAGCGAGGGAAAATGCAATTATCAAAGCTATTGATGAAATAATTTCTAAATACAGGCAGTCCCCTACTTGCTAATTTAACTTCTGATAATTAGGATTCACAGTATTCAACCGATTACATCTACTTATGGCACTTCCAGCAAGCAGGCAGAATACAAATTAACTTGAAGCAGTCAGTCTGCTCCAGAGAGCTCCTAGTCACTCCTGCCCTGACACGTCCCTCAGCCTGAGCTAGAAAAACCTTCCTTGGACTTTGTGGGTCTACATCCAAACTAGGGGCCTTTGGGTTGGCTGCCATGTGAAATAGTAAAACAGTTTGATAAGGAATCACAGATGGAAAATTGGTGGTGGTCCATTTACCTTACAAGTGCAAATGCCTCATATTATGTCATAATATGAGGTGATACTTTCCATGCTAATGGGGATTGCAAATCTAGAAAAGTAGGAAGACCTACAACTTTATTTCCAGTGCTCTTGAATGTGGCTCAAGAGTGAAAAAAAATAAACAAAATTACAAAACAGGCACTCCTACTTTAATTTCTCAAAAAGTGGGAATTTGTCTTTTAGATGAATGATAATATGAGCTATCCTTTATCCACTGCCTATTATCAAGGTAGCTCAAAGATAACAGTTAAAAATATCTCTCTGAAGGTTTTCTAGGAACCTAGAAAGAGAATGTTCTGAATTGTTCTGAATTGTTAAAGAAATTAACAAGCAGTTGGCGATGTTGATCTTCAGCACTGCAAAGAAAAAAAAGAAAGAAAGAAAGAAAAATAGAATTAACAAGCTAGATAAGAATTAGTGGAAGAAGCTAACTCTAAAAACAGATTATTAAAATCTTTATAATATAGCGTTTTCTAGCTAGGGGAGTTCAAATCTCCCCAGCAGTTTGCTTCTTCACTCATCATTTCAGGGAATGAAGAAGTAATGTCTATAAATACAATTGCTACCAATACAGCATGTGCTAATGATACCCAATTTGATGAGCAATGAATGATAAATTGAATTAGACACGAATGCTCAGCTTTGATGACAAAAGTTCAAAGTCAGAACTCTGAGCAGTTGCAGAAATTCTGTGTGTTATTTAGGAATGGACAGTTCAAATAATGCTTTCAACCTTTGAGGGCTCCCCATGAGGGATGTGTGGATATACTATCATATGAAAGATATTTTTATTTTATCAGCTCCATTATCACCCTGGCCAGTAATACTTTCTAGAAATCTGCATATTGGATTATAGGTATGGACTTGTAATTATGGATTTATACAGGTCTATAGGTGTACCGTTTATAGTCAATTAAATATGGCATTCAAGGTTATTTCTATGTCTTCTACCAAAATTTGAGCACCAGGACTTGGTTAGGAGCAAAATCTCCCATTATGTATATAGTCCAAGAAAGATAAAGGTCAACTTAAGTTGCCAAAACTAAACGACAACCCTAAAATATCCTAATTGAGAAGCTGTCAAGGTGGAAAGAAATGTGATTATCTATCTGTTAGGCAGAAGTCAAAGGGAGGTTGGAAGAAGTAACTTCATCCCTTATTAGCAAATATCTAAAAATCTCTAAAATAAAAATGATCTACTTTTAAAGAATTTCAGTTATATTTCTAACTGAAATATACTGCCCAAAAGAAAATTGATTATAAAAAGCAACAATGAAGAAATAAAATCTTGCTTATTCACATTGCTACATAAAGGCAAATACCAAATACAAATTTAGCAAATCCAGAGTCATATTGTTTGCTTCACCAATCATGCCTTCATAATCTAATGCCTCTTTAGCTGTTCTTGGACCATCTTTTTCTGTTTTGTGTACCCACAATCCAGCAGTCTTTGCTGCTGTTGGAAAATGATGCCACGAAACAGATACTGAAGCTTAAAATGGAAACCGCATACTCATTCAGGCTATGATCCAGGCTAAAAAATTGAGATAGCTAGCCAAAATGCACTTATGATTATGATGGGTAAGTTTTTCGGAAAATGGATGTAATTTTTTTAAGGAGGTAAATTTGCTTTTTTATTTTACTAACTAAAAGTCATAGAATCAAATGTTCAGTCTCTTACATGAAAGCCTATGGTGTGACTGCATTTCCTGAACCGTATGTCCGTTGAATCACAAAAGATCTACTTTGGTTTCCCATGTGGATTTAAACCAGTCTGCTGACATAAAATCTCTGGTGGTAGAACAACTGAATAGTCCACTCACACCTTTTTTCTTTTCAAAAATACTAACAATGCCATAAATTCTAATATTTATCAGATTTAATCTTATATGAGTAAGGAAACAGACTTCAACAATTGCAGAGATTTCTCTTGTTTTTGGAAAAAAGAGTTACATTGTCATTTAACATGAAAACTATATCTGTCATCTCTCCTTCCTTTCTATGAAGCTTAAATTATAATTCTTTGTTTCAATGTCCTGTATTTAAGCATAAGAATTATTGGGTAATAATCATTCTACTCTAAGTTAAAGAAAAAATCAGCTAGCAAACAGTGAAGGTCAAGGATGGCAGAAACTTGAATATCTTATTTTTTAATCTCAAAATGCTACCTAGTTTCTAAGAGATTTCTATTGCTAAACAGAAATTTTTAAAAAATCCTATTTAGCTGTCTGAGACTTTGATAAAGAATAAAAATTTTCTACTTGTAATTACAGACTTATGATTGTTTAACAGTTTATTCCCACTTACAAATCATGCCCGGGAAAGAAAAACAATGCACAAGAGCTTTTACTAACTGAAAAGTTATTCGATTGCAACCCTTTTGCAAATCTGAATTTCCTATTTACCTATAATCAGCAACCTTTTAAAAGCCTCTTTTGTGCTTAAAACTTGGCTTCCTAGAGCCTGCATCTGTCATAATTGGGTTTCTGAAGTCTGGAGAGCTCATTTCATTTGCCTTCCGTGTTTAGATTCACATGAGAATAAAAGTTTATTGAAAGCCAAGAGGAATGGGAAGAAATCACAATATGCAGCACTGTGAACAAATCAATCTTTTCCAAACTGTCACCAACTTTTGTGCTTGTTGCTTCCTGTCATTCATTTCAGCTGCTGGTAGGGATCATCCAGGCTGCCGAACTGCCTGCCTTAGACATGGGGGGCACATCTGACCCTTACG
Organism: Xerus rutilus; assembly: GCA_028644305.1. NCBI lineage: Eukaryota > Metazoa > Chordata > Mammalia > Rodentia > Sciuridae > Xerus > Xerus rutilus. The sequence continues at coordinate 36,098,430 of CM053403.1, read as the reverse complement.
TGAAAGTGTTTCTGCTGCCTGATAAAAAGAAGAAATTTGAGACAAAAGTCCACCGAAAAACCCTTAATCCTGTCTTCAATGAGCAATTTACTTTCAAGGTATCTTTTTTGTGTGTACTTACAACTTTTCCTTCGTTGTTTTAAAGACTGGTTTTGTCCTGACACAGACACACACATGAACACGTATTCAAGGATTCACAATGATCATATTCAGAATATTTTCAATTTTTCTCTTCAGTCTAGTGAAGATTCTATTTGGTGCTTAAGTGTGGTCAAGACTCATAACATGACTACAATGTCATAGTCACATCTCAAAAGTGAGCTCAACTTCAAATATGCTGATAGACTTGAATACACACACCCAGAATAAAGCCAAAGGAAATAAATCATTATTTCCCTGAATTTCCAAGTTCCTGAGAATAGGTAAACCCTGTTGCAATCAGACTAACGTAAGCTATGTTCCACGTTTAAATGGTACAAATAGATATGACTCTTACTGAAAGCTCTTTATGTGCAGGTGCAGCTTGAATACTCTAGACCCATTCTTCTTATCAATGAAAAAAATATGAACACATTGTTTTGGGGATTTCTAGTATTTTTCCTTTACTCTAGGCTCTTTCCTGATATACTTCATCTTCTTAAGACACCTCAGTTGACAAACAATACCCAAGAGAGATTCTGGCCAAATAATTCAGTCAGGAAAACAAGCCCTGCAGGCCTCAGGGATCTTTGTAGCTTTTGGCTCGAAGTCATTCCTAAAAACAATTCTTTTGGTGGATGTGTGAATTTTTAATGCATTTTTAGAACAATACATCTCTGAAAAATGAAATGCTTGTGAATATGCTAGCAGGCTGATGCAAAATCACCCTGTCCATCAGCCAGGCTTTAGTAATGCCGTGTGTGTCTGTTGGCAAACATTCTGGTCTGAATAGCCTGATAGAGCTGAGGGCCTGAGCCATTTTCTCAAAATGTATTTACAGTCTTGTGAAGGAGTGGTATCTTTCCATTAGCTCTAAAATTTTTGTGGTTTCAAGACAAAAGTCCCTTCTCTTATTGTGAGCAATATTATTTAAAATCCATCATTTTTTTCTGTATCCAGAGAGTTAAAGTAGCAGTAAAAAAAAAAAAAAAAAATCTGAAAATTCTCAACTTATGAAGAGCTAATCATTGTGGTCAACATACCACAGACATAAAATGAATTCTTATAAAATGAATCCTGCAAATAGTAATCAAAATTTTTTGTCTATATATTCATTTTATATATGTTAGTTTCTAACTGTAATTTAGTAAGCAATATCTTAAATTATTTGAAATAGTATTGTAGGGTTTTTGTGTGACTTACCTACATATTATTTTTAAAAAAATAATTTTTATAATTGTTCATAATAAGAATAATACAATTTTATTAGTAATATCTATGAAGTATAATGAACATTTTACTTGTCTATGAACTTTCATAAATTCCATTTTATTTCATTTTAGCAAGGGTGAACAAGCCATAAAGAAATTCAAAAGACATTTTGATACATTTAGGAAATATACCAATTTCAAAGAAAACCAGTTCATTTTTCCAGTAAACATTTGTAGACTACATATCTTGAAATGCCAAGGGCATTATGACATAGGAAAGGAATCATAAGAGTTTTGACAGTTGGCTCTAGTCAGAGGCTATTGAACATGACCTTAACATGCCCCAAACTAATGTTATCTTTTTTCCTCCAAAACAAACTCCCACCTGAAGGAGGTATTAATCAGTGATAAATACTTCTTCAGTGTGTACTATATGCTAAATGTTGCACCTATATTTATTCATTCTCAAAATGGCCCCATGAAATAGATACTACTATGTTCTCATTTTGATAGATGAAGAAGCTGAGGTCAATTCATTTGCCCCAAGTCTTTCAGCCAGAAAGTTGGGAAGCCCAGTTCTCTCTGACCCCAAATCCACATTTTTGATTATTGCTATTTCAGTATCATCATCAAAAATTCTAAAAAGGTTTTAGATATACAATGACAATTTCAAAGGTTTACCTATTATTATTCTAAAATTTCTTGCTTTTTCCTTAAAAATCTGGCTCTTTGAAATAGTTTCAGATTCCTTCTAAAATGGAAAAGCATTATGCCTAAATTTTAATCACAGTGTTTTAATAATATAATCAGATTCCAAACATAATAAATAAATGACTAAAAATACTACTTGGAAAACTAAGATTTCTTGTACATTTATGGTCAAATATTTTTCCCTCTCCTTCCCTTCTTAATATACAGAGTTAATTGAGCAATGTTTGCTGGAGCATAAGACAGCCATTTATACTGATAACATATAAAGTGTATGAAAATTGATCAAACCTTTAATACAAGTCTAAACAATTTCTTAATTAGGCATTTCTACCCAGTTACTGAAGTGTAGCTTACTTGAATTGCACTTCTTTTCCCTGAATATTAAAAATGTCACTAATAAACTTCCCAACCCCTAGCATCTGTCCCAGATATATTTGAACAGCTGGAGAACTCCTCAGTTCTTGGCCTTTTGCCACCATTCATCCTAAAGAATGTCATACCTATGAGTGAACTTCAAGATCCATATTATATTGAATTTCTGATATTCAAAACATCGATTTTCTAGTCAGTTCATGTCAACCAGTAAATTATTTTAGAGAATAGGTGAGGCATCTTATGAATTTCATTTAAATATTTTCAGGCTCCTAGCATGACTTTTAGTAAGTCACTGTTCCATTAAGCTATGGTATTCAAATGCCTTGAAAGAGTTAATGGAACTCTTGAAACACATTTTCTACCTCTGAGTAAGTTATATCCTGATGATATAACACAACAATGACAATAAAATATTCTACAGGAGAAATGTATACAGTAGTCAATGCAATTGGCTTATTTCTTCTTCTTCTTCTTCTTTTCCTACTGAGGATTGAACCCAGGGCCACTTTACCACTAAGCCATGTCTCCAACTCCTTTTTTTATTTTGAGATAGAGTCTCACTAATTTGTTGAGGCTGACTTTGAACTCCTGCCTCAGCCTCCTGAGTCACAGAGATTCCAGGCATGCACCACTGTGCCTAGAGCTAATTTATTCTTTTGTTAATCTTAAGACTCATTATTAATAATACTAACAGCTTTTAGACCTTTAAAATAAGTTGAAAAATCTATGGCAAGTTCTAGTTTTTCCCCCAGATGGATTCAACTTCAGTTAGTTTAAAAGACTCAGTTCAAGAAAAAACAAAATGATCTCCCTGGTCTGTTTATCCAACATAACTATTAAATTAATGCTATAAAGAAGTAGCAGATTTTAAGTATTTTTGTGAGCAGATATTTATCCTCATTTCTTTCTATGTAGGTCCCATACTCAGAATTAGGCGGTAAAACTCTGGTGATGGCCGTGTATGATTTTGATCGCTTCTCCAAACATGACATCATTGGAGAATTCAAAGTCCCCATGAACACAGTAGATTTCGGTCATGTAACTGAGGAATGGCGTGATCTGCAAAGTGCTGAGAAGGAAGAGGTAAGAAAATCATTAGCATTTCTGATGTGACAAGCTATAGCTTCAGTTGCTGCTCATATACTAACCTATTGAGAGGTGCTTTTTACCAAGGGTAATATGGGTTTGTAGATGTTGACAGCTGGCAAAATAGGGTCAGGAGATTGTATAACCTGGTTAGAAAGTATACAGGTCTTTGGAGCGTTATTAGAAAGAGAGACTCATGCACTGGATCTATAACCAACTCCTCTGGATGGACACACACACACACACACACACACACACATACACACTACATGCTTCTTTAAAGGGACAGTGAAAAATCATCTTATTATTCTTTGTATTTTTCCACGATGATTTTTTTGTTGTTTTCTATGTAGGTTATATAGCTGTAAAGTAGAAATGAAATGGCACTTTTTCCTTGATTATTTTTGTATGTTGCAGACAGTTCATTGTTTCTCCCGAAGATATCAGAGCATGATGGGTGAAACATCAAATATAATTCACAAAGGCCAATATTAAATCCATTTTTTAAATGACTCACATTTTTATAGTAGTCTTCACATTGTTTTTTCCCCAGCTTTAATAGTGTAGCCCAATATTTTTCTGTGATTTAAAAAGAGAAGTTCAATATCCTTAGTGCATTGAAGCTCCATAATAATCAATTCTATTTGATTATGCTCCTCCTGCCTGGCACTAGCATTTTTTCTGTGTGGATGTCTCAGCAGACCAATACAAGAACAGAGCAAACAACTCTTAACTTCTCCAAAGTCCAAAAGCAACTCCTTTTCCAGCCACTTCTGGGGTCCTGACAATTGGCTATAATGTAAAAAGTCTGTCATTTAGGATTTATATCTTCCTAAAATTTGGTAAAGTGACCACATTGGGGCCACTGGGGAGATTAGAGTAGGCCAAGCCCTTCAGAGAAACTCAATCAAGCTCTTTACCTGGGAATCTTCCCAGCCTAAGGTTTTCTCTGAGCAATCTCAATCTGCTAACTTGACAACACCTTCATGACGTAAGGTCTCAGAACAGGCTTATTGATTGCTATGCTGAAATTGGATTTTGTTTGTGCTCTCAATTATTATTTGGTTATAAGAAAGGAAGCAAAATTGCTTGAGTAATTTGAGCAATCGAAAGAAAGCTTTGCTCTCTTGTAGAAAGAAGAGACAAACATATTATCCCAGTATGTTAGTCAAAATTGACATTCTTAAATATTGAAATAGACTTGACCTTATTTTTTCATTCTGAAAAATAATATAGGAAAAATATTGTTTTTCTAAATTTTATGATTTTTTATAAGTAGTTCTTCCCTATGAGTTAGGTTATATTGACATTACCTTTAACGTGTATAAAAAGAAATATTCAATCGTTTGAACATGAAGTTTCTAAATATTTAACAAAATAGTAATATGTTTCATTGAACTTGTATATTTTATTGAAAGGTTTGACTGTGTGAATTCCTTGAGTTGGTGATAAAGTGGGACCATAATAAGTATTTATTAGCTGATTGGGTTTTAATTAACTGGTATTGGTTGGTTCATTAGTTAATTATCAGAATATGACCACATGGACTTCACAAGGCTATCTGTCCGGAGTATATAGTTACTCTTACTGGGTAACCATCAGTGGTATAGAATTTCAAGCTCACACCCAGTGGATTTCTGAAAAAGTGAAAAATATCTTTGCCTGAGTTAAGGGTATATACACCATCAAGTGTATATACTCCTCTTTCAAAAATCATTTTGAGTATGGGCAGCATTTGACAAGTTTGACTCTAGAATCTGAAATGTTAGGTAGACACCTGAAAACAATCTTATTTTTGTTCTCCCCACCTTATTTGCCCCTTTATCTCTCTCTCTCTCTCTCTCTCTCTTTCTCTCTCTCTCTCTCTCTCTCTTTGGTGCCAGGGATTGAACTCAAGACCACTGAGCCACATCCGCAGCCCTATTTTGTGTTTTATGTAGAGACAGGGTCTCACTGAGTTGCTTAGCACCTCACCATTGCTGAGGCTGGCTTTGAACTCACGATTCTCCTGTCTCAGCCTCCCAAAATGCTGTGATTACAGGCATGTGCCACCGCGCCCAGCCCTTCTTTCTCTCTTTATGTCTTCTTTTCCTAAGACTTTTGTTATCCAAATCATTCTAGCTGAGCACTGAGGCACGGCACCAGTAATCCCAGCTAGGGATTACTGAGGCAGAAGGATCTCAAGTTCCAGGCCAGCCCCTCAGCAACTTAGTTGAAACCCTGCCTCAAATTTTGTTAAAAAAAATTAAAAAGGGTTGAGGATCTAGCTCAGTGGTTAACCACCCCTGAGTTCAATCCCCAGTAACAAATACCTACTTATAGATATAGATGACACAGATACTGAAAGACATACAGATTTGGATATACAGATTTAGATACATATTCTTTGTGAAAATGCTTATTATGCATTACTATCTTCCTGAAACTGTGCTAAGTGGTTTTATTTTTAAGGGACAAATAATAGGCACTGTGTTTTCATGAAGTTTAGGGTTGATTCATCTCCTTAACCCCAACCTCTGCCTTGCTTATTTTCAACTACACTAGTTTCTGGGGCAAGATTTGTCCTTAATATCAAACACTTCTGGGGTTAGGTCCTGACTGATCCATTTACTGTCTCTGAGACCTGAGACAAGCCACTTAAGCACTCTAAAATTCGAGATTTTTAATCCAGAAAGTGTCCTGTCATCCTCTACCCTGATCTTACTTATAGATTAAATCAGGTAGAATCTGGAGTACCTAACACCAAGTCTGATACATAGTTCATAAATGAGAGATTTCCTGCTCTCTTTCTGTGACCTACCTTCTTTTTTGTGTTCTCTTTATCCTTTTTGTGTTTTCATTTCCCTATTTGTTCTTTTCTTTTCCTTCTATCTGCATCTACTCCTTTATTCTTTCCTCACTGTTGTTGTGCTTATTGAATGGCCCTCGAAGTTTTTAATAGAAAATAGTAACTCTACTGTTACATTTTTAAACTCTAGAAACTTTCTTCTTTGATATCTTCTCCAGAATAGTCATTTTTAGTTTTCAGTTGAGGGGCTGTTGCTCTTTGTCCTGATATAGGAGACCTCATAAAACAGACGTCTAGCTTGCAAAGTATTCCTGGATGACCAGACACTTTCTCCTTATAGAGGAAATAAGATTCCAAATGTGTTTCATATCTGAAGAATTACTTATTCTCACTGATATGTGCTCTATCTTTTCATGCTACTGTCCATTAACTGCAGAAAACTATAATTGTATGAATAAATTGAAACGTTAGCTCTCATGATTCTAAAGAAATTGTTTTTCCATTTTACATGAGCAATTTTGTTCACAATTTTAGTGTTTCCTTCATCTAACAGTGTTAACTGTTATTTTTAATGTCAACAGGAGTTGCAAAGACACTAAAGAAAGTGAGAAAAAAAGAACTCAAGGAACGATTTTGGAATCTAGAAATGGTACTATTAACCAGAGCAGGCTATACCGTTAGTCTTAGATTTAAACAGGGTAGAGTTTGGTTGCTAGGAAGATGAGAACTATAAAAGCCATGAGCAATTGTCTAAGTTAAAGAATTATGTGTTATTTCAGTGATCAGTTAATGGACAAGTCATTTTAAAAGGAATAGGAAAGAACATGGATAGTGTAAGAGCCACATTTGAATTTTTCTAAGCATCCTTTTAAAAGGAGGAGATATAAAAGAAACTGTGTCATGAAGAACCTCAACAAACACAGCTCCTTCTGTTAGATTCTCCTTAAAGGTGAAGCTTCCATTTGGCTTGTTAATGTACCTTAAATTAACACAATGAAAGTGCCTTAGTGTCTTACATTCACTTGCTTTTTTTTTTTTTTTTAAGTGTTACATGATTGACTACTCCCTCTAGTCACTTCCCCACCTTTTAATACATGAAAGTAGAATTTGACCTTGGAGACAGCTCAACTATTCTCTTTTGGTTTTTTGTTTGTTTTGTTTTGTTTTGTTTTGTTTTAAGACAAATGTAAATCCTAAGTTTTTTGAGAGGTGATTACATAGAAAACTATCAAATTATCAGTTTTTCCTTTCTAAGTATAAGACCTCAAAATCATCCTACATAATCAGCATATTCCTTCATTTGCAAAAGATTCTCCATATGTATACCCTCAAGCTATGTTGCCTTTTTGAGATATTTTAAATCATTCAAAAAATAATTATTCATACACTCACAAGTTAAATCTGAAACCATTGTCGTGCCTTTAGAATAATCCATTCATTTAATTTTTTACTTATTTCCATATTGAAATCAATAGCCAGGACTCGATTTTTCTCTTTGTATAAATTTATGACTACCTTAGAAATTGTCTCAGTTCTGGACCCAGCACCAGGTACATTCTCAAAGAATTTAGATCATTTTTATTTTAGCATTTTGTTCCTTTTTGTTCCCCCACATCACCATGCTTTGCACTACTGTCTCTTATCTCTAAAAACAACACGACATAGATACCACCAGAGGACTGAGCCATTCTGTTTGCTTTTTGAATTTTGCTCCCCCACCACCCAACCCAGTATTCTGCCCTGATAGGCTGCAAGCTCTCAAGTCTTGACCAGTACTGTTTTGTTTCCATTAGAGAATGAGTCTTTCACCTCTGCTTCTTGTGGAATTCATTAAACAGTGATTTTTAAATGAGATTCTGTAATCCAGTGTGAATGGAAAAAAAATTGATTGCTGAATTAAAACAAGTTGGGACATAATTTAATTAGTACCCAAGCAGAAGAGAAACTACTTTAGTGCCTTAATGGAAAATCAATTTTGCAAGAAAATTTCACATTTTTAAGGCTAATTAGAAAAACATTTACTTCACAGAGAAGCGTTTGGAGAATACATATTCAATCAAAAGGCAGAACTTTTTTAGTTTCCAGTGGCCAATTACTCAGTACTTCTTTGGAATGAGTTAAAGCTATTATTTCTTACGGCGTCTTTATAGCCAAGGATCATGAAAGAACTGATGCTGTTTCTAAGTATATTTAGTAGTAGTAGATGGCAACTCATGTTCTCAGGGAATCTCCGCCCAACAATCAATGCTCTGATTGGAAATAGCATGAAGGGTTAATTGCTCTAACTTTAAGCATGACACCAATAAGAACTTTCCTTCCATGTCATTTACAGTCTATCATACTTGAGAAATGCAACAAAGACATCCATAGCATGTCAGGAAGGCACAACTTATTTTCATTTCTTTAATTTTTCATGGTCTGTCTTCCCCCACTGGACTGCAAGCTCCTTCCAGACAGCAGCCATAAATGTTCTCCACTGCAAAACCAAAATTGATAAGCACACAGTAGGGGTGCAAAATATTTTTCAGTAAATGAATGGAGAGAGGTATTTGTTGTACTATAAGAAATTTTTCCAAATGCCCTTTATGAAGTCCACATTAACAATAGTAATTGCAAGAGCTTGAATTGACATCTTGAGAAATAAGACTGAATGAAGTACTCTAATGACAATTTTTTTCCTTAAATAGCAGACTGATAAATCTAGACTTGGGACAAAGTAAATATTGTAAATCTTGGTTCTTCCCAAGGACTGGAGTTGGAACATAAAAGCCAGGCCCACCATTATAAGTACTTTTCACATGTCATTTTGTATTGTTTCTGGAGCAACCATACAGAGTCACTCTTCATATCTCCATTTTACATGTTAGATAACACAATTGCCTAGAGCCACCCACAAAATAAACAAAATGACAAGGATTTAGACCCAGCTCTGTCTTACTCCCAAACCCTTTTTCTCTCCACAATTGCCATAGAGTTGATCAACACTCAGTCAGTGCAAGGAGATTATCTACTTCGTCTTCCTTTTTATCCTCAGTAGCCCTACACCTACAACAGACAAAGTGCTCAAGTATTTTCAAGTAAATCAACTGAACAAATTAAAATGAAATGAGAATTTTTTCTTACAAACACATCATCAGTCATATCACGTTCAAGGAAATCATCTGTGAAGGATGTCCAACTATTCCAGTTCTACTGTTATACAAAAGCCCAAAATACTTTCAAATTCCAGCCCCATCTCTAAAAAATTCTCACAGTGTTCAATACATTCTTTTGTCTGTCCTGGGCAATAGTGACTTGTCTTTATCTTTAAATGGTAAATTCTATTGAAATGGTCAGAAACTGCTTAGGGTCAAGCATAGATGATGAGTTGATAATTAAAGTGGGCAAAACAGTTTTAATTAATATGGAAAAGTGATGAGGTGGATGTTCTTTTGAAGGTTATATTCTGACTCTGAAATGTTCTGAGCATTAGCATCATTTCCATGGTGTCTCAAATGGGTTACCGTGTGGGAAATTCTCATTGGGAGATTTAAGTTCTAATACATGTAGTGCCAAGGAAATCTAATTTTTTAAATAGAAACCCGTGTAGGTGTTAGTTTTTCTTTTTCATCCAAAGAATAAAAGGAGAGAAAGTTATCAATTGAATTTTAAATAAAGCAGAGCAAAGCGGCTTGGGAGCCTGAGTTTCATGTATGTAGGCTGGCAGGGAAGAAAATGAGGAGTGGGAGTTGAAACGGGAACAAATAGAAAAAGAAAGAACAAGAAAAATGATACAAACAAGAGCAATCTTATGTACTGACTTTCCATATTATTGAGACCGTGAGGAAGATTCTGAGTGGGAAGCAATGCAGGAGACTGTCTTGTACCATCTTCCGCACATCAAACCTTTTAAAATGTAATTTTTTCTGATAAACTCATCATATGTTTTAGAACAATTTTTTTATTATCTTGTTTGTGAGTCTTCAAATTAAATGTTTTTACCTTCTGTCTTACTCCCACCTATTTTTGAGCAGGCCAAATGTTTGTATTGTGAAATCTTTAATCCATTACAATCTGTTACTCCACAATCAGAGGAAATGTCAGCTCTTGAGTGGTGCTAGTTTTAATACAGAATAAGGGAGAAGGATGAGGACTTGATGACAAACAAGAGCTTAAATAATTAAAGGAAGAAAGAGAGGGAGCACGTGCACACACACACACAAACTTATTTTACACACGACTAAATTCTTTCCAATTATCAATAAGAGCTCTGAAATACTGCAAATTAATTTAATGCATTCATCCTTTTGTTTATCCAGCATATATTTATTAAGCCCCTTTTATAGACCAGGGATGATGCTGATTTCTGGGCTATCAGGATGAATAAGATAGACGCATTAAATTTAGTCAATCATAAATTAATAATGAGACAGAATTGAAGAATAGATTACACCTTTGGGCCTGTATTCAACCTATGTAAATCAAACCATGATTCCACTTGCTAGTGGGGAATTGTTGGGTTTGTTACTTAATCCTTTCGATAAAATGGGTTAATATTACTCATCTCAAAGGATTAAGAAAATGTGGTATATATACACAATGAGGTTGTACCCAGCCATAAAGAAGAATGAAATTAAGGCATTTGCCAGTAAATGATGGAGAACAGCATGTTCAGTAAAATAAACCAGAATCAAAAATCTAGGGTCAGATGTTTTCTCTCATATTTGGAAGCTAGAGCAAAATAACAAGGAAAAAGGGAGGTAATATAACATAAGGACAGAGAGAAAATCAGCAGAGTAGAAGGAGATTGAGGGGTAGGGAGAAGGAACCAGAAAAAGAAGAAAATGCAGAATGAATTTAACAAAATTTTCCTAAGTGCATATATAAGTATGTCACAATGAACTCCACCTTTATGTATATCTGTAAAGCATCAAATTAAAATAAATAAGTAAGTTAAGTAAATGGAAGACCAGTAGAATAGAGGAAAGGAAAGCAGGAGGAGAGGGAAAGAAGAGACGCAAGAAACTAAAATGGAACAAATGTAATTCCATGCATGTACGATTATGTCAAAATGAACCCAATTATTATGTATAACTATAATACACTACTGAAAGCATTTAAAAAATATTATTCCTCTCCTTGAGCTGAGTTACATTCTAAATGAGAGAATTCATATAAAGCACTTAAAACAATTCTTGGCACCAGATAAACTCTCAGTAAATATTGGTTGTTTTTGTGATTGCAACACTAATCAGAGCTGTCATTTTCTGGCCAGCTGAAAACCAGTGCTGTAAACATTATACTTACATCCTTCCTTTATGAGGAGACTGAGACAAGCCCAAGGGTTCAGAAGATTGGGTTCAGAAGATTGTCAGACACTGTCATAAAAGGGGGAACCTCCATTCCTGGTCTCGTGTGCAAGTCTTTAGGGTATGAAAAGTTTTCACGAAAGCCAACCCAGGGCCAGGCTCAGTAGATGTGAAGGGAAGGTGGCACTAACACAGTGTTGCCCAATGAGCTCCTCTAAGTTTTGACACCACACACAGGAACTCAAGCTTTTAGGCTCTGCTAAAAACAAAAAGATGGACAATCATAGGTGTTGACGAGGGTGTAGAGAAACTGAAACCCAGTGGAAATGTAAAATGCTGTAGCCACTTGGGGAAACAGTCTTATCTTTCCTCGAAATGTTAAATATAGTCACCATGGAACTCAGCAATTCCTCTTCTAGGTATATGCCTAAGATAAATGGATGTCCATACATGAATGTTCATAGCAGCATTTTTCATAATAGACAAAAGTAGAAACAAATCATATGTCCATCAACAAATGAATAGGTAAAGAAAGTAGGATATCACCACACCACACAAGATTATTCAGCCATAAAAAGGAATGAAATGATGATACATGGTACTACACTGATTAACCAGAATAGGCAAATCCATAGACAAAAAGTTGATCAATGGTTTTGTAAGGCTTTGGGAAAGAGGGAGCTTGGCAGGGAGATGGAGAATGACAGGTAATTGATAAGGGCTTCTTCCTGGAGTGATGAAAATATTCTAAAATTAGTGGTGAGTGTTGTTCAACCCTGTGGATATACTAAAATCTACTGAATTGTGTACTTTAAGCAGGTGAATTTTATGGTATGTAAGTTATATTTCAATAAAGCTATTTTTTTAAAAAAAGGGTTTCAGGCACTAAAATTCCAAACATGGAAGCATCATGTTCCATATTGGCAAGGGCCCCATCAGAAAAAGTCATCAGGTGGGTTGGGAATGGCCTTCCTGATACTGTTTCAAAAGTTTAGGAATATTCCCTAATATATTCTAGTCTCTATTTAAATTAGGGCACTTGTCCCCAAAACCATATTCTTTACTCCCAGCCTCCTAATACAAGGTCCTAAGACTCTCCCTTTGTAGATGATGAACTCAGAGTTAGATCATAACATTAGTCAGTGAGAACTTAAGACTCAAAGCACCAGTTTTTTGTGGTTCCAAAGCCATTTTCTAGTAGCCTGCTCTTTTTTAGGGCAGAAGATCTAGACTTCATTTTTCTGGTGTAAAAGAATCATTCTAAATATTAGAAGTCATCCTTTTTTCAGCATATCTTCATCCTGTGGCTTCTCAAATATTTCTCAAGTCACTTAATTGCTATTTTATGGACCTTTTTCACCTGTAATCCCAGCAGCTCAGGAGGCAGAGGCAGGAGGATCACAAGTTCAATGCCAGCCTCAGCAAAAGCGAGGCACTACACAACTCAGTGAGACCCTGTCTCTAAATAAAATACAAAATAGAGCTGGGGATATGGCTCAGTGGTCATGTGCCCTGGGTTCAATCACCAGTAACAAAAAAAAAAAATGTTGTAAATTGAGAAAAAATTGACATATAATAAAGTCTCCTAACATTAAGCAATTTGAGTCTTGACAATTGTATACACCAGTGTAGCCACTACTCCAATTAAGTTATAGAACATTATTTACCCCAAAAATGTTCCTCATGCCTCTCTCCAGTCAACCCCTAGTCCAAGCCCCTAGGAAAAACCTGTTTCAATTTTCTCACCACTAGTTAGCTTGCTTGTTCACTAATGACATTTGAATGGAATCACACTATTCTGTCTGGCTTCTTTTACTCAATATGATAACTTTGAGATCCTTCATATAGTTGCATACAAGTTTTTCTCTTCTTTTTGTTGAGTTATATTCTATCATATGCACATATTAAAATTTGTTTAGCCATTTTCCTGTTGATGGACATCTGGATTTTTTCCAGTTTGGGATTAATATGGGGGGGGAGGTTGTTTTAAATATACTTGGACAGCTTCTTGTAGATGTGTTTTCACTTTTCTAGAATTGTTGGATCATGGGTAGGTGTATGTATCGTGCTTCTCTAAACCTAAAATAACTAGGACACCAAGTAGTAGTCTATGTAGGGATGTATTGTGATACTCAGTGGAATCTGATCATGTCTTCTCACTCTCACCAGCCTCCCTGATGATGCTGAGCATCACCTTGACCCTTGACCTTGGGAGTGTATTGCCTATACTGGACCATACACTTGGCACCTTATTACATATACTCTTAGTCTCTATATAAGGTGTCTAGCCACATGACACTATAACACAAAAAAAGATGCCTTACTTACCTGTTTTATTGTCTTCATAGGTAAAAAAATAAAAAATCATATATCACAATATCTACCTCTTAGGAGACTGCGTGGTATAAATCAAATAAGTATGGAACTATGAATCCAAATTCCATAAATTCTCTGAGCTTCTTTTCCTCATATATAAAATGCTGTTGAGAAATGTAGAAGATATTATATAAATGTGTTTGGAATTTAAAAATTATTTTTCAAACACACTTCAAATGTGAAATGAATTCCTAAAACAAACATTTAGATACATGAAGGAGCTCTTCACTTTCTCTGTTTTATAGGGGGAAACAGTCCATTGTTTCTAGGACCATTTACAAGTGCCTAAACTATTTTTTGCTCTCCCTGTAGAGCCAGTGACAGTCTACGTATCTTTATTATTAGTCTTGTCCACCTCTCTCCAGATTTCAGATGCCTGAAGGCAAAGTTGAGTGGTACCTAAGCTTTCCTGGTAAAGCTGATAGAGGAATTCTCCCCAACCCAATTCACACAAAACAACTCTGACACTCACCTATGTCCCTGCCAGCCTTCTCTCATCTCTTCTCATTTTTTGCTCTACTTTAAATGTTCCCCCAAATCACTAATTATATGCAGTTCTTTTCTTCCCAAGGCAGACCACAGAAAGATTGAGAACCGCAAATGTATGGCAGGGTTCTTTCTAGGGTGTCTTGCTCCTGGACTTCAGGAACTGGCGGACTTCTGACTTAAAAAAAACACAGCTGGGCATGGGCAGTGGAGATGTCAGAGGCCAGAAAAACCAGCCCAGGCCAAGCTACCTACTTACCACTTGCCTTGTGTACAGGACAATGTGGATAGATGGGATTCCTTTCGCTCTAGCATGAGACCTTGCTTTCAACATTCTTTCTGAAAGCACTTTCCACATCAGTAGTCTTCATATGGAACATGGTACATATGCTAGAACAAATTTCAGGAGCCAGATAAAATAGGAATATTAGTATGAACGGAAGACCCCAGGTACAATTCTAGCAGAGACCAGAAGGAAAATTTGAAAATACCTCTAGTCATGGTCCTCTCATTCATTAAATTTCAAACACCGTGGTATGTGGTCAGAGACTGCTGTTTACCAATAATTTACAAGCTGCTGTTTAGTTTAAGCTGTTATTTCTATGTGAGTAAATCAATATTCTGATGAGGTGCCTCTTGGTAATTTCACTTTCTGCAAGTATTTAAAGACAGGAGGGAAAAAATGTCTTTCAGAAACCAGCACAGTATCAGGAATAGTCTGTTCTTAATTGTATCTCAAAAACAAAAAACAAAAATAGAGTGAGATTAGAATATTAAAATAGGTAAAAAAAAAAAAAGTCTGGAGTTTCATGTTTTGATTTTAGAACACATTTGTGGATAGCTTAATACACAAATAAGGAGTGCAGAAAGCAGTCTTTGAATTGCCTGCCTGGCATAAAATCAACATCAATGTTCAACCTAGAATCCAAGAAGAGGAGTGGAGAGATACCTGCTTCTCTTTAATGTCATTGATTTTCCAGGCAGTGTCATGCTGATGCTTTATTTATATTGAGACCATATTTGAAAGTGGAAAAAGGCTGTGGAACCTAAGTGTCCTGGTAGGATTGCCTACTTTTGTTTTTTTTTAAACAGATAATTTTGTTTCTTTTTAATAAACAATGCTTTCAAAGGTCTGTTCCCTGAAAAATCAGATATAGTGCACATTTACATTTAACTGTATTAAACTTAAATTTACTGAGTAGCTTTTATAAAAATCACAGAGTGACTTTGTTCATTTAATCCTCATAACAACTCTGTGGGGTGAGCATCCTTATTATCCCCAACCTACAGACACTGAAACTCAGAGAAGTTGGAGTGGGATCAGTCATGAAACTCGCATAGGGAGAGCTGAGAGTCAGACTTTGGTCCGACTCCAAACGCACCTGTCCATCATATTTAGTTGCTACTGTGAAAGAGGTTACAGGGCCTGTGCTAGGCATGATGTCTTAGTCTGCAAACAGACATTCTGCTCATGCTCGATGGCTTGTTTTCCTCATTCCCATTCTACCCACCACAAGGCCACTACCACACTGTGCAAAGGGAGAGCAACAACAGCCTACCTCCACACCGCTCCTGTCCCCAAGTCCCTTAGCTGTTCCCCAGTCTTCTGGGTCATCTTTGCATGCCAGATCTGTATGAATCCCACATAGATAGGGTTCAGATGTTTCCTTTTGCAAGTCCCTCTATTCCCCATCTTCTAGTTTATTACTAGAATACAAATCTCAGGAAAGAGAAAAAAATCGTACCTATCTCTTTCATCACATTTCCTTATACCAGGTATGATGATGAACATAGTGTAGAACATCCTACCTTGTAATTATACCCAAAACATCAAAGATCAATGAGCCAGCTGGGTGTGGTGGCACACACCTGTACTCCCAGTAGCTCAGGAGGCTGAGACAGGACAATCTTGAGTTCAAAGCCAGCCTCAGCAACAATAAGGTGCTAAGCAACTCAGCGTCTCTAAATAAAAATATAAAATAGGGCTAGGGGTGTGGCTCAGTGGCTGAGTGGCCCTGAGTTCCATTCCTGGTACCCCCCCAAAGAAAAAGATCAATGGGCCATTCTAACATTCTCCAAATAATGTTTAATTAGATATATTTTAATATAATTTTTTACAAAGCAAAATTTTTTTAATCTTAAAGTTTACTAAGCCCAAGTTTTATAATGCAACAGAAGCTTATTGACATTGTCTAGCAAAGATATCGAGCTCAGAATTGTCCGATTTTTTGTCATTATGAAAATAATTTTGAAAGAGCAATAAAGTTGCCAAAAAATGAGTAGTTCCCCTCTAACATACTATAATTTGAAATATGGTATTGACCATTCTCTTGGATTCCTTTTTCAAAACACTTCCTCTAATGAGACAGAGAGGAAAAGCATGTACTACATCTCACAAGACCCAGATGATTGCTAAATGCATGTCCTTCAGGCCCCTTTCTTCAAAACCAAATATTTAACATTTTGAAGAATAGATTGTATCATACCTACCTGGAAGTTTTCATATCTTTGTAGGAATTATTTTAGACAATCTCACATATAATTTAGCTAATTTTTAAACACTTTTTATATCAGGTCTGAATTTTAGCAGCATCACTTTTACTAAATTACTTATTTTCAATTGTAGCCTTCAAGGTTTTGCATCAGTTGGAGCTAGACCTAGTTTTCTGCATCAGCAGCTTTTATCAAGTGATGTCTTGAGGCCTTGGTTTTCGTGACTACCACATCCCCCCAAGCCCAGCCTCCTCCACCTGCTGGCTATTCCCTCTTCAAAACTGTCCAAATTTTGTGATTCCAATTACCAATCAATTCACTTAGGAGTAAAAAAAATTTAATAAATTTAACTTAAATCCGAAATATATACTTGAGCTCTATGAAATCTCACAAATTCTATTTCAGATATTATTTAGCCACCATTGCAAATGAGGAAATACTTGCACAAGCTAAAAACAAAAAACTAGTCTGAAAAATCGTGCAACTAGCAAATCATGGCCATATTTAAATCTAAAGTTTACCTAATTCCAGAGTACACATTTATAACTATCCATTCTATTTCTAAATTCTTCTAGAGCAAGAACTTTATCAAACTCCTAGATTTGGGAGTTCAAGATATGTTCAAGTAAAGCCTAAGGTACCCTGGTGATTAGCTTATCAAAAAAATGCAATGTGTAAATATGGTGGCCCTTTCTCCTTTAATAAATAGATTGAGAGTTTTCCTGAAGAATTAATCAGGATCAAAAATATGCCTGTTTAAATAACATGCATACAGTTTGAATTCTTCTTGGTGTGATGCAGCAAAGGAAAGTGTGTACCCAGTGACTGCTATTCCACATACAGCAGAACTGAACCAAGGATAGAAAAGGGATGGGACATAGCTGAATTTTAACAAGGCTGATTTAGGCCAGAGCTGCCATTTGGGGCCTTTGGTTTGAGTCTGAAATAAGTATTTACCAGGATGTGTTGTACAAGTCACCAGGGGATATATTTGTAGAAAAACCTAATACACAATCACAAGGATCAAACCTCCTTTCAGATCCTCATGTTCAGCACATAAGAAATTCAGTGCCCTAGGCTAGAACTTAAGTAAGTGAGAGCAGAAACTGGTTCATCATGTGTCATTTCTACAGGAAGATGATGCCTGAGACATTGCATGATTTCTTTCAAGTGAGCACAGAGCCTCTCACCCAGACATTGGTGAGTGCCTAGAGATCAGAAGGGTAGCAGAAGCTGGGGCCTGACAGGAAGAGTGCTGTCCACTGCTTCTCTCAAGGCCCTGCTGTGGTGATCCCCACACTAACTTGCCCAGTGCTCCCTAAGAAAATGCTTCAGCATGCCTCCTTTTCAAAAGAAATCACATGCACTTGACCTCAGAAATGAAAACAGAGATGCTCCTTATTGAATGCAGCTTCTAGCATCCCTAAACAAAGGCTTTGTAAATGATAAGCTAAAATCTCCCAAAGATTTCAATTTAAGACATAAGTTATTCAGACATATTCTGAGACTATGAAAATTAAGGACTCCTTTGTGCCCAAATGGGAAGTGCTACATCTTCTATGTTTCATCCTTTCTATTTAAAAACTGAGATTTCTTAAAGTCTTTATCTGTTTGGATTATCTCTCAAGTTCGATTTATTTCAACATTTCTAGTTTATATTTGTCCCCCAAATTACAGAACATTTTAAAAGTGATAAATTTAAAATTTGCACTATCTTTGTTGGTATATCAGTGAATATTAGTAATATTGTCTCATATTGGCATGACACTTTTAGGTGCTTCTGAAACCATGGAGACCCCTAGCTCTGTGTTTCTGAACCTATTTGTCTCTTTCCACCAGTCTCAGGGCTGTGTCACCTATGGTAGTTTCCAATTTGACATGGACTCATAAAATAGTGAACCAGAATCTTGTTCTTGAAATGAAAGAACTCAGTGTTAACCATCCATTAAGTAGGGGTCAAACACCCATTTAAGGTAGTGTGGAATGACTCTCTGAAGACCTGTCAGTCCAAATAAAAAGAAAAACATTCAAATGTGGTAAGAAAAACTGAACCAAAGACCCTCCTGAAGGTGTCAAATGTTGAAGCAGGTATCTAAAAGTACTCAACTCTCTGGAGGGCTTTTAAAAGTCAGAATTGGGGCAAGCATTTTTATTCTACTTCAAGGTAAGTGAATAGACAAGGTGATCTCTTGTGGGATCTAGCAGCCCTGTGATTCATCAAAGGTATTTAGAAAGCAACGCTCTAGGAGAGAGAGCTGTAGCATCGATCTAAATCAAGATTTACGTGCAGGTTCTCTTTGTTTTTCATTTCTAATCTCTGCCTGCATTTTCATAAGACCTATCACAGTAAGACATACCCTCTCCAATTACTTTGACAAACAATGATAACAGTACTTGGGGTTTTAGTCTCTTCCAAAGTAATCCATTTTTGACAGTGAAAAATAGAGGAAACCAATTTCTGAAACTATGGTGTACAATGATGGATTTGGGGAGCTCATCTAGCAGAGTGGGTTCCTATATATCAACCTCTGGCTAACTTCCTTGGGCAAGTGCCCAGAGGCAGCCCACTCTCAGTGGAAGGTTAGATGAATGTAATAAAAACAAAAGTCATATCACGGTGACTTTCCTACCAGGGAGTACATTGTAAAAAAGATAGCAAGTTTAATATAGACTTTTTTATTTTAATGAGGGTTACTTGATAACATTAAAAAATTCAGTCCAGGGATGTGAAATTTCACATTATAAATAGTTCTTGTAAACAAAAGTACTAATGAGTTGAGCCTTTAGCTGTCATATCTAACCTACTACTGATATTCACATTCATTGATGCCAATTGACTCTTAATTTTACAATGTTCAACAATAAGAATAGAGTTACTTGTACTATGAAAGCAGAAGAGTAGGTAGCCATTAGACAGAACTATATGGAAAATGTTTTATTATGTAAATAAGACCTAGCAAACCCTTGTGCTGTTTTCATGGTATTTGAAGTATGCAGCATGGAATGACTTTCATCACTGGGAAACAGAGGATTTTAGACAGAGCTGAGAAACCTGTGAGGCTGGAACAAAATTAGGTCTTGAGGGAAAGAAAAGGAATGGGCAGAATAGATAAAGATTCATAGCCTGGGTTAATGCAGCAGGAAATGCATTGTTAAAAGGCTTTCTACAACTTTGAGAAACATCACATAATCATATTGATCCAAAATACTTTCTTGAAGCACAGACTTAAAACCTTGTGTTTTTAATGCCAACTGAGCTCTATTATAAGTAGCTATAAAATGTTTGTTCCTTTTCCTGGCCACGGCAGGAAACTCTTTGGTGGTTGCCAAATTTATTCTATTGCAATAAAATCTAGTAACCTTTGGACGTTCTGCTGTAATATCTGAGTCCCACTTAAGAGAGTATCTTCCCAGGGAGAGCCTGGGGATTGGGGAGAGGCCAAATCATCCATTCATTTCCACAAAACCTTTGGCCTGCTTCTGACAACTAAGGAGATTTGACTCCTTGGCTGGCCTTCCAGAAGCTCAGAGTGAGACTTCCTAGTATTTACTGTGTCACTTTTTAAATCATAGTTTCACAGTGTGACAAGTATACCTTCCTAGGTTAGAAAAAGCTGCTTTATGGCTAAAAAGAAGTATATAATCTCATCCCTGGTGGATGTGAAAAAATAAACAACCAGATACTGAACTAGGAAAATAAATACTTCTATGTACTTAATTTCATACAAAAAATTCATAGACCTTATTTTAAAGTTTCCTATGCCTTTTAGATGTCAAACTCAGGTCTCTTTATAAATGCCAAGTTTGAGTTAATTTTAAAAAATTACATCAAATCATTTCCATGCAACCTACAGTTTAATGGAGGACAGAGAAAAGGTTGCCCATTTCAGGTAGTGTGACTGGAGAAAGAGTTCATGGAATAAAAAGGGTCTTTGTAATCAAACAGACCTGTATTCCACTGTCTCTGCCTTTCATGAGCTGTGCAAACCTGAAGATATGCTAACCTCTCTGTGCTTTAATTCCCTTGTGCATCAGATGGCAAATAAGAAACCTCTTCACTGGCTGTTATAAGGATTAAATGAGACACTGCATGTGAAAACTTCCCGAACCCAGCAAGCTTGCAATGAATACTAGCTCCCTTTTGATTTGTCCTTCTTCAAGCCTTTTGGGGTCTTATAAGTTGCTTAATAACAAACAGATTGTGCCACTTAACTTTCCTATTCCTTCTTTAAAATACAAAAACTTATTTTTGATAGAGGAAAAAATTGCATAAAGCCAAAATTACATACCATAAAATATTTGTAAAGGGTAGTCCCACAAAATGGAACAAATTCTCCTTCTGCTCATAGAAACACAGTTGATTTTCACACAATTATAGAAAAACTCAGCTACTTTGACTTTTTCTGATATCTGGTGATCACAAATGTCCTTTCCCTCACGTTCCTTTTCTTCTCAATGCAATAGTTAGGCTCTGCACTGTGAGAGGGCTATGACAAGCTATAGTTAATAAGTTTTCCATGGTGTCAAAAGTAATAACATTAACATGCTGTTGTGAGTTAAATCAATTTTGTTTTGTGCACTGGCCTGCATAACCGTGAATGACATTTTGAAATATGATCAGGCAGGAGCTGGAAGGAGCCAAGTGGCAAGGCAGAATAGGATGCAGCCATCAGCAGAGAAGGTGGCCGCAAGCACTTGGGAGCATGGGCAAAGAAATGCAGGATGTTGTTACAGCAAACTTTAAGGCGATTTGTTACAGATTATTTTGCCTCTAAAAGAAATTCCCTGAGTTTATCTTCAGAAAAAAACAAAAAATGTTTGACATCCTGGCTCCATGTCTAGAAATGAAAGACCATCTTCCTGGTAATCTCTGATTTCAAGTTCAAGTATCTTTCAACCCACATGGGTTTTTTGTTTTGTTTTGTTTGTTGTTGTTGTCAGCCTGCAAGAGGCAGCTGCAGCTGATTCGTAATAGCTTTTAAGATGATGCCTCAAAAGTGGCATTTGAAAGTCCTAGTGATTGTGTTTTCCTCAGAGACTTTGGACATTCCTTGCCCATGAGACAGATAAATAAATACATTGTCCAGAAACAGTTAAAAGATACATGTTGAGCCTAGAATGAAAATATCTTAGGATGACTCAGGGATCAGATGACCAAAATGGCTGGTGTCTTGGCTTGGTTTTTTCCTGAGAGTGTTAATATTCCAATTGTAGCCAGAAATCAAATTAGATTAAGGGAGTCACTATAGATAAGAACTAGAGGTTTTATGCCTCTTTTTACTATAAACTTGACAATTTAGTTTAAGCAATATCCCATAGGAAAAAAAACCTCCTTCATAAATCTGTTAGCACAACATTTTTTGTCTGTCCAGAAGTATTACTAATACATCACCCAATTTTTAAACATGTCTATAAATGTTTTGCTATTTGAATAAATTAAGAGTATTGTATTCTAGGTTATACATATTGTTTAATATCTGCAGCCTTAATACATGATATGGAAGAATCGTTATCCTCATTTTTCAAAGAAAAAGTGGAAGAATTCCCTCAAAGGGACTATTAGGTCACAGAGTATATTTTAACTCTCGTCACTCTGACTCCAGAGCCCGTGCTCTAGGTGACACATGACCGCAAACACCTTGGCCCCTTCTTCTCCTGCAGCCAGTCCACTATGTCTTCTTTGGTAGGCAACTATGCTCTGTACCTCTACAGTGAACTAGCTCAAATGAAAAGACACCAGCAAAAGAAATGGCTCCTCTGTGGAAGATGTTTTCATTTGTCATCTGATTCAGGCAACATCCAAGCACAGATCATACGATGCAAGGCCCTGGTGATCTAAAGATGAATTAGACCTTGTTTCTGTACTCATGGAGCTCGTAACCCATGAGTGAGTGATAGTGCAGTTAAGAAGAGGGGAATTCAGATGAGATGACTAGAGTGTAACTTTGAAACAAGTTATAAAGGAAGATCAGGAATTCAATAGGTTGAGAATAAGGACTTCCGAGGAGAGGAAGCCCAGCGAGCATTTGGAATGTTTAGGAAATAACAAAAAGTCCAGAACTGACCAGGATGAGGGAGAGCAAAGCCAGGAAAATCAATGTAGATAACATTTAAAAATGGGTCTTGCAAATGGGAGTTTGCATTTCATTTTCACTGTTAGGAGCTAGAGGGGATATTAAAGTGCCAGTGGTCCTATCAGTTCTGTAGTTTAGAAAGCTAATCCTTTGCCAGTGTGACGATGGATGGATTCAAGGCTCTGCCTCCATTAGGAGGTTATTGCAGAACTTATATATGTCTGTGAAGATAGAAATAAGAACTCAAAGTTGAAAAAGTGGTTAAGCACTAGAATTTATGGAATTTTGTTATTGATTGAGGGGTGAAGGGCAGAGAACTATTAAAAATAATTCCGGGCTGGGGCTGTAGCTCAGTGGCAGAGCGTTTGCCTAGCATGTGTGAGGCACTGGGTTCAATCCTCAGCACCACATAAAAATAAACAAATAAAATAAAGACATTCTGTCCATCTGCAACTTCAGGAAAAAAAATATTAAAAAAAAATAATAATAATTCCAATTCTAGTGTGATTGACAGGAAAATGAGCAAACAAAGCAATAAGTGAAATTACAGAAAGATACACTAATTTTAAGGGAAAAAATAAGTTCTATTTTGGACATGTTGAGTGTTCATTGCCACTTCAGATCATGTTAATGCCTCTTCTTCTCCCACAACTTATTTGATTGAAATACAGTATTTAATGTTCTTCTAAATAGTATCACAATCCTTTAGTAGAATCTGAGAAACAAAGTAATGTTATGTCTTTACCAGTCTAATATTTTTATAAAATTGCTCATAAGTAAAGCCAGAAGCCATGGTCTTCTTTTTTAATAAGTCTCCCAAAGAAAAATTTCCTGAAGAATGACAGGCCTGGCTTTTGTCCTTGCATCTTAGGCTGGTATACTTTCAAGTTTCCTCATGGACTTTGTGGTTTCCATTTCCACTCATCCCAGTCAGCCTCCAAATGTCATAAACCACTACAACCACCTGCTCCTTCTGTGCTGATCCAAGCTCAGGGCTGCTGAGGGGTCTAGTGAGAGATGAAATCTAAACTGTGCCTTATCCAAGGGCAGGATTCAGCAGACTTCAACTCTGGAAGACCCGCCATGTGAAGAGACCCTGAGCATACTGCAGGAGGAGGGAAACCCTGGGCAAAGCCCAAGCATGACAAGATATAGGTCTCCTTGTAGATATTTCATCAGGTCACACTCCTGGTCATCCATGTGCTCTTTTTTGCGTCCAAGAACCAACCTAGTAAGAGGGCCAACTTAGGGTGACATGTCTATATTAAATGTGTGACATAATCCTTCCATTAATACAACAAAAATGTATCTGCTGTGTGCCCAGTATTGGACTAGCACTAGCTGAGTAGGGAATGCACAAGGACAGATAGAACATTATTAGTTTTTCATTTAGTCTTAATTGCATATGGATGGAAATGCTACTGTACTTGGAGTGATAATGAAATAACTACCTTGCAGGTGTAGTCTACCATTCTCAGTTAATCCTCCCAACAACTAGTTGACATCAGGCTGATTATCATCCCCATTTTATACAGCAGAATACTGAGGGGGGAGAAACAATCTTCTCAAGGTCATGTAGCATGTAATTGGCAAAGCAGGTTTCTAATTTTCTAATTCACAGCTTAAAATAATCTCTTTCTTGCATTTATTTTTTCAGTCTTTTGTGGAAAGCTTATCCTTCCACCCATTTTATTGTATTTGACCTCATTAAATCCCTTTAAGGGGAGAGGAATGGATTTTATTATTCCTTCTGATTCAAGGTAATGTAATACATCTCCTTTTAGTCAATCAGTTTAACTCAGGCAACCTCAGGAACATAGAGGAAAATAGGGAGCCTGTTTGGACATACTTCTGGTCCTCTGAGAAACTCTTTCACCTCAACAGTCCACAGATTTCCATGGAAGACCTTGAGATGCTCATTTAGGAATTATAGCCTGCTGAATCCTGTGCATTCAGGAAGACATGAAAGCAATTACAAATTGCTTAACAGATGATGCATAATATTAGAGATGAAGTCGCTAGCTGTGAGCAGTTCCACCAGGGAAATCCTGCCATGTGATTTTTTTTTCCAAGTTCAGCACTTTGTATTAACAGTATCTTTCTGGAGTAGTGTTGAATGCTACTGAATAATGAAAATTGAAATGTAAAAACAAAATTGAAATTTCAGAAACGTTTACTATATAGAAAAAGAGAGCATGTATGTGGTGCTTAACAGAGTTGTAATAATAATGTTTCCTTAGGAAAGTGACTTCATAGGATAGTCTCAATTTCACCATTCATGGAAATAATAAGTATAACAATGTAACTATAGAACTATGCTGTAAGTGAAAACCTATTGCTAATAATGACTGACATTTATCTAGCACTCCCTCTGTGCCACATTCTGTTAGATGCGCTCCGTGTGTATTAACTTATTTAATCCTCACAGCGACTAGATTTAGATAGTATCATTCTCATTTTACTGATGAGGATACAAAGGCTCACAAAGGTTGAGAATATTCTCAGATCACACCTCTAATAAGTGAAAACACAACATTTGAACTCAGTAATCCAACCGCAGTCTTTCGCATGGTGCTGACTTTTAAGAACCTAATCTTAAGAATTTAGACTTAGCCTCCAGTCTGTTTCTTGATGTGCCTCATTTATTGGGAAACTGATTTTCCAGGAACCCAGGGAAAGTTGTCCCAGCTCAACTCTCTAGCCTGCTTGACTTTATCCTCACACACAACTGAAGAGTGTTCTTCCTTTTCAAAGGATGCAGTTTTCAGAGAGCTTTCCCACCTAACTGTACCACTCTCACCTATTATGTCATAATGTCACCCATTATGTCATTTCTCTACCTTTAATTCACACTGAATACATTTAGAAATCACCTTTTACAATATTACAAATTTTATTTGACTTTCTTTTGGTGATTTTTTCTCATAAACTTCAATTTAGAAGAGTCTTATTTGTCTTAGCATCTCCAAAAGTAGTCATATGCATTTATGATTCATCTCCTTCAGGATTCCAACTGCCTAATGACTTTTTTCAGATAAGACAACTGTCTATGTACCTCATAAAAGTACTAACTATTGTTTATAAATTCTGCAAAAGGACTAAAAATATTCTGCAAAGAGACAAAAGCTTGAAGTAATCCCTATTTCCATTGTTTTAACATGCATATGAGTTCTTGGTCAATAAATGAAGTAAAAAGAACTGAAAGTGATGTACATTTTTAAAATCACCACAGACATTTCACATGGCATCCCAAGTCTTTCAACTGAGAGAAAAAAATGAGAAGTCTAAGGCAGAACATTTTGAATTTAAAGCTGAAAAGAGTACATAGATAAATATGCTTTTGTTGGATTTCATGTGTGAAAAAAATAGATATATTTTTTAAAAATTTAGTATTATTCTCCATTTAGTAGGATAAAAAAATTACATATCATTCTGTTTAAAAAAATATATCTTCCATCATTACTTCTCATAAAAATCTGTGATATACTTTACATAATCCAAAAAATCCCTGACATCTCATCAGGGTCACTCTAGTTGTCAGTCTGAATACATGCAAAATGAGGCAAAAAAAAGACATGCTTATGTGCTTTCTTTGTTTTCATTCAAATTCACATCATAGTCATTTGCAGATCAACTCTATTTTGTACCATGTGGTTTAGTGACATCACATTTTCATGCAAGAACCCATTGAATTCCCTAACGATGTTCTGATTTTCTTAACAGTGAACACCAGTGAACTTTCCCCTAGGCAAAGCAGATGGAAACTAAATTGTTTCTGCAAGATGAACAATTTGTGAAATCTTAGCAAAATGAATTCCAAATATACTTAGAGATGAACTTGACTTTCTCTGTAATTCTGCCACAACATGCAGTGCATTTAAGGCCTACATGGGAATGACACTAATTAGCTGCATAACCTTTAAGCAGAAATGAATGAGAACAGAAGATCACCACTGAACAGACAAAAGTTAGAAACTGAAAAAGAAGTAATTTGTGGATGAGATTCCATCAAGAAGTATGTGATTAAGGTAGATGTTGGATAACATGCTCACTTATGGCCTTTGAACTGGTTCTCTTTAACCTATTTTGTGAAGGAAGTATCTAAAATTTAGCAAATTTCTTCACATTGCTTCAAGTCAGTTATATACCCAAGATGAAAATCTGAATTCAAATTCCTAATCTACACAGCTAAATTGCTGCTCCACATACCCTTATCTATACCAGCAAACTGAATTAAATGGACTAAGTGTTAGAAAGATTTGATGTGTTACCCATGATCTGACTACACTGTTTTCTGGTGACACTAGAGAAATGTTGAGTTTTATGCAGCAAGGCTGTGGCACTAAAAACAGACTGTGCTTTCTTCTTTACTAGCAAGAAAGAATCCTTGTGATTCTTAGTGTTTTGTCTAGAAGGTTGTAATTCCCTTAGATGTGACTAAAATGGCCAAGTCATAATCAGGCTTCATACTTTGTCTTAGTCTAGCCAGGCTACCATAACAAAGTAGCATAATCTGGGTGGCCTACAAACAGCAGAAACCTATTTACTGATAAATTCAGCATCTGACGAGGGTCCGCTTCCTGGCCCATGGTCTTTTTCTGGTCCTAACATGTGGAAAGAGGAAAAGGAGCTCCCTCGGGCTTATTATGTAGGGACTTAATCCACCCATGAGGGCTTAGACTCATGACCAATCACCTCCAAAGTCCCTGACACCTAATACCATTACTCAGGAGTTAGAATTTCAACATAGGCATTTGTGGTGACACATTCAGACCAGAACACACCTACTCAGATTTCAAATATTCTACCTTCAGCTCTATGTCATCAAGTAATGACAGATCTCTACAAGATCCAGCTGTTTAAGGTCTGAAAAACAATAACAAAGCAAAAAACTAGGAAAAATTTTTCCTAAAAATAGTTATTCTACTGATATTGAACTAGAAAGAAAAATGCTGAATCTTTTATCAATGGACTAGGTTTAATATTTTCAAGTTTTTTATATTCTGGTTTCATTTTGCTTTATATTTCATTTATTTACATACCTAGTTACAATTTCTCTCCATTGAACCAGCCAAATTTCCACTATTATTCTTGTACCATTTTTCAAACCTAGTCAGTCTTCCTAAATTGTCGTGGTTTTCTCCTTGACTCCTTTACATTTTTACCCAGCCTAATTATTCCCTTAATGAGCATTATTCATTATGCTAGGCATTTCTACTCTCCAAGGAAGCTTGAGCCCCCAAATCCTGCTGTTTCCTTTTTTTAGTTGTTATTTGGCTTGGTTTGATTTGATTTGCTTTAATAAGAAACATAAATGATATTTTAACTCTTAAAAAAATAATCAGCTATGCACTAGACAGCTCTATTTTACTATATGACGGCTACAAATAACTTAGCTTTTCATTTTTTACCTTTTAGTCTTAACCAACTAACTTCATTTTCTTACTATAGCACAAAAACTTAGAGTTACCATTTTCAATACCTTGCCTACAAGCAAGACACAATCTCTCTGGACCTGTAACTCTGTATTGACCTTTAGCCATCAGTTGACACTGAACCGATTAACACGTAGGACTTGTTTGAAGAAAAGTGTCAGATAGGTGAACAGACACTGCAGTACAATATTGCAGGTGCTATGCTAAGAGTTTGGAAAGGTATCCTAGAAAAGCAGAGAAAGGCCAGACTCTGCTGAACATGATCAGGGAAAGACTCACTGAAGAGATGACAGTTGAGAAATAAGTGGGAGTCCAGAGGAAAAACAGGAGGGAAGTTCCACCAGGCAGAGGAAGCAGAGCATTCCAAGGTCTGAAGGCACAAGAAAACAAGGTGCAATTGAGAACATGCACGTCCTGGTACTCCTTGTCCTATTTCTACAAAACTCTCCCCCATGTGAATTTGCTTTCATGAAGTAACCTCTCTGTTGTATAAGTATACATCCTCTTTGATACTGCCTTGATACTTTCATGACTTCCTTTTAATGCCTGTACCTTTATCCTGTACTCTGGCATTATCTTTATAGATTGCTCTTTGTGTTTTCAAATATTCTTTCCAGTGAGACCACCCTTTCCTAGAGTCTTTTAAGAGGGTGATTAAGTTTAACCTGGACCCTTCCATGTCTGCTGTGGTGATTCTTCTTGCTCGTGAAGATGAAGAGAGTGAGGAGCATTCACAAAGCTGGTCTTTTTTCTCTCATTACACATCAACTCTCACACCTCTAACCCACATTTTCCCTTTCGCACAATCCATCCCCCCACTCTAAGTGGCATCCTCCTCTTCTTGAGTATTAAGACACCCAACCACTTCCTTCCAGTGGGTAATCTTCCCCTTTACTGTAAAGTGCTTTGTCGTAAAGTGGATTCTGCTGCCAAGCTTCAGCAATCTGTCTATTATATCACACAGTTTTACTGCAAGCAGTGCTTTCTCTTTACTATGCTATTTAAGCCTCCAAGTCCTTTTGCCTGTTATTTCTGTCTTTTTTTTTCCCTTTCTTTGTATCTATTTTTTTTATTTTCTTGTATGACTTTCCTTGGATTGTCTGAGGCCATTTCTTTATTCCTAATTCCTTCTTTATTGCTCTGTGGACTTCAAATACAGGCCTCCTTTGGGATAGTGATTCTTCCTCTGCAAGTATCATCTTCTCCAGGCATTTTTATCTTAGTTCTCACTCTTTCTGACTAATTTATCTAAATTCCTGTTGTACTTTCCAATCTATTTTGGAAGAAACATAAATAACACGCAACATTGTTAATATTTAACTCCATCGAATCAATAATTTCCGCCCTACACTTCCCACCCCAATGTACCCAATAGGAACCTTTTTAGGGGCTACCTACCCCAAAACACTCACCTTCTTTTCTTACTCACGTCTATGCTACCTTGCCCTTACCTAAGACTTCTCTCCAAGTACTTTCTGCTTATGTGATTTGTCATCACACATGCACAGGACATCTCTCTGGCCATCTCAATTATACCAGGACTTAACCTCTGCTCTGGATTCAGAGCAACTGGAAGACAGAGTTCACATGTTTGCCTCAGCAGCTTTCAAATTCATATTTATATTTCCCTATCTTAGAACGAAATATCTCTGCTGGTGCTAATGGAACTTCAGTGTGTCATAGTTTGTGTTGCTTTTGGTTTTTTGTTGTTTGTTTATCAATGAAATTGCCACATGACCTACACCCTACCTGGTCGCATCCTAAGGAGAACTAACAGTCTTCAGCTGTAGCTTGCCAGGGAAATTACCACAGCACCTCAAACTTCTCCTCCCAATACAATCTACAAGAAATGTCCATCTTCTCTGTCATCAGCGGTCCACATCAAACTCATGTCTGTGGATATGAATGACTGAATATGTCTCCTGGATTCTTCCCTAATTAACAATTATGGCCCCACTACAAAGTTCCTGGCCAGTATCAATTCTCATCCCCTATCAAGTAAATCCACACAGACACCTTTGAAAATCTTTGCATTGCTTTCCCCATAATTCCCAATTGTTGATTTTCCTGATCTTTCTTCTGTCTTCTTTTTAATGGAAAATAAAATACAGAAATCAGCATTTTTTTCCTTTACTCTCTTTTCTCAAGTTTTTCTCTCCTCCATTTCTTCCTTTATTTTTTTCCTACCTCTTGGCCTTCCCAAATCAGTTCTTAAGCTTTTTTCCCATCTTTGTAACTACAAGGCTTCCATTTGTAATGCATAGGCCCAATGGCAGGCAGGCTGAAGCCAGAGAGAAGCCAGGTCTACTTTTTTTTTTTTTTTTAATATTTTTTACTTGTTGATGGATTTTTATTTTATTCATTTATTATTTATATGTGGTGCTGAGGCTCGAACCCAGTGCCTCACGCATGCTAGGCAAGCTCTACCACTGAGCTACAGCCCCAGCCCCGCCAGGTCTACTTTTAAATAGCTTTTTCTCCTTACCAACTCTGAGTGACTTGCCTTCATCTACACCAGGCTCTTTCTGTCCCCTCCTTCTTTGTTCTCTTCTCTGTTCTCTTCTCCATGATTTTAGGGTCCCTGTGAATACAGATGGACTCCACATAATCCTCACAGATAAAACAAGCGTTGCTTATCCATTTTATTTGGCAGGGGAAGCACTTGCTTAGTGTGTCCCCATAAGCTGGCTGGTGGCAGAACTCTGGTCTGCTGAGCACTTGCTGCTCATTTACCCCCTTCCCTGCCCCCCCGCTCCACCACCCCTGACATGGAGAAGATCACCTTTGTGAAGCAATGACATTTCTAAACTGTGTGGTTATTTCCATTCCTCTCAGGGTTTCCTCTTGGCTACCAAAGTCCTAAAACTAAAAAGGGAAAAGTGTTCTTTGGATAAAACAGTTCCCAGGCTTCTGAGCCTTCTCTGGGAAGACCTAGTTTTCCCATAATATTTCCTAAGTTCATCAGGATGCACCAGTAAAAGTAGCTACAAAGCAACAAAACTTCAGAATACAAAGTTTACAGCTGAATATGGCTAGCAACAATTCGTTGTCACCCTGGCAATACGCCTAATGTATAAGTCATTCAAATTCATACCTCTGCTGCTAGAAATGACACTTCAGGGTCAAAGTGCCAAATAATGCCTTTCAAGATTCTCTAG
This sequence comes from Xerus rutilus, assembly GCA_028644305.1. Lineage (NCBI taxonomy): Eukaryota > Metazoa > Chordata > Mammalia > Rodentia > Sciuridae > Xerus > Xerus rutilus. The sequence continues at coordinate 36,066,811 of CM053403.1, read as the reverse complement.
TATTTGGTTTTCATGAATGTTCCAGGATTAATGGCTTACTTTCAGGCATATATCTTTTAAAAACTTCCATTATAGCTGCATAGGTCAAATCCTCATTGTTATTTACAAATATATGTTTCAAAACTACTTGGTATCCACATTTACATTGGAATGGTAGATAACCCTGGTTCCTATGATCCAGATTCCTATATGGAAGAGGCTACTTATCCCTCAAGCTTTAAAAAGTCAGATGAGAATAATAAAATAAAACATTAAAATTGAGTTTGACTCAGGAAACCAAGGACATGTAATGGACAGCAGGAAAATGATAAAGGCACAAAGCAACTTTTGATAATGGTTGTCTTTGGAAACCTTCCGCAGGCTGTTCATTATTTTCCCTCCTTTTCACATGTTCTTAGATAATTAGTCAGTGGTTTGGATTCCACTCAACATTTTACCAACTAAAGCAGGATGGCAAGCTATGGGGCACACAGGCCATCATCCCCATTTTTGCTCCTTTTCACATTTACCTTAGCAGTAAATCATCTGTAACCCAACAAACTGTCAACTAAGTTTAATACCATCATGAATGCTGTGTCATCCACTGGGCGACATAACAGCCTTTCATATAATTTTGAAATGGAATGAGTCAGGTTTGGTGCTATATGGTGAACTGATATCAACCAATCATAAATTCAGACTTTGGCATATGAGTGAGATGTGTATGAAATATTCAGTAACACGTAGGCTGTTGGATCTATGACTCTGGAGCCTAGAAAAAGATCTACACTATAGATATCAACCTTGGAGTCACTTCTGTATTGTAACTAAAGTCTAAAGCTGCACTAAGATTTGCTTATAAAGAAAAGAAAGTTAGAACCAAGCCTTGAGAAAGGAGTCCAGGAATAAGTGCCCAGAGATGCAGAGAAACTCATTAGAAAAGCACTGTATTACACAATCCAAGAAAGGGAAGAAAGTCAATGAATTCTGATGAGAGCTCATGGTAAAGAGACCTGAAAAAAATATTTATGGCTCAGTAATATGAATGTCATTTGAAACCTTACAAAAAGCCATTTCAATTGCCATTCTGACTGAAGTGAGATGAAGCCTTAGAGTAGTTTTGATTTGCATTTCTCTAATTACTAGAGATGTTGAACATTTTTTTACATATTGATGATTGACTGTATTTCTTCTTCTGTGAAGTGTCTGTTCAGTTCCTTAGCCTATTTATTGACTGGGTTATTTGGTTTTTTGGTGTTAAGTTTTCTGAGTCCTTTTTTATATTCCAGAGATTAATGCTCTGAGATGCATGTGGTAAGGATTTTCTCCAATTTTGTAGACTCTCTCTTCACATTATTGATTGTTTTCTTTGCTGAGAAGAAGCTTTTTAGTTTGAGTCCACCCCAGTTATTGATTCTTGATTTTACTCCTTGCGCTTCTGGAGTCTTGTTAAGGAAATCAGATCCTAGACCAACATCGTGAAGATTTAGACCTACTTTTTCTTCTGTTAAGCACAGGGTCTCTGTTTTAGTTCCTAAGTCTTTGATCCACTTTGAATGGATGAGAGATGGTGGTTTTGTTTCATTCTGTTACATGTGGATTTCCAGTTTTCCCAGCACCATTTGTTGAATAGGATGTCTTTCCTATTTCCAGTGAAGGTTTTTGGCACCTTTGTCTAGTATGAGATAACTGTATTTATGTGAGTTTGTCTCTGTATCTTCTATTCTGTACCATCAGTCTAGGTACAGATGTCTGTTTTGCTGCCAATACCATGCTGGTTTTGTTACTATGGCTCTGTAGTATAGTTTAAGGTCTGTAATTGTGATGCCTCCTGCTTTACTCTTCTTGCTAAGGATTGTTTTGGCTATCAGAATAGCCAAAGAAAATATCTGGGTTTTATTTTTCAAAATGAATTTTGTGATTGCTTTTTTTAGTTCTAGGAAGAATGTTATTGAGATTTTAACAGGATTTGCATTAAATCACTATAACACTTTTGGTAGTATGGCCATTTTAACAAATTTAATTCTGCCTATCCGGGCACATGGGGGGTATTTCCATCTTCTAAGGTCTTCTTCAATTTCTTTTAGTGTTCTGTAGTTTTCTTGTAGAGTCTTTTGTTAGATTGATTCCCACATTTTTTTTTGAGGCCATTGTGATAGTTTTCCTAATTTCTCTTTCAGTAGATTCATGACTGATGTATAGGAATGTGTTTGATTTATGGGTGTTGGTTTTATATCCTGATACTTTGTTGAATTCATTTATTAATTCTACAAGTTTTCTAGTGGTATTTTTTGGATCTTCTAAATATAGAATCATGTTATCAGCAAATAGTGATAGTTTGAGTTCTTTTTTTCCTATTCATTTCCTTTTAATTTCTTTCTCCTCTAATTGCTCTGGCTATAGTTTCAAGAACAGTGTTGAATAAAGTGATGAAAGAAGGAATCTTTGTCTTATTCTAGTTTTTAGAGGGAATTCTTTCAAATTTTCTCCATTTTGAATGGGTTGGGTTTAGCATATATGGCTTTTACAATGTTGAAGTATGTTCCTACTGTCCCTAGTTTTTCTAGTGTTTTGGACATGAAGGGATGCTGTATTTTGTTAAATGCTTTTTCTGCATCTATTGAGATGATCATATGATTCTTGTCTTTAAGTCTTTTGATGTGATGAATTATGTTTATTGATTTCCATATGTTGAATCAACCTTGTATCCCTGAGATGAACCACACTTGATCATGGTGCACTATCTTTTTAATATGTTTTTGTATGTAATTTTCCAGAATTTTATTAAAAGTTTTTATATCTCTGTTCATCAGGGATATTGGTCTGAAGTTTTATTGCCTTGATGTGTCTTTGTCTGGTTTAGGTATCAGGGTAATAATAGCCTCAGAGTGAGTATGGAAGTGTTCCCTCCTTTTCTATTTCATGGAATAATTTGAGGAGTGTTGGTGTTAATTCTTCTTTGTAGGTCTTCTAGAACTCAGCTGAGAATCCATCTGGTCCTAGGCTTTTCATGATTGGCAGGCTTTGATGGTGTCTTCTATTTCATTGCTTGAAATTGAATTGAATATTTAAATCATATATGTCCTTCTGATTCAGTTTGGGTAGGTCATATGCCTCTAGAAGTTTGTTGATGTCAAGATTTTCTATTTAATTGGAGTATATATTTTCAAAATAGTTTTTAATTATCTTCTGTATTTCAGTAGTATCCATTTTGATATTTCCTTTTTCATCACATATTTTCTTAATTTGAATTTTCTCTCTCTTTCTCTTTGTTAACATGGCTAGGGGGTATTCAATTTTATTATTTATTTTTTCAGTGAACCAACTTTTTGCTGTGTCAGTTTTTTGAATTGTTTCTTTTATTTCAATTTCATTGATTTTAGCTCTGATTTTAATTATTTCCTGTCTTCTACTGCTTTTGATGTTGACTTGTTCCTCTTTTTCTAGGGCTTTGAGATGTAATGTGAGGTCATTTATTTGTTGACTTTTTATTTATTTAATGAATGAGCTAAAATGCAATGAACTTTCCTCTTAGTGCTGCTTTTATAGTGTTTCAGAGTTTTGTTTTTTTGTTTTGGTACTGGGGATTGAACCCAGGAGTGCTTAACCACTGAGCCACATCTCCAGCCTTGTTTTTACATTTTATTAGAGACAAGGTCTCGCTGAGTTGTTAAATGCCTCGCTAATTGCTGAGGCTGGCTTTGAATTTGTGATCCTCCTTCCTCAGCCTCCCGAGCCACTGGGATTACAGGCATGCACCACCACACCAGGCAAGAGATTTTGATATATTAGATCACTGTTTTCATTTACCTCTAAGTACTTTTTTATTTCATCCTTGATTTCTTCTGCTATCCATTCATATTCAATAGTGTATTATTTTGTCTCCAAGTGTTATAGTATAGCTTTTATTTTTTATTTTATCATTGATTCCTAATTTCATTCTATTATAATCTGATAGAATGCAGGGTATTATTTCCATTTTTTTATTTACTAAGAGTTGCTTTGTGGCAGAACATATAATCTATTTTAGAAAAGGATCCATGTGCTGCCAAGAAGAAAGAGTATTCACTCGTTGATAGATGAAATATTCTATGTATGTCTATTAAGTCTAAATTATTGATTATATTATTTAGTTCTATAGATTTTGTATTTAGTTTTTGTTTGGAAGATCTGTCCAATAGTGAGAGGGATGTGTTAAAGTCACTCAGTACTATTGTGTTATGGTCTATTTGATTCTTGAAATTGAGAAGGGTTTGTTTGATATATGTAAATGCCCCATTTGGGAGGCATGAATATTTATGATTGTTATGCCTTGCTGATATATAATTCCCTTAAGCAGTATGAAATGTCCTTCTTTGTCCCTTCTGATTAACTTTGGCTTGAAGTTCAGTTTATCTGATATGAGGATGAAAAGCCTGCTTCTTATGCGATCCATGTGAGTGATATGTTTTCTCCCATCCTTTCACGTTCAGTCTGTTGATATCTTTGCCTATCAGCTGTGTCTCCTGAAGACAGCATAATATTTTGTTTGTTTGTTTTTTTTAAATCCAATCTGCCAGTCTATGTCTTTTGATTGATGAGCTTAGGCCGTTAAAAATTCAAGGTTATTATTGAGATGTGATTTGTATTCTTGGTCATTTTGGTTTACTTCTGGTCTTTAATTTGACTTAGTTTCTCCTTGTATTGACTATTCTTTTAGTGTAGTTCTTCTCTTAGCTGGTTTTTAGTTTTTTGTTTCTGTTTTTTTTTTTTTCATTTCATCCTCATGGTATATTTTGTTGAGAATGTTCTATAGTGCAGGCTTTCCAGTTGTGAACTCTTAACTTGTGTTTATCATGGAAGGTTTTTATTTCATCTTCAAATATGAAGTTTAATTTTGCTGGATATAAAATTCTTGGTTGGCATCCATTATCTTTCAGAACTTGAAATATATTATTCCAGGACCTCCTAGCTTTGAGGGTCTGGGCTGAGAAATCAGCTGAGATCTGTATTGATTTCTCCCTGTACATAATTTGATTTCAGATTATGCTTCTTCTCCCCCTGCTGGTTTTTACTTGTTCATAGCACATACCACTAGCAAACATATATTTTACTATGTTTGTTTTGTTCATTGATTTTGCACGTTTTATTGACTTCTGGGTCCCAGTGCCTAGAATAGTGCCTGGCACATAGGAGATAAATACCTGTTGAATAAGTGAATGCCAAACTGATATCCACAGCAGTCAAATGCTCTTTCCACCACTCTATTCTAAATCTTACTGCTATTACTCTTCATGGGTATTTTGATTTTCTATTTGCACGATCCTTATTTTGATCACATCAGAATATCTTCTTTTCTATTGTTCATTATTATTTCTAGTGGGACAAGTCTATCTCTTAATCAAAATCTAAAGAGATCATGATAAAATTTTGGAGATTGAAACTATCAAGTAGAAATCCATTTACAATAAAATTTCATGAATTTTGCACTTCTAGAAGAGTAGTATATTTTAAGCTGCCAACGGAGTCAAAAACTGCATTTCTGTGCCTAGAACATTCTTGTCCTCTTTTGAAGGAGGTTTGTCTTGACCTTCTTCTGCTGAAACCTCATATCTCAGCCCACGTAATCTCTTTCAGGACACTTGACATGCCATCTGCCACCACACATACACACACACATCACACATCCACACACACTAGCTCTAGTTAAAGGGGAGACATGCTATAAAGCTCTATTTGCATGGAGGGTATATTTGAGATGGCTTGGAGAAATTGTTATTTATTGAGGAATAAATCTTCAAAGTAAGCTACCTTCTCCTTGGTTTGGTTGCTGGACCCTGGAGTGTTTCTGTCTTCTCCTCTCAAAGCATCTCTGCTACCTCTGAGGTACAGTCAACATATTATATTATTACTCATCAGAGTATTCATAGAGTCAAGACATGAGCTTTGAAGTCTATGGTGGAACTTAATAATTACTTTTTAATTAAAAATGATTAATAAAATGAATACGAAAATAATGGATTATATAATATCCCCACAAAATAAATGTATACAAAGACAAAACACACTGTCTCATTCACCTGAAAATTTTCCTGTACACTTGCACACTAGGCCAGATTCAGTCTTTTTAACCTGAGTACATTTCATAGCAACATTTCACACTGTGACCATCTGGCCCATTAGATGTAAATACCGCTTTGGCAGATACTTTGGGGGTATAAGCATAGTTTTGGGAATAAAATGAAGTTCAAAAATATTACCACCCAAAGGATATATTTAAAGCCACCCATCTCTTATTAAAATTAAAAACATAACATTGTCCTTCATAAAAGGACATTTTAGCATTTGTAAAATGGAGAATATGCAAATGGTCTGAATTACCATTAGACTTCCATTTATTTGTCACCTCTAAATAGACTCCCAACCTCAGGAAAAAAAACATCCACTCATCAGAAAATCTATTGCCAATTTAACACATAGGAGACTCTTCTTACAATTAACATCAATAGACTATGTCCTTTTAAAATGTCACGGCACTAAGTCAATTCAGGTACCTTTTAAAAACTCATTCAAAGATACAGGTTCCCAACAAATCTGTGAACTTAGCCCCATTTGCAAATGCCACTAAAGTAAACCCTTCTTTTTATATATAAAATGATAGATGGTGGTATAGAAGCCATCAAATAAATATTCATTTTTAAATCAAGCTTTTTTAATCCATTAGAAATGACCTTTATTCTAGTATCTACAATGCTTTTCAAAAATGAAAGGTATTGCTATAGTTGTCTATAAAATCATTAATTTGCATCTACTCTATTCAGTGAATGCTTTTTAAAAGAAAATAATGGAATTATCAAGCTGCTCAGAACAAAAGTACCTTCTGATTGTCAGCTCCATATTCTGAAAGAGCAGGTTAATTTCTCTGAATCTCACAGTTGGAATTCTCTAACACTAACTGGCAGTTTCCACCTAGTGATCTGGCAATTGACTAAAATAAATTATACATAAAGCCAAAATTCCTAATAGTAATAAGACCCCTTCATGAGATAATCACACCAGCAAAAGCACTCATCTGTTGGCTACAACTCTACAGGGTCTTGAAATTATCTTATAAAAGCAACACCTCCAGAAATGTTTTTGTTTCTAGTCTTATGTCACAGCTAATGTGGCAGTGTTCATAGTACTAGGTACAAAAGAGGAGCTTCAAATAAATCCATTAGTTGACTTGTTGATTAAACTGGAGACACTATTGATAGAACACTAGCATCAGTGCTGTTTGCAAAGCAAAAGACTGGTGAGGTTCTCATTTTAATACAAACAGCCCACAATTATTTAGAAGCCCTAATTATGTACCTGGAACGTGGCATAAAAAGGTAATATAAAGTGAAATTCCTGCTCCGCTGGAGTTTAAGGTGAGTTTGTTACAGTTACGACCTTCTGAGAACCTGGGGCAGCATGAAGAACCCCTTCAAACCCCGATTCCTGTCATAAAGTCAGAAAGATTTCAGACATGTTGCTCAGAGTAATAAAAATGAGTTTATTGAAGGGATAGGAAAGGGAAAGAGGACACGAGAGAGAGAGAAAGGGTCCTCTCAGAGAAGAGAGGGACAATATGACTCTCCTATACTCGTTTTATTGGGGATCCCAAAAACTTTCCAGAGAATCCCACCCAAGTCTACCTCTTCACTTCTGACTGATAGCCAGATGACATCAGACTTTCAAGTACCCACTATCAAGCCAGGCTCAGTGGTGCAGGCCTGTAATCCCAGCGGCTTGGGAGTCTGAGCTAGAAGGATCGCAAGTTCAAATCCAGCTTCAGCAAAAGCAAGGCGCTAAGCAACTCAGTGAGATCCTGCCTCTAAATAAAATACAAACTAGAGCTGAGGATGTGGCTCAGTGGCCAAGTGTCCCGGAGTTCAATCCCCAGTACCCCCACCCAAAAAAAAAACCAAAAAAGCCAGAAAAAAGATCATTCAAGTACCCACTATCATGGCAACTCTAGGTCACCTTGGCCAATGTTAATTGGTTCTAATTGGATTCTCAACCATACATTCTTACAGATTTGATGGTTAGGAGGAACTATCCTTAATCTCCCAGAGTTTCAGGATCTGGTCATAAAAGCTTCCTGGGTTTTTCCCATCGACATTTATTTTGGGCCTGCACTTCTCCTGCAGATAACAGGTACTTTGCTAAGGAATGTGACATATCCTGTCCACTTAGGCCAGGCAGGACGGCAGGTAAATTGCTTCTTGGAAAAGAAAGCATGTGGGGGTCAGCAAAGTGGGTCCATCTTATAGAATTATTTTCTTTTTTTGGGGGGGGGGTGGTACCAGGGATTGAACTCAAGGGCACTTGACCTCTAAGCCACATCCTCAGCCCACTTTTGTATTTTATTTAGAGACAGTTTCACTGAGTTGCTTAGCACCTTGCCATTGCTGAGGTTGGCTTTGAACTCACAATCCTCCTGCCTCAGCCTCCCGAGCCGCTAGGATTACAGGCATCTGCCACCACGCCTGGTTTAGAATTATTTTCTTAATCTTGTGTTCCAACAATCTGTCCCGTAACAAGTTGAACTCACATAAGCTTTTCAGTTAGCTTTTCTTCACTGTAACCAAAATACCTAATCTGAACAACTTAGAGAAGGGAAAAGTTTATTTTGGGTTCAGTTTCAGAGGTTTCAGTTTGTGATCAGCTGATTCCATAGCTCTGGGCCTGAGACGAGGTGGAGCATCATGGTGTGGTGGAGGAAAGCTGTCAGCTCCTGGCCACTAGGAAACAGGAGGAGCCAGGGGAAAAATATATAATCCCCAAGGCCACACCCCCAATGGCTACTTCCTATAGCCATGCCCTGCCTAGTTAACACCCAGTAATCCCACCCATTAAATAGATTAATCCACTGATGAGGTTACAGCTTTTATGATCTAATCATTTCACCTCTAAACATTCTTGCATTATCATATGAGCTTCTCATGGGACATCTCATACCCAAACCATAATATATGCAAAGTAAATAGGGAAAAAAATCATCTCTGGGTACCATAATACTGGCTACAAATAAATTTCTACCAGAAAGCCATGCATAAGGAGCATAAGATGATGCTTAATTAAAAATATGAACTTGGATTAGGGCCTCATGTGTAGGAATAATTACATTAGGCAGAAGGGAATGGATTTATTAACTAAGCAAAAAAATGGTGATGGGACAGTATATAGCTCATGAAGAAGTAGTGATTGCGATGATGAATTCCCAATGTTTGCATCATTATGAGCAAGGTATTTATTGTCCTGATTGACAAGAGTGTTGATAACCGACAGCTCATAACTATGTTCTCAGCATAATCCTACACTGAAGAGACCTTGACATTAGATATGGGGGCAGCCCACATCCAGTGCTTAGCTGATTCAGCATTGTAAAGTCTTCTCTCTGACACCCCAATTCAGAACATCTCTGAAGAGCTATCCAAGCTCCAGAGTACCCCAGAGCACTGGCTGAGGGCTTCAATGTGATAATGTCACAGCCCAAGTTCTTCCCTTGTGCAGTCCTGCTTCTCTCCCGGCCCACCCCTGCCATAAGTGTTGCTCCAATGAACATACCCCAATAAACCTTGCCTTTAAGAATTCTAAGTTTGCTTCTCTAGAGAACCCAAGTTGTGAAGATACTTGAGAAGACCATTCTGACTGTATTCAACTGTAGAGAACATGCATTTATTCATTTTTTCAGGCACATATAGAGCTCTGCTCTGTACCAGGCACTGTTCTAACACTGGGAATGTGGCAGTGAGAAAAACAAGTCTGTTCTCGCATAGGTCTGATGTTTTGGCGAGGTAACCTAAAGAAACAGAATACCAAGTGAGGACAGGTGCTAGGACATAGGTGGAATGTATGTGGAAGAGTGTACTAGAGTCCTTAGATAGCTTTCTGTAAAAAGGCTCTCTAAAGAGGTGGCCTGAGGAGAAAGCCAAGTAACAGAATGTTCATAATGGCATCTGGGGGAGAATATTGCAGACAGCGAACAGTAAATGCAGAAGACCCTGTTATAGAAGTGAACTGGACATGTCTGGGGAAGAGGAAAGGAGATCAGAATAGTGTTGACAGATGAAAGGGTCAGACAGTATTTTAGTGTAGGCAATACATGTTATTCTAAGTGAAATGAGAAGATATTGAAGGGCTCTGAATAGGAATATCCCATGATCATATTCCCATTCTGAAAAGATCCCTCTGCTTCTTATATAAGGAAGATATTAGAAAGGAGCAAGAGTAGGTATGGAGAAGCTATTATGAGACTGCTACTGAAGTGTAAGCCAAAAATATTGATAACATTGATTTAAGGTTACCACTGGTCATGGTTTTCCTGGGACTGAGGCCTTTCCCTGCAATCTTGAGCAAATAGGGACAGTTGGTCACCTGAATTCAACTGTAATGTTATTCCTATAAATGGAGAGAGGTAGTCAGATTCAAGATATATTCTAAAGATTGAGGAGGCAGTAAGAAAAAGGTTTGGACAGTTAGGGAAGAGGCAAAACACAGAGCTTATTAAAAGTCAAGAACAAGGGTTTGAAGCTTTTGAACATTCATATGGCATTGATTTGCAGCCAGCACTGGACTTTGGAAACACTAAAACTAAAGAGATCTTTAATGAGAGTATTTTTAAAAATATGACAGAAGTGGTTAGGGCTTGATCTCAAACACTGTGAAGCTGATGGTGAGAAGTTAAGTGGTGAGGATGGTGGTGCTGAGCTCATGGTGTCAGGTGGGGACGGTGGTGGTTAGCAGTGGTGTTAGTGGCAAACATCATATAGAAGTAGAGGTCATGGTAGGGGGTGGAAATAGTTGAAATGGTTGAAGTAAAGCTCATATTGAGGATGAAAGAAAAAGGAAATGAAAGAAAATGGAGTCTGTTACACATTTACCAAAAAAAAAAAAAAAAAAAGTCAAGACGTGTGGGTTAAATGAATACTGGAAAACAGAAGAGGATTGGCCACTGAAAACAGATTAATTAGTGACCCTGACTGGAAGGGATGTTGGAAAGGAGAACACGTAAGGGGAGGGCTTCCACATAATTAATTTAAAGTAAGAGCGAAATATCCAAGTGGATGATCAGTTGCACTATTAATTTCTATCATTCAACATGGCCATTTAGTAATAAAGAAAACATGATTTTTGTCTACTAAGGCAAAGGCTCACATGTATTGAGTATTTTCCTTGTCTTTTTCTGGCAGTGAGTTTTTCTTATCTCTATGCCATGAAAGACACAAATTCCAGAAAGAAAAGGAAAGAAATAATGTTGTAAATAGCTTGAAAATAATTTATAGATCAAAAAGTAATAAAATTAAAAATTAAAAAGTAAATTCAGTTAATATAAAAAATATATAATTAACCTGACCCACCAATTATGATAACTTCATAAGCAAATGAAAATTTTTCTATGTTAATATCTTTTAATTAATGATTAAATGTAGATCTATAAAGAATGCTAAAATATGCCCTTCTTTAAATTTCTCTTTCTCACAAAATACCCTTCATTTTTACTTTTAAACACTCATTCTTCTGCCATCCCATAGCTTTAAAATTACAGATAATTTCACATATTTCTCCTTGCATCATGATTTTTCATACTCTATAAATGCTTTCTCCTGAAGGAAATGTTATATAAAATCTTCTAAAATTCACTATGTATCATAAGATTGAAGAATAGAATGACTGAAAGAAATTTGTGGCATTTTTTATTTTGAAATAATTGGAGCCGGGCGCAGTGGCTCATGCTTGTAATCTCAGCACTTTGGGAGGCTGAGACAGGAGAATCGTGAGTTCAAAGCCAGCCTCAGCAATGGCGAGGCACTAAGCAACTCAGTGAGACCCTGTCTCTACATAAAACAAAATAGGGCTGGGGATGTGGCTCAGCAGTCGAGTGCCCCTGAGTTCAATCCCCAGTACCAAAAAGAAAAAGAAATAATTGACATGCCCTGAAGTCAATCTTGGAGTTCAACTACGAGCCAGAGAGGAGTATGATATCAGAGAGTGGTCATGTCTGACATGTCTATTGCAAGGGTTAGAGTAACTTTACCCTGAAACACAGCCAGCTCCCCAAGGAGGCTATCCTGGAGAACAGGCAGATTCCACCAAAAAGAACACTCCTCCTAATGAGCATTTCGAACAGAAATTTTGTTCATTTCCATTTCTCTTGTCTCATAAAGTTCAGATGAATTAGCCATACTTTATGTTAATTTCCATGGTATTAATTCCCACTCTCATTTTTAGAGATCTTGAAGAGCCATGTATTCCACTAGACTCTCCTGGTGTGTAAATTAACTCCCGGGGGTGAGTGGACACATCAGATGAACTTGGCACATTACAAGTAACTCCCTATTGTCTCATACTAATGGAAAGGAGTTATGACCTCAGTAATTTTAAACAAGTGTATTATATAAAGTTTATTTACATTTGAAAATATATGGGAAGTGACATCCAGTCAAGGACCTAGCCTTCCAGGAGGCTACAGTCCTGTGGGAGAATTATGACACGCAAGCAGCAATACAAAAACAAAGCTTTTCTGCCAGATGGAGTGATGCACGCCTGTAATCCCAGAGGCTAGCGAGGCTGAGGCAGGAGGATCGCAAGTTAAAAGCCAGCCTTACCAATTTATCAAGGCCCTAAGCAACTTAGCCAGACCCTATCTCAAAAAATAAAAAGGGCTAGAGATGTGGTTCAGTGGTTAAGTACCCCTGGGTTCAATCCCTGGTACCAAAAAAAAAAAAAAACCTCTTATTAACATAGAAGCATATGGTAAGATTTAAGATGCTATGGGGACTTGAGAAATCAAAGAATAGAGACTATAAACACATGGTATTGTTTCCAATAGAGTCACTAATTCAAAAGAAAGTCGTACCGTTTCTCCTCCTCTCCTCCTTCACGTGACCCCCCAACATCTTAACCTACAGATAAATCAACACTTTCTGTTTTGAAATATGGATATACTGAGTACCCCAAAATAAGCAGTTATGCTTTCTTACATTGTTAAATTACCTCTAGGTAATTATTTCTACATTGAAGACTGGCTGATGTCTCATACATGTCAGGTTATAGGTAAGGCCAAATATAGTCCTCATCTTAGTCTAGCACGAGAAGACCTTAGCATGCAGGCTTCTGTACCTCATTTCTTCTGCACCTCATTCCTATGTTAAAAGTTTATCTGCAGAAGTCTGACACAACTGTTGCCTCTTTCTGAATCAGAACTCTCGTTTCATAAGGGAAAACATTAAGAAATGAACTCTGATTTGACATATAGCTAATTCCTTATGTTACAAAGCAGCAAGGAGCCTTCTAGATCTGAGAAGGGCACAGCACACTCCTCACACACACACAAAGGTGAATGCAAATTCTACTCTGTTGAACAACAGCATGGTTCTTAACTGATCATCCTAGAGAATGATACGGAATCCTACAGAGCCCCAGAGTCTCATTTAAGATGGGGGAATTGATAGGAATCCTTCTGGGGTCAGGGGCAGGGAGGAGAAATTTAATCATTTTACATACAGCATCAATTGTTTAAAAATGCCTTAGCACAGCACTGGTGAATGCTTTTTGTGCCTAAAATATGATATAATGAAATAACACGAAGAGCTATGAGATTCTTTGCATTGTAAACTACGCGTTTCAATTTCTACAAATTTTAAGATAAGGAAAAAGAAAGTCAGACTTCTTCATTTGAAATGAATAAAACTAAAAGTGTAAAACTTATATTTCATTTCATTTCTTAGGAATTCAGAATTTTCATCAATAAATAGAATTTAATGCAACGCAAATGTTAGTCTTTATTCCCAAAACCATATAGAATGTTAGATGTAATTCTATTGGATAGATAAAAAGAAAAATTTAGGTAGGTTGATTCTACTAAACAAGTGTTAAGCCCTTTTCAAAGCTCTTCTATAAAGTTATAAATTTTTGTTGAGCATTTTACAGTGCTATTCAATAAAATCTCTCTGAAAAAGTCATTTGGGTCTCATTTCCAGTACCACGGAATTATAAATATATTTTGATGGATGTTGAAGTATAAATGGTCTTCTTAAAAAAACTGGTATCACTCTTGATGATTCCCTAATGAATAAAAGAACCACTATATAAATGCCAATGGTCCTAAAAGTTTTCAGCTTCTAATTGTCATAACCCTCCTCTCTCAAGGAATTTATAATATGTATGTACAGACTGTATTCATTCACTCTTATCTGAAAAAATTATTAATACCTCTTTTATTGGTTTTCATAGCAAGAGAAATTGGGTGACATCTGCTTCTCCCTCCGCTACGTACCTACTGCTGGTAAACTGACTGTCGTCATTCTGGAGGCAAAGAACCTGAAGAAGATGGATGTGGGTGGCTTATCTGGTAAGTCCTGGTGATTATTGATTTTTTTAAATGCTGTTTCATCGTGGATACCAAATGCATAGCACACCTGCCGTGACTCCCCACTCCTTAATTGATCACAGTCCTCTTTCCTACTGAGCCTGGAAGCAGTCTCAGAATCCATCCCAACACTTGTGCCCCAAGAAGCCATTCTCAATTTATTGGAATCAGCATCAAAGATAAAATCTATTTTCCTTCTTCCTAGCCAAAGTATCAGTTGTCATTTCTATGGCATTGAAAGCTGAAATATTTGCTTCCCTTCTAAAAGGTCCTGCTATGACAGATTATAGTTTGAGAGTTTTTTGTTTGTCAAAATCCACCCAAGTTATAAAAAAATGAATTCATCAGAGACTTGTTTATTAGGTATTTGATAGTCTAACATAATTTTTATAATGCCATTTTATTCAAGGCTTAGCCTTTCATATATATATGAATAGCATCTATTTGAAAGTGAACTCCCATGGTAATGCATTCAGTACTATAACTTAGAATAAGCAGAGGGGCTTTGGGGTTGAAAGTACTATACAACCCAACCATAATAAAATGCAGTAAGTGAAGTACATTCTTGTTCAAAGCAAAGTCAAGTCAAGGACTTGTCATTTCCATGGTTGAACATAATTTTTTTTCTCCTCTGTGTGATTAAATCAATTATATTTTTAATGTTCCAGTAAATCATTAAAGTGTGAGGAATTTTCCTGATATGCCACAAGGTCATCATAAGTAGACTACAGTTGGCATTGTTTCTGGCTGCGGATTTACAATGGATACTACCCATTATTCAGCGCTTTCTCTAATAAAACCATTGCAAACTTCAAAAGGTCACACTAATACAGCATGATGATATTATATCCTAAAGCACAGCAGCTAAAAAATGTTAAAGTTGAGTTTCTACTTACTGACCCACTAACTTGTCAACCAATTTTCCTTGTACCTAAGTTTACTTCTCTTTATAAATAAGCCACCTGAAGAGATACACTAATTCTTTCCTGTCACCAAGACCCTATTTAATAGTGTCCTGTTTTCGTTGCCTAACAGGATAACAAAGCAAATTTGGAGCAATGAGCACAATTTCCTCTGAAAATATAAAGAATATTTAATATGCCTAGTGAAAAACATGCAGAGAAATTTTTTAACTACCATCACAGTGTGCTCTCAGACTACTACTTAGTATCCTAAGGTCTTCACATGCCTTTGACCTTTCCATCTCCTCTGGTTCAACAGCCACATGCCAGTAATGGTTCCTTTGTATCTTCTCACAGGCTTCATTCCTAACTTCCATGCCAATCATCATCTCATCACCACGCTCGGTATTCCTGTCATCTTGCTAGTTTATCCTGTGTCCTTCAGCAGAGTTCCACAGCAGTGTCACCATGAAGCCAGTACAGATTCAGGGCCCCTCACTTGTACTGGCTTCTCTCAAGTTCCTAAAGTTCCCATGGTCGTAGACATTTCAACTGCCATTTTTAATCACAGTTTGCTGTCTCTTTCCACGTGACTTCCCCTTCACTGTCCATCCTTCTTATTCCATAACAGAGAAGCTGCAGGCATTTTCAGGATTTGGTTAAGGAAACCTGGGTCTAGCAGGCTATATTTATGTGGTTTACATTCATAGCCATATATTATATGTATTGCTTACTGCTAGCAACCCCAGCAAAGGAAGGGAATCTGGGATGGCTCCTACCACCCACAGTACTAACTCAGCAGTGTGACAGGAAAGGGGTAAGATCAGAGGTCAGATCTAATTTAAGATTCATAATTTTGGGGGCTGGAGTTGTGGCTCAGTGGTAGAGCGCTTGCCTAGCATGTGTGAGACCCTGGGTTCGATCCTCAGCACCACATAAAGCTAAATAAAATAAATGTATTGAATCCATCTACAACTACAGAAAATATTTAAAAAAAAAAGATTCATAATTTTGAATCCTTTTCTCTAAAGAAAATCATCAAAACTATATTAGTTTCAGAACCCACTTACCCTAGCTCCACCCTCACACTTGAATTACCTGGAATGATTTTGTTTAATTATTAAATAAAGATACTTAAAGGGTAAATATCCTTAAAGAGGTCAATTTTTTTTTTTTGGTACCAATGATTGAACTCAGGGGTACTTGACCACTGAGCCACATCCCTAGCCCTGTTTTTTTGTGTTCTTTATGTAGAGACATGCTTAGTGCCTCACTGTTGCTGAGGCTGGCTTTGAACTCATAATTCTCCTGTCTCAGCCTCCCAAAGTGCTGGGATTACAGGCATGTGCCACCGTGCCAGGCTAAAGAGGTCAAATTTTAAGAGCTCCCTGCTGCCTGTTGAATTAAATCATAACCACTCTAACCACATAATGTAGATAATTTCAGACTATCTCATATCATATCTCATTGCAACCAAATGGACTAGCACACTCTTCTCCAAATTGGCAGTGCGACTTGGTGCCTCTATTCTTTGCTTAGGCGGTTTCCTTCACCTGGAATTCCCTTTCTTCAACCAATGTCTAGCTCAATCCTACCCATTCTTCAGGCCCAGTTGAAGTATTATTTCCTTCATTGGGCAAGCTGTAGGTTCACATTGGACAAAACCATCAAAAGGCCCCGCCCTCCTGCAGCTGCATTTTAATGTGGGGAGACAGATAAGAAGTCAATAAATGAAAAATCATATGCTATGGAGAAGTAAAGCAGGTAAGATAGTAAGGAAATGTTGGAAGTTATGTAAATGGGGTGGTCAGGGAAGGCTTATGAATGGGTGATATTTTGGCAACAACCCGGAAGAGGAGCTGAAGTGAGGCATGGGATCGCTTGGGGAGACAGAAAGTTTTGGGTGGTGGGAGTCTGTGAAGCCTTTTCTCATCCGTCCCACTAAAATAAATCCTTGTCTTTTTGAAATGCCACTAGCAGTTTGTTCACACCTCTAACATGGTGCTTCTCTCTCACTAGGCTGTGTTCTATATTTATGTCTCTCACAATGCTCTCACTGACTGGTAGCACTGAGCATAGCTGCTGAATGAATAATGAATTATTTACAAAGGAGCTGTGGCCTGAAAAAACAAGTCCTGCATTTCAAATTTGTTTAACCTACTTACCATTAAAACAACTTTAAGCATTTGGATGGTTTGTCTCAAAGTAAGTTGACCTATGTACAAGGAGACCAGAATTATATAATAAGATCATTTCAGGTAATCCAAATGCCAAACTACATTTAACGGAAATGGCTAGTTAACTGGAACCAAAGCGAGATGTTTTGCCAAGGTTTAAACCCCATTCTGCCACTACTAGCAATTTGACATTGAACAAGTTATGTAGCTCTTCTAAACCTCACTTGCATCATCCATGAAGGAGAAGTAGTCAGGGAACATTGCAGATAAGTTTATTATGAGAACCAAGTGACAGCATGGAACCTGAAACAACTAAGTGCTCATTAAATAGTTCTGTAATTATTTCTATTAGTAACTTTATCAAATCTTGGGATGAAGATGCAAAATGTGAAAATAACAGATGGTTTAACCACTTGTTTGATTCAATGGGGAAAAAACAATCCATCCAGTTGATAGAACTGTCCAGTCAATTCAGGCAAATCAGTAGGCCCATGTTTTGAATAGACCCAGTAAAGAATTAAGACAAGGTAAGGAATTAATTAATCAGCAAAACATTGAAGAAAATAAGAAAACTTTTTTAAAGTAATTTCCTTACTAGTCTCTGACAGGGTCAGTTTATTTCCCTCCTGCTTAGTTAATTCAAAATGAACTGCACAGAGATTTTTAGGTCTATCTTATATCCATGTAGCAAATGATGCCAATCTCAGGCCTTCCTACTTCACAAGGACAAGCCTAATTAGACTAGTCTCTTCTCTGCAGTAGATCCTTGCTTTGAATCCTTTGCATTCCAATTCCCAAGAACTTATAGGGGGAAAAAAAAGAGGGGGGATATCTAAATTTAACTATTTCTACTGAGCTCTTACAGACTACAAGACTGTTTTTCAGGCAAGTTAGTACAGAAGGATGTGAGTAGGTTTGTTATGTTATGTTTTGTTTTTGCCTATTACTTACAGGAAAATCAAGTCTTCTGCCTAATAAACACTGAGTCTCTCATTATCTTCACTGCCTTGTACATACCTATGTGTTAGGAATAAATCTCCCTGCAAATAAAAAAAAATTATAACTCTCTTCTATTAGTGAAAATTGTAAAAGAGACGTAAGAGGTCTAAGAAAGTGAAGGCTTTAGAAAAGCTGAGAATTCCCAAAGGCATAAAATAGTATGTCTCATAGTTTCGAGCTGTATTGGTTTTTAAGGTTCAAATTTGTACCTGTGCAGACTCCTACATCAGAAAGTAATCAGACACTTTGCTCCTAATTGAATATCTCGTTCCTATTTATGTCACAGCAATTAAGTTCCTCAAGTGTTTTGGAATTTTTGTTTTGATTTGAGGTATTTTTTTTTTTGTTATCTCAGAAATGTGAGACTTCTGAATCCAGTTTTAATGAAAAATGTGAGGACTGTAAGTTCAGTTCCTACTATTACAAATAAAATTCTCAAGGTTTTTTATTTAATAAAAAAAAAGCTAAACTACTGAATCAGCAAAATGGAAACAATTAAGTAGAAATTCTATTTTACAACTTAAATCAGATAATATTTTTAACTGTTAAAAATCACATTATTAGTTATAGCATGCTTACGAATGTAGAAACTCTTGGTTTCTTCCTGTGGTTCTCATGATAGACTGTTAGGTAGTTTATGAAAGTATTATTATCAATTTTACCAGTGAGAAAATTAAAACTTGAAGATTTTAGATTATGTGTGTAAAAACATCTTGCTCCATGTGGCATATAGACCAAAACTAAACACTTGCAATAAACTAACATTCAAAGTTAAGGGATTTATAGGTACAACTGAAGTTCAGGTGCCCTGATGCCCAGTGCAGAACATTTTCCACTACACCATTTGGCTTTCCCCAAAACTCCCTCCCCACATCAAGTTAGGAGAACAAGACTGTTTTTCAGGAGCAAGTTAGTATAGAAGGATATGAGTGGGTTTGGTTTTGTTTTGTTTTTGCCTGGTACTTAAAGGAAAATCAAATCTTCTGCCTAATAAACATCAAGTCTCTAGCTTACTAAAGGTGCTTTCCCTGCCTGGAGCTGAAATACCAAGATGAGGTCCTCAGGGTAGATAAGGCTAGAAATGGAGATAGCAAGGATTGCTGGAAATTGAGGCATTCTTGGAAAGTGGGAAATGTTCCTGTGTATAAACCTCTACGAATAATCCTAACAACTCCAGGACACCCCTTCCTTGTCTTTTCAGAAGCACAAATTGATTTTCTCACCTGTCTCATGGCTTCTGGCAGATTTCCCTCCTTGCCTGGGCCAAAATGAAGCAGAATGCTGTCTCATAGACCTGTTCTACTCCCCCTGTTCCCTGAAGCCAGCCCACAGTCCTTTACAGATTTTCCTAAGTGTTTACACTGCTAAGAACCAAAGCAAATCAACAAGGGCAAAAAGTTTGCACTCCTGCCCACTTGATAAGGTTTGTAATCACCTAAATTATAAGAAAAATAAAATAAAATAAAAGTATGTCAAGCATGGGGTCAAGAGGGTGCTGAGAAAGCATATGTAATGGACTGAAATCATCATATGCATTTATTCCATCAACCTCCTGCACATCACGGAGCAGCAGAGGCGGCTACGAGGAGGTATCAGGTCAGGGACACCCGAGGGCTGGAGAGCAACAGAGGTTGAGAGAGTGTGGCTGAAGTATTCCCCTTCATCATCTTTCTCTCTTTCACTATGTCCTGTGCTTAACCTCAGACTTCTTCCTGGCCATGCCTAGTCCTGCCTTACCACTATGAAATATGTACTGCAAAAAGTAAAGGAAGGGAGTATAGGAGAGTTTTCCCAAAGCATCTCCAAAAGAAAAGGACAATGAAACTGAAAAGTGGCAGCAACTGGGCTGGGATTGTGGCTCAGCGGTTGAGCACTTGCCTCGCATGTGTGAGGCACTGGGTTTGATCCTCAGCACCACATAAAAATAAATGAAGATATTGTGTTCATCTAAAAAAAAATCATTAAAAAAAAAAGTGGCAGCAACTATTTGAAGGAAAGGATGTGGGAAAGAAGACCCCAAAGAGTCAGCATATGTCAGACTGTCAGTATGCAGAGACAGCGTACCCTATCTCCCTCCCCCTCCCCCACAGGTACTCTCTCCTTTCTCTAAAACAAAAATTTTTAATAAGTTGCTCATGGATTTCTCTTTCTTCTATTAACCTTCCTACTGTCACAGAAAATCAGTTTGGGAAATATAGCCAGATTTAAACCTTTGAAGTCATTTAGGAAAGAATTCACCCAAACCCAGGTAACCACTAGATTAGACATAGAAACCATCAATCAGAAGAGGCAGATCATTCCCTTAAGCAATTTTTATAAAGATGTGATATTTTGCCTACCTCCATCAAAACTGCCCAGGGGACATGTTAAAATTTAAGATTTTAAAGACTATCTCAATCCAAGCTATAACTAACTATTCCAGGATGGGAACCTGAAAAGTGCATTTTAAACAAGCCTCTCCCTCCCACTTCCATGTTATTCTCATGTGCCTTAAATTTAAAACTACACTTTAGAGGCTTGAATGCTACATCGTAATTTTAGCAGAGAGCCAGATCAGCCAAGTTCTCAGTCAGAATTTTGTTGCCAGTGATGTAGAATACATCTTCTGCCTTATATACTGGAATTTTCTCAAATAACAAGTTCTGTTTTCTTTATCAGTTCAGCATCCTCCTCCCTGAAAAATACTTTGTCTACCTGTCTAAATCATTCTTTTTTTCCTTCAGTCTCTTCCTCTGAAAGAGAAGATAAAAGCAGATGTTTCCTCTACACATTCTGAAGTCATTCCCTAACGCCCTTGACCACCACCCTTATCTGTCCTTCCACTGGTGCAGAAGGCATAACAAAGAAAACCACTCCAAATTCAATTGATTCGAACTAAAAGCCACTAGTCTGGGAGCTAGGCCAATAAATAAAATGGCAAAAATCTTATTTGAGCCAATTAGATAGGGATATGCAAGTTAATTGGCCATGATATCAGGGTCAAGCAATAATATGCAAATAAACTGGCATCTTATTGAGCTAATGGGGCAGGGATATGCATAATAAGTTGGCCATGATGTCAGAAGCTTCATTATAATTTTAGGCTTGAATATTACAATATAAAATTAATTCTGGGACTCTTCAAAATTCTTAATTACGATATTGATAAAATAATCTGAATCCCTAAAATGTGAACAGATTGATCTAAAAAAAAAAATGACAGCTCTTGACACTCCATTGTCCTAGACAGTGAGATATTTAAAAGGGTTATAGTCAAGCCAGACACGTTTACTGGTGCTACCATAGGGATAGACATGCTAGGTCTAAAGGAAGTTTAGGCATAGTTGTTTTAAGAAAATGAGAAAAGCAGAAGCTGGATATCAGACTAGATTTGAAATAAGAGAAACAAGTGACAGGCTGAAATATATTAGTTGAGAACAGTTCGCACAAAGCCTCCTAAGTCCTTTGGCCAGCAGATTCATATCTAATCTTTCACCATATCTCGTGCGAGTAAGAGTGATACCCATTCTGTGCCAGGCACCTTGCCCGTCCTTAGGTGTAGTAATGAAAATCACAGCAGACTCTTACATAGCACAGTGTAAGACCTACTGTTCTAAATTCTCTACATATGCTAACTGATTTAATCCACATTACAAACCTATGAGGTACAGACTATTTTTAAGGGTACTGTATTGAAGGAACTGAAGCACAAAAAGGTAAATAACTTGCCCAAGGTCACAGAATTAGTATTTGGCAGAGCTGAGATGTCAACCTGAATAGTCTGTCTTCAGGCTACATGAATAAAACATGACTTCTAAGTCCTTATCCTTTCTCCTGGGGTCAACCTAAAGAGCAGGTGGCTAAGTATATGCTATAGTTTGGAAGATTTCCAAAAAGCCTACCTGATTCCAAACAGCCTTTATATAAATCCGAACTGAAATTCCATCGTGAAAGTAACAGTCACTTAAAATTATTTGGTTAGACAGTAAAAACAGGATCAATGGGTGCTTAAGACCAGAATATTAATAGATTATTTCCATAGCTGAAAAGGATCTCCTCTCTTTCCCCCTTGTGTAGAGACTGGTGTGTTATTTTAGTGACTGGTTCTGTGTATACTAAAGAGGATGAGATACAAGACAGTAGCATTCCAGCTGTATGAGTTAGTGGTAAAGGGGAAGAGATGTTGCTGAATATGAGGGAAAAGGGTTCAAGTCTGAGGAACCTGGATGCCTTCCATGTGGAAGAGAGATACTGATGAAAAACTTTTACCTACCAGTGAGTGTTATCACAAGCTGCTTCCAGAAAGGTGTGTGTGATGCTCTAGGAGGAAGGGACAATACAATGTGAAAATCCAAGTGCCTACTACCTCTGTAAATTGTTATGGCATTCTGTGAGTCAAAGCTACATATTTAAGTGTAAAAATTAAATAAATCAGACTAAAAACAAACAAGAATAAATCAGACTTGCAATAGACAACTTCCCAGGAAAACAGAGCTCAGCTGGAATGTATTAACAAGAGAAATCCACAGCTGGGGAAGTGGAAATAGCAAATTCCAAAGAGACATTTTTCCTAGTCACCTTGAAACTCCTGATTCTGGAGGTGACATAAACGTTTCAAGGCATTGAAGTGAGAAGACCAGTAGATAAATGAAAACATCTGACTAGGCCAAGCAAGTTAACATACAGTAGATGAGCTTTACTGCAGTTTGGATCTTAAATGTCCCCCAAAGGTAACCAGCGTGTGGTGCTATTGGGAGGTGGGGAAACTTTAAAAGGTAGGGCTGGTTGAAGCTCATTGGGGCTGTCTTTGAAGAGGATACTAGGACCCGGCCCCTTTTGGTCTCTCTTTGCTTCCTGTCTGCCATGAGCTGAGTGTCTGTGTCCCTACCATGATGTTCTGCTCACCCCAAGCCCAAAAGCAACAGAGCTAACTGATCATTGACTGAAACCTCTAACACGGTGAGCCAAGATAAACCTTTTCTCTTTCTAAGTCATTTGTCTCAGGTATTTTGTCAGTGACAGGAAGCTGGCACCAGCTTCGCTGTGGGCAAGCTTACAATTTATACATTGAAAGGAAAAGATGATCCCAATTAGAGTGTAGAAAAATAGGGTCAGTTTTAAATGGAGGAAAAGTTCACATAGAACATACATGAGAGACATTCTACAAGGGTAGAAGTATACCATGCCCTTGTCGAAGCCTAGAGTTTGTCCAGGGTGGAGTACACCTGATTATGATTGCCCACCTCAGGAAGGACATTGGTGTTAGAGAACCTGCTGCCAGAGGAGAGCAGCTAAAATAGAGGGATGAAGGAACTGTATGTGAGGAAAGGCTAAGAAGTTTGGGACTTTGTAGTTTAGAAAAGGAAGGCTGAGCAGATGATCAAAGTCTAAATATCATGAAAGGTAAAGTTAGAGTAATACCTACCTGTTCATCATCACCCACAATACCAGGCTTAGGAAGGGACCTTGATGTTTGAAAGGGAATAGATAAAAGAGAGAGCCATTCAGAATGATCTCAAAGGTACTTTTTTCTACTCGAAAACTCTTTGTCAAATTTTCTTTGCTACTTTACAGTTGAGTAGTAAAGAAGTGTTGCTGTAGGAGCTGAAAGATATTGAAATATAAGGCCAAAATAAATGTATGAGTGTGTTCTGTGCTATAAGCTTAAAAGGGGACAACTGCAAACCTTTACTTTGTGCTGTACTGTAGGAACCGCCTGTGCTTTCGCATGAGACCATCAGAAACAGTCCACAGCTGCACATCTCACTAATCCAACCTGATTGGCTGCATTTGCTTCCTGAGACAAACCATTTCTATGCCCTTCTCTCCATTCAGTACATAGAAAAGGAACAGAGAGGGTCATAATTCTAATAGGTAACTGGGTGAACAAAAATAGAGCCCCAAATACTCTGTTTTATATTTTTTAAGCAGGCTCTTACAAGAGACATTATCCATCTTTAGCAGAGTTTTTCCTTAAAAAAAAAAAAAACTATTTAAAACATATGAAAAGTCTATGCCATTTTTCTCTTCCTTTTATTAAGCTATATGAGTTCTGCTAATAAAGCCTACAATAGTTAGATGACCAAAACATGCAAAGTTCTGAGTTGCAAACACTGCTGTAATGCTCAGAGAATAGAAACATCAAAAAAATCTTTTTTAAAAATTGTACTTTGTTATAGTCATCTCCACTTCTGAAAGGTTATACTCTTGTATTTGGCCCCTTAATCCCTTATACCTCATCTCAGTTACAAATGTGTCCTCTCTTCCCCTCTTTTCCATAGTATGCCACTTGCTATACTAATAACTATGTTGAGAACAAGGATTGTGTCAATTTGTTTACATTCTCAGAGCTTGGAGCACATATGTGGAGAAATGGACCTCAACATACCCTGCCTGAGCAGGCTGTTATGAATTTTAAAGCTCTACCAATCTAACTGCTTATTTTGTCTTCATCTTCCAACTGATATGACTTGTTTCCACTTAATGAAGTTCTTTTGGCATCATAAGGTAGTAATCTTATTATAATAGAAATAGCAGCTGGGAAATAAATAAAACCTGAAAACATAATTCTTGAAATCTATTGGTCATTTTAGCTAGCATTATCAGGAGATTTTACCTCATTCTTCCCTTTAGGCGCCCCTCCTGCCACCCCCTTTAGTGGATTTAAAAAAAAATGTAGCAGACTGTCTTCAAAAGATCAAAGGAGAGAGTGACACAGAAATGCACACATTACTGTAGTTATACCTCAATGGCTGTCATAAAGACATTTTCCAGGGAAGAAGTAAAGACAGTGAATGATCCCCTGGTCACATCTTTTGCCCAGAGTGAACAGGTAAGGCAATGACTCAATCTTCCTTGTCCGTTGCTTTATAGACTAGATTCTTATAAAAGGAAGTCAAAAGACCATAGCAGCTGGTTGCCTTTTTGAATTACTAATGGCCTAACTTTTGATGCACATTATTCTCAGTGAATGCTAGAAAACTAGGACGATTACCATCATTTTTTTCTTCCACAAATAAATGATTTCAAGTGTTTACTTAGAAAATTGGCTTTTCAACTTAAAAATATGAAATAAGCACATTTATACCTTCTGGAGTACTTTGAAACTGCCTCTACCCAAAAGGAAAGTAACAGAATTAATTGACTTAAGAGATTTATAGATTTCAAACTATCGATGTCAGCCAACAATATGACAGTGTAATTAATGAACAAATTCTTCCTAGGTAACAAAGAAAAGAGCTGAATGCACATTTAGTGATAGTGCACTTGCCCAACTAAGACATGGACATACATAAGTGCAAGATCACATGGTTCTCTTCTAACAAAGAAGCAATTAGAAATTTTATCTTCTTCTAGATTTTCTTTTCTACCTATGTCAATTAACCACACATATACCCATACAAATATATGTGCATTTTAAAAATGAGATAATAAAAACAGTCTGAATTTTTTTTGCCTATAGCAACATATAATAGAGATCCTTCAGGCCAACATATATTGATCTTGCACTGTGTCTGCTGGTTGCATAACATCTCTTTGCATATATCATCATATGCTTAGTAGTTCCTTATAAATATAACTTAATAGGGAACACTATTTGATTTCACCAAAGGACTCAAGACTCGAAGAGAAGAATATGTGCTCTTGGACAGAGAAACAATATAATGAAAATGTTAATTTCTCCCAAATGTTAAAGCCATAAATGAACAAATAATAGATGGAAGCAAAGCTTCCTCTCACATAAACATATGCAATACTAATATCCCTACAGTACAAAGAATTCCTATGTATCAATAAGAAAAAGAAAGGTAATGGGGAAGTTTTCATTGTTTTAATGATCCTAAACTTTGCTAGCTGTTGCTTCTACTACTGGCTTCTGTTGCCGAGAAGTAAATGTTACATTTATCCAGTCTCATCATGCATCTAAATAAGAAAGGATTTTAAAGTAAGATGCAATTACCCTAAGTTCAAAACCTAAAAATGTGTTGCTTAAAAAAACAACCTGGATTGATTGCAGAGTACCCAAAAAAAGAAGAAAATCAGGTCATTAACTTGTAGATTCTCAGACTGTCATCAGCTATATTTGTAAGAGTTTGAATCCATTCAAACACTCAATCCAGCAACATTGTTATGATAACTTAAATATGCCTATGACAGTCACTAAAACTCATAAAACTATATACCTTTACTAAAGTCAAAGCCAGTCTTTTTCAAAGAATTTCCCAATTTCTGGACTTTACCAAATCACTTGAATATTTGTAATCTGCTCTTACTAAAGGTTGCCAATTTGAGGTGTTTATACAGAAAACATCTTGAATTGTGCAACACTATCTTTAATGCAGGGAAAACACTGTAAATGAAACTAGCCAAAAGAGTTATATGACAGTAAGCTCCAGTTTACTATAGCTAGACATGTATTTTACTCTTCACCGAAATATGTGTTCATGTTTTATATTAGCATTGCACTGAAATTTTCAAAAAAAAAGTTTACTGGCAGAGATTTTAAAAGAGGCAGTGAATGCTTATGAATTATGCAAGTCTGAACTTTCATTTTAATAACTTCATTAAAATATAAAAACCTTAAAAGCCTCCCAACAGGAATTTAACTTTATAGGACACTTTATATGTGCCCTGACCTTGCCAAGAGGCATACCTAAGGTGTGATTTAGCAAGTATTACAAGGCAAAGCCTAATAATAAATACCTATCAGAAAATGCCAGCATTTGTCCTTGCCTCCTTGGTCTCCAGTGGAGTTGTAACTCAGCCACAAACACATCCTCTCCTGAGAGACAGCAGGGTGCATGGAAAGGGAACAGCAACTGGAATTGCAAAACCTGGGTCTGAAGCCCTTAATCTTTCTGATCCTCAATCTGTTCATTTATAAAACTGGGGTATTAAAGACAGCCCACATGGTTGATAAACAAATGAAATAACATTAGATGGAAGCTGTAAGGGAAAACATCATATAAAATTTGGTTATTTCTAAGCAATGGACAATTCGTGGTTAACTCCTAATTTTTCTCACTATATCCTTGTTCTTGGATAACCTGTGTTTTTATATGGCTGATATAAATACAGTATGTGTGCATGTCTTTAACAAATTCCTCTTCGTTATTTGAATAGCGTTATCTGCTCAAACTAACCTATGATGACATCCAAATAATAACCAGCAAATTCTCCTCTCCTCTCCTGTAACTATTTGGCCACAGTTCCTAGCAGATATGAAATAAAATCAGTGTAGTATGTTTCTCAAGTGCAGTTGTCCTTTGGTATTCATGGAGAATTTGTTCCAAGCTCCTCCATCCTCCCCAACAGGTACCGAAATCCAAGGATGCTCGAGTGCCTTATATGAAATGGCATAGTATTTGCATATATAACCTATGCATAGCCTCCTTTATATTTCACATTATCTCTGGATTACTTGTAATTCCTAATACAGTGTAAATGCCATGCAAATAGTTGTTATACTTATAGTTTAGGGAATAATAACAAGAAAAGCCTGTACATGTTCAGTACAGTTGCAATTTTTTAAAATATTTTCAATCCATAGCTAGTTAACTCCATGGATATAAAGGGCTAACTAGTTTATTTGTACTTTCAGTTCTTAAAAAGCTAATAATTTGAATTACTTAAAATAGTAGAGTTCTCCTCCAAGTGCTTCTTTTATGATATGAGTCCAAGACAAACACAGCTACTTAGGCCAACAAATAGGAATAAAGAGAAAGAATAGAACTTCTGTCACTCTAATTATCAAGTTCGTGCCTGGTTGCTGGACCAACTCCTTCTCTCTAAAATGAAACACCACAAGATGGAACCTGCAGTTGCTGTTAATTTGACTAGAAGTGGCAGAGCCTGGTCCCAGAGCAATTCCCTGTTGTCTTGCCTAATAATCGTATCCTAACTAACAAGTACCTAATTGGATACAATATGAATCAGCAGTCATTGCTTATTGTTGATGCATAATTGAGTGGTCAAGACTTCAACTCTCACTTAATCTCTACAATTCTCAAATCTCCACAAACTCAACACTCAAAACAAGAAAAGTGCCCATATAAACTTCCACATCCTTGCAAGACCCCTTGACCCTCTTTCAGCTTGTTTTTCTCTAGCTGAAATTCCATTTTCTATATGGAGCACATTCTCAGGCTGGGCCCATCCTGACATCTCAAAAATGGAGAAACTCTGGTTGGAGTATGCACCTGTTCCCTAGCCTTCACCTTAAATGAATTGCTCAACTTGCCAAAAGGAAAAGCAGCTCATTGAAATATTTATGAAGAATCTAGGTAAGATTCATGAAAATTTTGTTGTGTATTAGTCTTACAGGAGAGATGATTCCCCTAGGTCACTCTGATTTTTTTTTTTTTTTTGTACCAGGGATTGAACTCAGGGGTACTTGACCACTGAGCCACATCCCCAGCCCTATTTTGTGTTTTATGTAGAGACAGAGTCTCACTGAGTTGCTTAGCACCTCACTATTGCTGAGACCGGCTTTGAACTCGCAATTCCCCTGTCTCAACCTCTCAAAGTTCTGGGATTACAGGCATGCTCTGATTTGTATTTTTGAGGGGTGGGTGGTCATTGTTGGATTTTGGGTTTGTTTTGTTTTGGGGAGATGACTAAGTGCTAAATCTGCCCACATCAGTAGTGTTAAACTGTGGCTCTCTCAAACAACTAGCCATCTGGGCCCACAGTTAAGCCAATTTCAAAGCAAATATTTTTTGTGAGGCCATGCACCTGAAGACTCTATATTTCAGACTCCAGGGATAAAAGTGTCAGAGCTCCACCAGATGCTAAAATATAAAAATGAAATTATGAGCATGAATTAGCCCAAGTGAAATACTCTTTAGAAACACATTGCATTAAGGAATGCTTTTTTTAAAAATGAAGATATCTTTCACATTCATACAATAGGATTCAATTCAATATGATTAAAAATTGAGTAAGTTTACCCCAAGTTAAAGAAAAACATACTAACCTCAAACCAAATTATATATAGAGGGAGATCTTTAAAAACTTTCCAACCTACTTTTATAGCATATATAGATTTGAATTAATCCAGCCATCTTTAATACTGCAGAAAGAACTAGTTACTCAAGTTGCAAGGACTTAATATTTGCTTGTAAGTGAAATATTAGGAATGAAATTTTTATCTTGGGTGAGTCAGTGAGCAAAAAGATACTTTTTTTTAAACTCTTGATATGGGTGGTTCTTGACATTGCCTTTCTAACTTTCCATTTAAATTCCAAAATGATTTCATCTGAAATGTAAAACAAGAATGAGATCTTATTATCAACTGAGATTATTCATTTCAAAGATGAGACTCCAGCAACAGAGCTCCTACACTCTATACCGAAGGCCTGGAACTATATTCATTTCTGGAAACACACAGAAGAGGAGGGCCATTAATTTTCTGAAGCAAATCCAGCAGGAAACTGAGGTCATGCAGAGGACAGATCCTATCTTAGTTAAGAAATGATTCAAGGAACTGGAGATGTGCAAACTCCAAAAGAAAAGACTTAGAGAAAATAACATAACTGCCTGGAAATATGTCTGGAAAAAAATGAATTTACTCTTGTTAGCTGTAAAGATCTATACAGGGATCAATGTGTGTAAGCAATGGCAATACGTTCTTGCATCTCTCAATTTTAGTTGCCAGGCAGTGAATGTTAGAAATACTAGTTAGGAGGGCTGAGGTTATAGCTCAGTGGTAGAGCACTTGCCTAGCATGTACAAGGCTCTGGATTCCATTTCCAGTACCACCAGAAAAGAAAGGAAAAGAAATACTGGGTTAGGGTTGAGGATGGAGTGACCTACCTGCCTGCCACAGGCTAAGAGGCTAACTTGTTAAATCTCCTAAAACATTGCCTTCTACATAAGAATTAAAGCTCTAGCCGGCATAGTGGTGCACGCCTATAATCCCAGCACTTCTGGGAGGCTGAGACAGAATTGAGAGTTCAAAGCCAGGCTCAGCAACCGTGAGGTGCTAAGCAACTCAGACCCTGTCTCTACATAAAACACAAAATAAGGCTGGGGGTGTGGCTCAGTGGTCTAGTACCCCTGAGTTCAATCCCCAGTACCAAAAAAAAAAAAAGAAAGCTCCAAAAGACCACACTTGACCTAAAACACATGCAAGAACATGTCTATTAGAAACATACTTAGCAGTGGCGCACACCTGTAATCCTAGTGGTTCAGAAGGCTGAGGCAGGAGAGTTCAAAGCCCGCCTCAGCAAAAGCAAGGTGCTAAGCAACTCAGTGAGACCCTGTCTCTAAATAAATACAAAATAGGGTTTGGGATGTGGCTCAGTGGTCAAGTGCCCCTGAGTTCAATCCCTGGTAACCCACCCCCCGCCCCCGCCAAATTATCCCTACCAAGACTGATCCTTTTTTTCCTTAAAATAAGAATGAAAGACTAGTATGTTAATAAAATAACTAGAATCCACACAATGCTAACAATTTACTACTTTGGTTTTATTTAATCCTAACCATAATTCCATGAGATAGGTCTCATTATTCCATGTATAAATAAGAAATCAAAGGTTTAGAAAAGTTAAGTGACTTGCTCAAGGTCACAGAATGAAGAAATGGCAGGTCCCAGCTCCTGGCTCCATCAGCACCAGCCTGCTGGCTTACCCACAACATCCCACTGTCTAGACTGTGCACATGGTGATTTCAATTGGCCCTAATCCCTAAACCTAGAAACCTCAGCTCTAGAAAATAATAAACGCTTTTGAGCTGCAAAATGATCATCAGTTGACTCACAATTAATACCCTCTATAGATTATTTTGACAAAGTAACACTATCCAACTGTGCCTGCAAATGCCATCACATGCAAATCCCAGCAACTTCATAGATAAATAGCAAATGTCCTATTGAGCAACAAAACAACTGCTCATTATTCATTTTTCTTAGGATGTTTCTTATTTCTTCTGGAAAATAATGTCCAGAAGGAATTTGCATTATTTTCAATGACAAAAATAATAAAGGAAAGAAAGGAAGAGTTAGTGTTTGCAAGTTTACATAATGCAAGAGGAGTAGCCATGAAACCCAGAGCTGCAGCTTCCTGGTGGGAAGACAATCACATATAGCCAGCGAGTTCCTGGGCAGTTTTAATTTACTTTTAATCATTTCAGAATTCATGCCTTAGAGGTATAAGTTGAAAGGCACATAGCATCTTGTCTTTTTCTGATTTTGCTCCTCCTTTTTTAATTTGGCATAAAGTAGCAAAAAAGAAAAAAAAAAAACCCAACAACAAAAAGTCACAGTTCAAGTATCTGCTTCTCCAGGATATCCTATCCTTTCCCCAGATATCCTAGCCTTGTCCCTATTATCCTTTGTCTTAGTAATATCCCCCTTTTTTTTTTACTTGAACGCTGACTGTTGTCTTTATCTGATTTTGTCCTGTTAAGGCCTTTTCTTACACATGAGTCCAGAGTTCTTTCATTATCAGGGTTGCCAAGCACTCTCATTCTGGGCTCCCATGTTATGCTGAAGTTATTCCTTACCATGATTTTTCACACATTGCAGATCTCAGTGGCTCTTGCTCTATAAACTCCTTTAGCCAGAGACTCTACTGAATGCACTTTCACATGGCCATCATCTAGCAGTGCCAAGCATATACAAGCCCCCATAAGGAAATACAATTAAGATGTCAACAGTTCATTTTATCCCAGTGTTAAGCATATAGTATAAATTGAAGTGAACTGAACGAGAATCAGGTCAAAATGAACTGAATTGAATGTAGCAAAACATTATGATGTCAAAGTAACATTATCCAGATTATATTAATTCATAGACAAATCAATTAACAGCCTGGTTACAGTGTTGTGTAGTTCAGGTGATGGGTGCTCTTGCCAAGGAAAGGAGAACAACTTTTAGGCCTAATACTGTAGTGGGGTCATTAAACTAAGGCCCCAATGGTAGACACAGTCCAAATCACCATGTATATAAAGAGTGGCTGGGGAATGTAGAAGAAACTCGGGAAAGTTTACAATATTTCAAAACAAGTAAATAATGTGTAAAGTAATTGAGCTGACACTGTTGGTTATATAGGAGGATCCCCCAAATAAACAGCTCTGAAGTTTCATTTCCAAGCTAAATCAGCATCTTGGTCCAAGGCCTGCCATGATTCCAGAGGGAGAAGCCAGATCAGTAGAGGCCCTCACCTTCTCCCCTCATCAACTCCAGCTTCTCAGCACCACTCAATCAGCACACCATGCATCCCTTCTGGGCCAAGTCCCCTGCTAGGCACTGGGGCATCAATCAGTAAGATGGGCATTGCCTTTTATTTTTGGAGCCTACAGTCTCAAGGAAACCAATCATAAACAAGTACAAAATAAAATAAATGGCCACAAATCCCATTGAAAAAAATTAACAGGATGTGAAAAGGAAAAATGAAGGCCTGGCCCCAAGGATGTAGACTCTGACTTAGGAGTTACAGACCATTCTTTTCTCAAAATTGAAATTATTTATAACCATGTCAAAAAAGAAATTATTTATAACCATGTCAAAATAAACATTGTATAAAAATGAAAATGATTAGGAGAAGGAGAATATCCCTTCTCAAAATCTGTACTTGTATTACTAACATAGGTTTGTTCCATGAGATCAGGTATCTTCAAATATTGATGATGTTGACCCATCAATGAAGCCTTTGGAGCACTTCCCCTTTATGGGTCTACTTGTAGGCTTATAAATGTAGTATATTTACTACTATAGTAGCATAAAGTGAACATTAGTAACTCATTTAAAAGTATAAAATGTAAAGGATAAAACGAAAGTGAAATAAACATTGTATAATTATTTTATTTGGCTTACTAGTGACCAATGTTTCTCCCCCACCCCTTGTTTTTTTGTACTGAGAAGTGAACACAGGGGCATTTTACCACCAAGCTACATCCCCAGTCCAGTTTTTCTAGTTTTTGTTTTTTTTTTTAATTTTGAGACAGGGTCTTGCTAAGTTGCCAAGGCTGACCTCAGACTTGTGATCCTCCTGCCTCCACCCCGCTACTAGGTGGGATACAGGCATACACCACTACACCTGACCTAAAACATTACTAATAATTACTATTATTTTAGTAAATATGCATCATCATTTTTAACATATTTAACTTTGTGACATGGCAATTGACAAGTATACTATTAGATTTCATTTATTTTGCTTAGTTTTAAAGGTCAAATATGAAAAAATATCTTGCAAATAAATAATAGTTATAATATGGACTTAGTTTGAGATATATATTAAATATAAGCCAGTATACCATTGACTGAAGTTTGTTTTTTAATTCCACTTTTCCAACCCAAAATAGATCCTCATTTCCACACCCAAATGCAATTGGTACAGCTCAACTAAGGAACTGTGTGTGCATTTTCAAGTTTTCTTCAAGCACAGTTGTTTTTCAGGAATCATTTTAAGTAACATACTCATTTTCTGAGGATCCATTTTGTTATAATTAAATATTATAATTCATAAATCAATTTAACTGGACTCCCATAAAGTGCAGTTCATAGCCAAATGCCAAAAGCAAACAAAATAAAGTGAGGACCCCCAGCACCCCAGCCCTAAGGTGTTACTCCTATGCCATCCTCAGGAGCCCACGAGTACTCCATGTGAGTCGAGCTCTCTATCAGATCTTGGTCATTGTCTAATCCTTCCTTATTTTTAGAAGAGTAAAGCAGAAATTCTAATATTTTCCCCCTGTACCTCAGTGGAGAGTGTGTAACCCCACACTGCAGACCACAGAAGTCTGAAAGTTTCTAGCTTATAAACCAAAAATCTACCAGCAGCATCAAATTTTTGTTTTCTTACTACAAACAGAAAAATATATCATATTGCTTCAATCTTTCCTTTAAACATCAATTACTTACTCAACCAGAAAAAAACAGATGCCTGATTTTCTCATTAAAATGGTACATAATCTAACAAATGGTAAGTCCTTCCTAAATTTCGGAAATAATGTCATGTTTTAGAAGGGAAATCACAGGTAAAAAGGTTCTCAACAAGATTACTCTCATAACTATCAGTGTCACAAAAGGACTTGGAATGGCTGGATGTTTAACCCACAAAGGGGAAGAATGGGTGGGTAACAGGATGACTACTCACAAGTATTTGAATTGCATTAGGGTCAAAGAATAGAATCACAATTTCAGCAAGTATGTATTAAATACCTCCCTGCTACATGCTACCATGGGCTAGGAGAAGGAGATGCTGAGAGGAGTGCAATGGGGTGCCTACCTATGAAGAGCTTGGAGCCAGCTTGGAGAGATTCACTTTAAAAAATTGTGCATGGCTTAGATTAGAAGTTGACAGACTTATTCTGCAGAAAACCAGATAGAAAACACTGTAGGCTTTGCAGGCCATATGGTCTCTTACAACTATTCAATTCTATTATTGAAATACAGAAACAGCCACAGTGTATAACAAATAAGCATGGCTGTGTTTTAATAAAACTTTACTTATGGACATTGATATGAATTTTGTCTTATGAAATATCAATCTTCTTTAGATTTTTTTTTTTGGTCTTTCTAAGATATAAAAACCTTCTTGGCTTATGGCCTACCTTCAGCAGATAGATCAGGTTCCCTGGCAGTAATTTGCTGACTAGCAGCATTTTATAGATCAAAGGAAGGACACTTAACCCCACCAGAGAACATCATGGTCACTTTCTGGAAAAACAACTGAGTGGAATAATTATGCAGGTCAAGGGAACAGGCTTGAAGGACAGCGTGAGAGAGGCATGGTTGTATGAAAGAGACTGGGGAGTACAGAACAACTAAGCAATGGAGGTAGAGAGATACCAGATCCCCACTAAGGATTTGAAACTTAGGCTCTGAAGACAGATGAGGTCTAAGTGGGAATTATGTCTCAGTATGTCTCAGTCAGCATCAAGGATTCTCCAACAGCGATACCAGCTGTGGAATCAGCCTTACTTGAGTTCCCAGTTCTGACACTCAGCTAGCATATAACCTCAAGCCAGTTTCTTATTCTTTCCAAATCTCAATTCTTGCATTTGAAAACCAAAGATAATCCCTATTCTATTGTCAGCTGTCCTCTATTGTTGCACCAGATTGATAGATTACAGGACTGATATCATCATCATCAGTATTCACCAAGTGCCTAGCATGGTGCCTGACTCAAAGTAATTAATGAACAAATGGAAAAAAAAAATCAGTCATGAAGCCAACATTCTCCCACCTTATTTTATCACTGTCTATACTTGCTTCCTGCTTTATGAAGATAAATATGTTGCATCATTTTATTTAAAATTTGAAACAAAGGTACTCAAAAAATAATGATTCATTCTCTATGCAACTACTTTATCCATAATAAATTTATTTTCTTGAGCAAGTTCTAATTACATTTTACTTAGATACATGGCTTTTCCCACTCCCACTGAGATACATTTCCTTCAAGAACTTTTCTTAATCTAACTGGGCAGTTTTCTAGTTCATATTGCATGAAACTTGAAGTGAAGCAAAATCCTTCCAATACACAATTAATAAGGCTAACTTTTTTACTTAAACTCAGAACTAAGATAAGTGGCCCATTTCATGAATGATCTAGTATTATACATATGTCTCCTTGTGTAAATTGCCAGAAGACTTCATATTTTACCACCCAACATCACATCACATCATAAATTATAAATATATGTCTATTTCAGGACTTTTTGCAATACAAACCAAAAAGCAGTAAAATTCATGTTGAATTTTATTTCAAATTGCTTCTTATTGTTGAAGTGCACTCATTTATTCAATAAATATTTATTGAATACCTACTATGTGCCAGGCTCTGTTAAATCTTTCCTTTTGGATAGATTTATGTTTTATAACATGTTTACTTTCTAAATAGCTAAAATCTTCATCACAAATTAATTTTTTCTACTATATGTAAGGGTAACTATGACCTAGATAGCAAAAGAAAAAGCCTAACTAGTAATAAGGTAAAATATGAAATTCACAGGGCTATTTAAATTGCACACAGATTTTAAGAAGCACAATATTGAGTTTCTGTCATCCTTCTATTTTCCAAAGGAACATAACTGCATCCCCAAATTAACCTCATTTACATTTGAGAGCTGCTTTTGAAAATTTAGACTTTGTCCATATTGTCTTTTGTATCAACAACTTAGTTTCCCTTCCTCCTTTTTAGTTCTAGAATCCTTTAACATGAATTATAAATTGAAAATATCAAGGATACTAAAATGATGCACAATTTAGTCAAAATGCCAAATCTGTTATTTAGGAAAATCCTGTTTTTTTCTAAGGAGTTCTTGTACTTAAGTTTTAAGACATATTTTGTCATCATGCAAAAATTTTTTTGTGTGATGCTGAGAATTGAACCAAGGGCCTTGTACATGTGAGGTAAGCACTCTACCAGCTGAGCCATATCCCCAGCCCAATGCCAATTTTTATTAAAATTAAATAGAAGAGTTGGTTAAAATTAAACAGAGGAGTCTATAGTCTACATGAGGAAACGGTTTAAATATATATCTGAAAATTTTATTTCTGGTAAAACTTTGTCCAAATGTAATGAGGGCTTTGAATTTTTATTTCTCATTTACTAATTTGTCAAACCAAAAATCAGAAAGATATATATTTATTAAATGCCATAATTCGTCTATATTTATGTATATATTTTATACATATATGTTCTATGATATGTATTCTAGTATCCAAAATACTAAGGATAATTTGGGCTTTCAGTGAAATGTATGTAATACACACAAGATTTAAAGAATTGATATTCAAATAGGTAATTAGTAATTTGTTAGCTGTTCAATTAATCAATGAACAGTAAATCCAACTTAGTATTTGTTGTCCTTTCTTTCTCTTCTAATAATTTTATTCACTCAGCTCAGAAAGTGTTTATTGAACACTTACTATGAATGCTAGACAGTTTCAGAGGTTAAGGATACAGCAGTGCATAAAACAGGCAAAAATCTCTCTCATAAGGATAACATTCTAGACAGAGTGAGAAATACAAAGTCTGTTAAATAATATGTGCTTAGGAGAAGAACAAGTTGGGAATGTTGAGGAAGTGTTCAGATTCTGGGTATATTAGGAAGGAAGAACCAATAGAATTTGCTTCTATAGAAAAGTGAGGGGCCAGGGACAACTGTACTTATTCTGGCCTAAGCAACCGGAAGGATAGAATTGCCAAACTCTGCAGTGCAGAAATCTGCAGTAGTCCAGGTTCAGAGGGAGCTGGAAGGTCTTAGGGCAAGTCAAATAACCAGTGGAGATGTCTAGTATGCAACTAAACACCAAATAACTTTTTTTCATTTAAGTTCTTAAACTTCCATGGAAATTTTTCCTTATCTCAACCATGAAAAATTTCTTTTGTTTATAGCTTCCATTCTACCACATTTGGAAGTTGTCAGCAAGGCTCTTTCTTACTTACTCTTCATTTTATATAGTTCTTAAGGCTTTTAGTCTTGAAAAACACAGCCCATAAAACACAGCCCATGGAATTCTCCCACATGTCACATTTAATCCTCATTCTTGATTTCCATTCCTTCTTTATGCCACACAACATACTTAAAATGCTCTCCTGTCAGATTATCAAACTCAAATTCCCTTCCCTTTTGATTCCTTCATGAAATCCTTCCAATCCAACCCAGCTTACTGACATATGCTTTTACCAGGACAAATCTAGAAAACTTCAGAAATATCACAAGTATTAGCTAGTTAGAAGAAACTTTTGGTGGTGGTTATATAATCTGTGATAGATAAATGCAAACTCTTAAAACCTCAAAGAAAATAGTCTACTAGAAACAACTGTTTAGATCTTCTTATTAACAAATAGGCCAGATTACATAGCCTTCTGAGCCAGTTCACAGAAATTAATTGGCCAAGAAAAAATTGTCTTGACGAATCAACCAAACAGAGGTTACTTTAGTGGTCTCATATGCTTTTTCACCAAGAGCAAGTTAAGTCCAGATTCTGATTTGGCTGTGATCTTCCTACTATTCTGATCCAAGAACCATTTGTAAAGGTCAAAACACAATTTATCTGCCTCATTCGTTATAAAAACAAATAAACTCACAGTTAGGCAAATGTTTTTAACGAGACACTAGTGTTAAATCACTAACTCGTGCCAAGAACAAAAGTGCCAAGACTGGAATCTGGATCAGTAGGGATTAACTCAAGGAACATTCTGGATTGCCCAGACACAGACTCAACATACAGACTGTACTTGAGGAAGCACTAAACTTCATAACTAAAAATGGTCATTAGATGAATTTACAGCCCAAGTTGGGAAAGTTCTTTTATCAGTTACTTGCAAACAGAGCCTGGGATATTTACAGAAGCCATAATAGTGACTTCCGAAATCAATATCAAATTAAGTGCATGTTCAAAAACTGGATTTGGGTCCAAGCATCTCTTTTCACAATAGGAGTGGGAGTTGGGGATCTGCTACCCTCTAAATCCTTCCATAGTAATTTTCTCTTGAAAAAAGAAATGCATTTAATTCGAGTGTTCCTGTCATGTTTCTGACAATTTACATCCTAATTTTCAGTTCTGAGACTATGGTTTTGTAAATGGTCCTCAGAACCAATAAGCATTATCAGCAGAGAATATTTTAGTGCGTTAATCAAAATGCAAGAAAGACAATAGGATATGCTTGAAATAACAAATCACTTGATTACTTAATTAGGTTACCAAGACTACTACAAAATGAAACTGTCGTTTTTTAAAAAGCTTTAGTTGAAAATATTTCTGGGTAATATTTCAAAGAATGCAGAAAATTGACCTTTTTGGAGATTACCAAAAGGTACCAGCTGTGTACCATTCCAAGGAGTCCTCTGAGAACCCTGAACATACGTAAGGGCTTTGTTAATCATCTTAACATTTCAAAGAGCAGTCTACACAATAATACACTACATCCACATAAGGCTTCCTGATGTTTTATGGAAAGTCCTAGTTAGCCCAAGCTTTTGCATTGGTTCAGATGTTTATTTCCAAGCCTGGTAGCAAACTCCTAGAAAGTTGTGATTTCAAATAACCCTCTCTTTTGTCTTTTACCTTTTAATATAGTAATCATATCTATGTTTTTCTACAAAAATCATCATCTAATAGATTCTAACTTTGATGAATATGTTTACTAAGAGGATACTAGAATCATCCAAAGGGAATATGGGAATAAAAAAAAAAACAAGGGATGGTGCCAAGGGTTACTTACATGTGCTTAATACTTCACAAGCACTATCAAACCTTCTCTTCCCAACAAACCTGAGGTAGGCATTATTTATTCTGTTGAGAAGGTGAGGGAACAGGCCTAAGAAAGTCCAAAAACTTGCCAAAGGCCATGCCAGAGAGTAAATATGCGACTCATGCCATATATCTCCACTCGAGTTCTGTTTTCTGATTTGTGATTCTAAAGCCTCCTATCCTGAAACAATCTGATACTCTTTGAAAACTTCTTTTAGAATTGACTGATTTTACTTAAAAAGATTCCATTTGCTATGAAGATTGACCAAAAATTTTAACTCTAATTTTGGCCCTTCTTTCAACATTCTTTAACACACCCACCCACCCCAAAAAAAGGAAATAACAGCACCTGTCATTTGATCTTTTGAGGAAATATTAACAGCAAGAACCAAATGCATATACTGAAAGATAGGGCTCAGAGTTGAGATTCTTTGACAAAGATGCCATATGAAATATGTTCCTTGAGCACATTTGTTCATAATTATGACTTATTCAGTCAGTCAGTCATTGTATTAGACCTCTCTCTGTGCCTAGGGTCAAGCAAGTTTACTCCTAAAAGTGAAGGTCTGCTAGGCACAGTGGCACACAGCTGTAATCCCAGGGACTTGAGAGGCTGTAATCCCAGGGAGCAGGAGGCTGAAGCAAGTTTGAGGCCAGCCTCAGCAATTTAGCAAGACCCAGTCTCAAAATAAAAAATAAAAAGAACTGAAAATGTAGCTCAGTGGTAAAGTGCCCCTGGATTCAAACTCCAGTACCTACCAACCCACCCCTCCAAAACAGAAAGTGAAAGTGTGTTTAGAAGGACCAGAAGACACTTCCCTTGTAATTCCCCAAGTATGGTCTTCCCTTCAATCTCACTCCCTCCTATAAATACCTATGAAATGACTTCTGACTTTCTGCAACACCTCGGAGCTTCCCGAGGGGCTGCTTAAGCTATGGAAGTCCCATATACAAAATTCGTTGGATAGGAGTACAGCCTATACAGAATGCCAAGCCCACCAAAAAGTAAGATTAACACCACACGTGATATTTTGTGGTTTATTAGAGTAGAGATAACAGCTACCTGAATCCATAGCTCACCATACACTAGGCACTATGTTAGACATTTGAAAATCCTTGGCTCATTTAATTTCTATGACAAGTCTTGGTAATATTGTCATTATCAATAATTGTAGCTGAGATAACTATGGCTTAAAGACCTAAGGAATCTCAAGTCCATGCCTTTATCTATTTTGCTATACTTCCTCCTATCATTTAATAATTTTTTATGTCCGAATGGCCTGTATTAAGCTATACTACTATTACTGCAAATTCCCTGATTCCTAGCTGTTGTTTTTTTTAATCACCATCAGATAATTTTTATTTTTTTATTTAATTTTGGTACTGGGGATTGAACCAAAGGGTGTTCTACCACTGAGTCACACCTCTAGCCCTTTTTGTTTTGTTTTGTTTTGTTTTGCTTTGCTTTTTTTATTGGCTCATTATAATTATATATAACTGTGAAATTTTTTATAATCTATTCATATGTGCACATAATAAAACAGTATAATTTGATCCATATCATTCCCCAGTAATTTGATCCATTTGATCCTTTCCCTCCCCACCCGATGCCCTTCCTCCATTCCACTGGTCTCCTTTCTATGTTTTTTTTTTTAATTTGTGCTAATTAGTTACACATGACAGTAGAATGCATTTTGATACATTGTGCACAAATGGAAAACAACTTCTCATTCCTCTGACTGTACATGGTGCAGAGTCACACCAGTAGTGTAATCATACATGTATATAGGGTAATAATGTCTGCCTCATTCTACCATCTTTCCAATTCCCACAGCCTCTTCCCTCCCCTCACTCCTCTCTGCACAATCCAAAGTTCCTTCATTCTTTCCTACCTTCAACACACTCTATGCATCAGCATCCACTTATTAGAGAAAATATTCAGTCTTTGGTTTTGGGAATTGGCTTATTTCATTTAGCATGATGTTCTCTAGTTCTATCCATTTATCTGCAAATGCCATAATTTCATTTTTGTTTAAGGCCAAGTAATATTGCATTGTGTATATGCACAACATTTTCTTCATCCATTCGTCTGTTGAAGGGCATCTAGGTTGGTTCCATAGTTTAGGTATTGTGAATTGAGCTGCTATAAACATTGATGTGGCTGCGTCACTGTAATATGCTGAATTTAAGTCCTTTGGATCTGATTCCTAGTTTAAAACACAACTGTTTCAATTTTTTTTAAGATCAAAAATGCATTTTCTTTTATCACCCCAAAGGAACCTATTCTTCATTTGAAAGTAAAACTATATGCCTAAACTTTGTAAAACTATAGCTGACACCGGTCTCAAATTCCTATGGGATCAGATCGTTCTTATCAGGTCTCCTTAAAGATGATAAACGGACCACCATGGTTGCAAAAAAACAGAACAACAAAAGCCAGGGTCCAATTAACAGCGTGTCATGGAAATGCAGGAAGCTCCTCTGTATATTTTTTCCCCTTGTTAGCACACAGCATAGCAGGGGGCTCAAGGATTTGAATTCTGAATTTTGTTAAAATAACATCTGCCAAGAACAAGCCCTGAATATACTACTCCTCCCTGTAGAGAAAAATGAGGAGCTTACCATGCAGGTCTTTGTCAAGATTATACCTACACTTGTTGTCAGGCTGAAGATTTAGATACTGCTAGATGAAATGCCAGGTCTGCTGTGTGAGGGGTAGGAGTGTGGTTGAGCTACAAATTGCTTGGAAGCAAGCTGATTTTAAGTTGCCATGGCAAAGAAAACGCAGACAATGAAAAGCTTTTACATTAATACTTTCTACATCTTGTTATGATAGGATTGTCCAGCTGAGGGGCACATTTTTTTGTACTTCTACTGACATGAACAGATAAAATAATAAACACTAATTACAGAGTATTATAATGATTTCTAGGCTTTACCTCAGAGGGGCGTACATCTGGGTAGGTAATTACTTCTGTGACAGATAGGTTTTTATGTGAGAATGGAGGGTGATGAGCCTAGTCTATTGCCTGCTGATGAGACCACAGGGGAGGAAGGTCGTGGGGCATGCTTATTAAGACCATTTTAGTCAATGTGTTTTTCAATCAGTTGTCAAGGTACCCATCCCTGGATAAAGAAATACTGCATGTGAAAATGACACAGTGATTCTCTGCCATAGAATCTGTTACTTCAGGGAAGTAACTAAATGGCTTCTCAGATTGAAGTAGAAGGCATTTTTAAATATATGATGCCTTTGTCTCTAATGCTATCATGACTATTCCTAATATGAGAGAGAGGGTCAGTTTCTTTACTGCACTCAAGTTCCCTGAGAGATTATTTCCCCTACTCATTCAGAGTCAAGTTCCTGTGTGATTCTAGATGTTTAAGAGATATACTGACCTCCCTTAGGAAGTCAGAAATTCCCCTTAGGGAATTTCTTTACAAAAGGACAAAAACACATGAATATACTTTGCTCTCTTAACCTAGACCCCAATTGAATTTGTCAGGGAAAAGGGGGGTGGGGGAGCAATGATTCTTTCTCATGGTTATTTGCAGAAAATATTGGGGGGTGGGGCAAAAAAATTGGAGGACTCAGAAGAGGAAGTGAAAGAAACCTAAACAGAGAAAGAGGGCATAGCAAGATGGCAGAACAGGACTCTAGTGATTGTCCCTTCATAGAAATCAATCTGAACAACTATCCATATATGAAAATGCCTTCACAAGAACTAATGAGACCTAGTGTTATTGTTTGGATATACAATGTTCCCCAGAGACTTCTGTGTTGAGGCTCCTGTGTTGAGCCTCTGGGGACTTATTCCCCAGTGCAGTGATATTTAAATGTGGGGCTTCGGAGAAGTGATTTGATCATGAGGGCTCTGAGTTTATCAGTGGATTAATCTATTGATAGCTAAGGCATGGTTGGAGAAAGTAAGTCACTGGGGGCATCCTCTGGAAGCATATTTCATGTCCCACCATGTTTCCTCCCTACCCTGCTTTCTGGCTATCATGAGCTGAGCAGCTCTCCTCTACCATTCCCTTCCACCATGATCTTCAGCCTCACCTCAGGCCCAAAGCAATGGAGCTGGCCAACCATGGACTGAATCTCTGAAAATATGAACCATAATAAACTCTTCCTAATTTGTTTATCTCATGTATTTTGATCACAACAATGAAAAGTTGACTAACACATTAGGTGAAAGATAACAGTACTTGTTTATAACTTAATAATTTTTAAAAGATGCATTGAAGAGAGTGGGAAAGGCAGTTTTACATTATCCTCATCACACTATTCCCAACTTTAGGCAGCACAGTATGGAGAGAGACACTGTTCACTTGGGGAAAGGAAAGAGAAGTAAGCATATGACTTTGAATTAGTCCCCAATCCAGGCCCACCAGAGTAAAACTCAATATCTGGCAGACTCACATGGCTCCTGACTCTAGGCTGGTACCAGCAGACTGCCTCTAGACCTGCCCCAATGACAGACATAAATCCATGCCTCTGTAAAGTAGACTTGAGTTTGAGCCTAATGTTCCCACTGGCCAACTTCAGTGGCCTTAATTTGCAGACAACCTCAGCAACCATGATTCAGGTGCCCCCTTACACTGTACCAGCCTTGAAAGATGCAGGATTCCAGTCCAGTATCCAGCTAGCCTTAGAGATTAGAGGATTCCAGCCTAAGCTGCACCAGCCACCATGGTCCTTGGCTTAGGCTACTCCTTAGCACAGCAATGGCTATAGGTTTTGAAAGCAAGGACAGTCTTCCCAGAATCACTGGACAGGTTTCCTGTTGAAGTGCAGTTCCTGAGAGTTAGATTGCAAAGACTGGGTGCACAAATGTTGATGAATGATCACAAGGATCAAGAATAATCAGGAAAACAGGCATCACCAAACAGAAATTACAGTGCCAGTGAATGACCCTGAAGAAAAGGGGGTGTATGAACTGCCCTACAAGGGATTCAAAATAGCTTCTTTAAGGAAGCTCTGCAAATTATAATAAAATATAGAGGAACAACTCAGACATTTATCAGAGAAATTTAACAGATATTGAAATGGTAATTTTAAGAAATAGAAATAATTTTAAGAAATCAAACAGAAGTATTAAAGCTGAAAAATATAATGAATGAACAAAAAATGTAGTAGAGAGCATCAACAACAGAATTTGATAACAAAAGAAAGAATCTATGAACTCAAAAACAGTTTATTTAAAAACACATAGTATGTCAGTGAGACCCTGTCTCTAAATAAAATACAAAATAGGGCTAGGGATGTGGCTCAGTGGTCGAGTGCCCTCAA
Source organism: Xerus rutilus (assembly GCA_028644305.1). Lineage (NCBI taxonomy): Eukaryota > Metazoa > Chordata > Mammalia > Rodentia > Sciuridae > Xerus > Xerus rutilus. The sequence goes on along the minus strand of CM053403.1, from coordinate 36,021,894 downwards.
GTTCAGTCCCTGGTACTCAAAAAATAAATAAAATAAAGTTTTATATATATATATATATATATATGTATATATGAAATCTAAACAAACTGACAATGAGTAAGGAAACTAAACTAGTAATGAAAAGTTTCCAATCAAAAAGAGCCTAGGAACTGATGGCTGTACTGCTGAAATCCACCAAACATTTAAAGAAGAATTCATATCATTCTCAAAATTATTACTCCAAAAAGTTTGAAGAGAACAGTATACATCCAAACTCATGCTATTAGTAAATGTTACCTTGACAAAACCATACAAGAACATAACTCAAAGAGAAAACTGCAGACTAATATGCCTGCTGAACATAGATGCAAAAATCTTCAGCGAAGTAATAGTTAACCAAATTCAATAGCACATTTAAAAGATCATTCACCATGATCAATTGGGATTCATCCAGGGATGCAAAGATAGTTCCACATATGCAAATCAATAAATGTGATACATCATATTAAGATAATTGAGGAAAAATATGATTATTTTGAAAGATGCAGAAAATGCATTTGACAGAATTCAATACTGTTTAATAATGCTAACTGTTAATGAATTAAGTTTAGATGGAATATTCTTCAAAATAATAAAGACATATGGAACATACTCATAGCTAACATCATAGCCAACAGGGGAAAAGTTTTAACTTTTTCTCTAAGATTCAGAGGAAGACAAGGATACCCACTTTCACCAATTCTATTCACCATAGTGCTGGAAGTCAGATCATTTAGGCAAGAGAAGGAAATAAAAGGATTTAAGAAGAAGTTAGATTGTACCTTTTGCAGAAAACATGATCATTTATAAAACCCTAAAGACTCCACCAAAAAACTGTTAGATTTGATAAACAAATTTAGCAGTTTTGGTATTTTAAAAAAAATCAACATGTAAAAATTCATAACATTTCCAAGTTAAATAAGTAAGACTTAAAGCCAAAGGTTGAATGTTTTCTCTGATATGCAGAAGCTAGCTCAAAATAAGGAATAAAAAAACAAGACAGAGAGCAAAATGGAAGCAAGTGGTTTCCATCAAAATAGAGAAAGATTGGTGGACTAGATAAAGGGGATGAAGGGGGAGGAAAGAAGGATGGGTTAAGGAAAGAACAGAGGAATGAATCTAACCTAACTTTCCTATGTACATATATGAATATACCACAGTGAATCTCGCCATCATGTATATCCACAAGACACTAACCAAAAAAAAAAAGATCTAAAAGTAAATAACAGATCAGTAGAGTAGAGGGATGGTAACAGGGAGAGGGAGAAGAAGAGGGAAAGGGGAAATTCTGGGGACTAAATTTGGACAAATTTTATTCCATGCTTTTTTAATTATATCAAAATGAATTCTGATGTTACAGATAATTAAAAAGAAACAAAGTTATTAGCATTTTCATATATCAAGAGCAAACTATCTGTAAGAGAAATGGAGAAAACAATCCCATTCCCAATATCCAGAAAAAATAACCTTAGGAATAAATTTAACTAAAGAGATTAAATATTTGTACACTGAAAACTATAAAATATTAATGAAAGAAATTGAAGAACATACAAGTAAATGGAAAGATATCTTATGTTCATGGATTGGAAAAATAAATAATATTAAATTTCCATATTACCCAAAGCAATGAATGGATTCAACACAACCTTTCTCAAAATCCCAAGGACATTCTTCATAGATGGAAAAAATAATCCTAAAACTCCTATGTAACCATAAAAGGCCCATACAGCCAAAGCAATCTTGAGAAAAAATACAAAGCTGAAGACTTCACATTACCTGACTTCAGAATATACTATAAATCTATAGTAATCAAATCAGTAAGGCATTGTCATTAAAACACACACATACACCAATAGAACACAATAAAGAGCCCAGAAGTAAATCCACACATTTAGAGACAATTATTTTCAACAAAGGTACTCAGAACAGAAAATGGTGAAAGAATAATCTCTTTAGTAAATGGTATTGAGAAAACTGAATATCCACATGCAGAAGAATGAAAGGAGATCCTATCTCTCACCATCTAAAAAATCAACTCACTTAAATGTAAGACCCTAAACTGTGAAACTACTAGGAGAAAACACAGGGGGAAAGCTCCATGACTTTAGTCCAGTAGTGCCATTTTGGATATAACCCCAAAAAGCACAGTCAACAAAAGCAAAAATAGACAAATGGAATTAATTACAGCCAAGAGGCTTCTGCACAGGAAAGAATCAATAGAGTGAAGAGACAGTCTATAGGATGGAAGAAAATATTTTCAAACTATACATCTGATAAGGGACAAATAAACAAAATAGGTAAGGAACTCAAATAATTCAAACAACCTGATTTAAAAACAGGCAAAAGATATTTCTGAAAAGATAAGTGATATTAAGCATTTTTTCATATGCATATTGGCTACTTGTACATTTTTTCAGAAATGTAATTATAAACAATCTTATCTTTCAGTTTGAATAAAAATAATTGTTAAAGAAGATTAAATAAAGCTTTAACAAAATATCTGATAGTATAAAACACTCCCCTTCTGAAATGATTCATCTTATTAAAATGGTACCATTTCAGTGCTTACCTTTTAGTTCCACTACATGTACAGAGATTCAGAGGGACAATAGTTTTATCACTTTAAAATAATGGCGGGTAAAATGTGCTCCAAACACTGAGGAGAGATTCTTAGTATTTGATGAAATATAAAAGCATACTGCAGTTCCCCCTCTGCCTTGCTAAAAGAAATTCAGATGTCATAAAAATGCAGGTATTTGTCAACTTTTCATAAATGTAAAATTTTCTCCCAAGTAGTATGGTATTTGAGATCCTAGAAAATAAATCTAAAATCGCTTGCCACACCTTCTACAAATGCTCTAAGGGATGTTGACAGACCTGAACACAGCTGTTAAAACATTTATTCCTGGTATATAATAGAAGCCCTTCCAATGCTTTGTAGAGCAGACATATTTCCATTTCCTCCCTAAAAGCTATGAAGGTTTGAGTAGAAGCATATCAACAAACAAGAATGAAAGTTGATTCTATAGTGTTGGCAGATGAGAGAAAACAGAGATATGATCACCCTGTTCAGTATGGTACAAGAGCAAAACAAACTCCGACAGATGGTTTTTCAAGATCTATGGGGTTTTTTAATAGAAAGTGTTCTTCCTAAAAACAAAACAAAAAATCCCTTTTGCTTCTCTAACTATACTTTACATATATTTTGATATTGTCCCTTGCAGAATTTAAAATATTAAACAAAGCACATGATGGAATGATCAGAATTTAATTAGGTTTATTTGTTGTTGCAACAGCTTTCAAATTCTTTCATCTTATGAAGAAGTGAATCCCTAGATTGCTCACAGACACATGACAATAAAAAGCAACTGCAGAGAGAAGTCTCTACATTGCACTTCTCAGTTCTTAATCGTGTGAAGCACCTGTGCCTAAGAGATGCAAATTCCTCTTTATCTTTATTATGTTGATGTACTAACAAGATGGATTTATCTCTAAAGACAACATAAACAATAAAATGTGAAAAATGGCCCATAAGCATATCACCTGTCCTTGATCATACCTATTATCTAGAAATTCTCTGGAGAAAGTAGGATCTTAAAGAAATATTTATGCCCTACTTATTCAAGTAGAATGTTCCCTCTCTTCTAGAAAATTTCATATTGAGGGTAAACCGTGAACTGATCCTTTTAATCTGGGGAATTTTTCATAAATAAAGGAAATGGAGTTTTAGTAGTTAGAACAAATTCTCCATATGCCCCATGTTTTTGTATTTTACTAACTGCTGAACTATACAATAAACAGCAACTGAAGGAAAGTTCCAGCTTTTGAAAATATCCAGCAGATTTAAGTATTATTATTTTCCCTAACCTCCTCTTAAACATATGCTCTTGGCAATTGCTAATAGAAAGGCTTTTGTGTAAAAGTTTATATAACATTTATACCCAAAACATAAACCAAATATCATATGACTAGATTTAAATGCCAAAAGAATCTTTATACAACCTCTTTCATGTATATAATTCTCTAATTCTTGGATATCAAAAAAAAGACTAATTAAACAATTTAGTATTCGCATAAGTAGACACTTGTGGGGACATGTAACCAGACTGACTAGGTATAAGAATGCTTAAAACTTAGCTTAACTCTCGCATGTAAAATATACATGCATTTCACACAAAATAATTTTTAAACAGTTTTGCATTTCCATAATGTGTAGGTTATAGACATGAAGCTATGGCACTGAGATGAATGAACACAATTAACAAACACTTCGACCAACACTATCCTGAGAGATCCAGAGCACCATACACTAAAAGCCACAGTGATTTTAAGTTATAGTGCCATCATTTCAAGTTTTGAGTAGAAATATATCAACAAACAAAAGTGAAAGTTAATTCTACAGTGCTGTCAGATGAGGGAAAATATCTCCTCTTATTATATGGTAGGTTGAATTGGCTTCTAGAATTATGTAGACATATGTCCCTAATCTGTTTATATGCAGATGTATAATACCCAAAACTCTGAATTATTGTTTTGTTGTTTACTCTTGTCTGCTAGTGGTTATTCCCACCAAGCTATTTATAATAAACTGCTAATGGGGGGGGGGACAATTGGTTTTCAATGTAGAACATGTTACTATTGAAAAAAAATTTTTTCCCCAAATGCTACAAAGACAAGGACCATATAATCAGTTATTAGGAATGAATTCTAAGGATTATTTATACATACAATTTGTTTTCTATTTGTGGAGGCCCAATCAAGGTTTATGTATATTCATTGATTTTTCAAAGCTGATTAACCTTAAAAACATAACACATCTTTATGCACATCCCCCCTCAAATATCATCCACAAGTAAAATTACAATCATGATACTGAAATTCCTGGTGACAGTGTTAGGTCTTCCAATTCAAAATGGTGTCTGGGCAAAAGTATAAACTAGATTCACTGTGTATATGCAGGCTATTATAGGCTTTAGAATAAACTGGTGTATTGAATTGAAGTTACTAACTGGGGGAACATCAGTCAATTGTTTGTTTTTTCCTTCATTTATGAAAGCTGTTGCATATGAGCATACTAGACAAAGAAAAAGCCAAGAATAGAATGTGCCACTGGTATCATAGATGAAAACATACAAAAATTTATAACTCCCTAATATTAGCTTTGTCAAGCTAGGATAAAGTGATTTATCATTATACAAATAAGCTAGAAAATACTACAGTGAAAAGGAAATCCAACTTTTCCAAGGATAGTCAGTCTGACCCAAAACGGAAAGTGGTGCACGACAGTGATGGCGAATGTCACTGCCTTGACTCTGTCATTGCTGGTGCTGCAGAACAGCTATGTGGAATCAATTTTGGCTAATCCTGGGTCTTGGATTCTCTCTTAAAGGTTGGATGAACCACTACCCTGCTATGATTGCTTTAAACCATTTGCAAAGAAAGGTACCACATCTCCCTTCAGAGAAGAAGTAATTTAACTCTTGATGAATGTACATGAAGCAATCAATTTCAACAAAATTCTCCATAGATGTTTTTTGAGGTTCCCCTACCTTGGAATCACTTGCTTTCTACTGCATAAATTCTTCTCCATGCCTATTATGCTTTTATTTAAAAAAAAAAAAGTAACTCTGCTTTCTGGCCTGGTGTTTGGGTCTTTAAACATCTATGTTGACTATAATTTCTATAGTCAACATAGAAAACCTAACAAGGCTTTGTAAAGATGCTCAGTGCCCTTTCCTGAAGTGAGTCGTTTCTAAGCATCCTCCACTTAGAGCCTGATGCAGCATTCTCACAGCTTCTCCATCTCCCCATCACCTCCTACCTCCTTTCTCCAACAATATTGTACCCAGCTAAAAGTTTCTAGAGTCCTGCAATCTGCTCATCTTTCTTTTCCCCCAACATTAACCTCACATTTGTGAAAGACATTCTGCTAGAATAATCTATTCTAGTATTTAATAGTCTTTCTGAGCACATCTGACATAAAGATGTCTGCCCATCACCTGCCTGTAGGGGATAAAGGAAATGAGCTTGAGATCAGAGACACACATATCATTGCAAACCACAACCATGACTAATATCTTAACCTGTCTTTATTTGAATTTATCTCAATTTACCTCCATTTCAGCACTTCTGCTATCTTTACCCTCTCCTGCCCATCTTAAAATATTTGCATATTGTATCTAACTGTTATCTGTCATAAGAGGAAGGTTTTTGCCCATATTATATATTTTTGCATGAAATGATAGTAATTCTTTGAGACAGCAGTGGCCCAGAAAAGAGATGGGAAACCTAGTGATAATTCACAAGTCAAGATTTCCCATCTCTCTTTTTTTTCTACCTTAGTTAAATTTAATAGAGAGGGAACCAAACAGTTCTCATCTCAGTTCTATCTCATTTAGAATCATAACCACGGGCAAGTCATTAAACTTGTCTGGGCATCAGTCTCTCAATGGAAAAATTTAAAAATTTCATGCCCAAGGTCCTTTCATGTCTCAATCAATGATTTTACCTTTTAAAATATTTCTGGCCAATTTATACTCATTGTTTTTTCAGTCTTTCTATAAGTAAGCGTTTGAGTAAAAATAGTATACAAAATAACCTCTTTTATGCATTCTGTTGGGGATAACAAGAATTCTTTACTTACTTTAGAAGTTGTTATAATGTGGATATATCCTAAAGAAATACCCAAACAATAGTTAAAAAGTTAAAATGCCTAGTAAATGATCTTGAAATTTTCTATGGTATCTAATTATGTATAGATCAAATTTGGCAAAAAGATAATTTCTAGGAATTAGAATGACTTGATCAATATATGCAATTAAGTGAACGTATTTTAACTGTTTTCTTAGTAAGCTGGGGATGTTGTTACATGAGCAGTTTTAGAAAATATATTTAATCCAAAAATTTTGCTATCTCACAAAGACTTCTCAGTTTGTCATAAACACATAAATGTCATTTTGTTAAAATAAAACAAGGGCCTAAACATTCTGTGCATACTTATATTTTCTTCTACTGAACTAAACAAATAGGTAAACCTGTGTGTGTGTAGCTGCGGGAAGCTAGAGGTGATGCTGGGCCAGAAAATATCTGCTGTGCCTTGTAATGTTTTTCTCGTTCTCTGATCACCAGCTGCAACACTAGTGCCTTTACTTCCATCTCCTTTCTCCTCAACATATATATACACGTGTTGTCCTGCTGCTTTTTTTTTCCCTCCAAGAAAAATTCCACTACTGATTCAGGGGAAGGATTATGTCTTCAAAAATGTATAAATTTTGTAGTAGTGGCAATTTCTAAAAAGGTGCTTCCATGTTCTACTCATAGGAAGACTTATGAAAGAAGCAAGTACTTTAAATCCCAATTCCTAAGGCTAAGCATGCCGTGCAAATTGCACAAGGACATGATCCACATTGTGCACATTATACACGATTGCAGCCCTCTTTTGCTAAGCCTTAGCATGTGCCCAAATCCTGCTGCTTAGCAAACTCCAAAGGAACCCATCTTTGACTGCCATTAAAACTATCTAGGCAGGAGGATTGCCAGTTCAAAGCCAGCCTCAGCAATTTAGCAAAGCCCTAAGCGACTCAGCAAGACCCTGCCTCTAGGAACCCATCTTTGACTGCCATTAAGACTATGTAGGCAGGAGGATCACTAGTTCAAAGCCAGCCTCAGCAATTTAGCAAGGCCCTAAGTGACTCAGCAAGATCCTGCCTCTAAATAAAATATTAAAAAAGACTGAGGATATGACTTAGAGGTTAAGTGCCCCCGGGTTCAAGCTCTGGTACAAAAAAAGAAAAGAAAAGAAAAAGAAAGTACATATCTACATGCTAGAAATTTTGTCACCCCATAATGTTTAGGAAAATATGTTCAGTAAGTCTGTTTACTTGTCTGTTACTCTCTATGGGTGTTTCCTCTCTCTCCTTACAACAGAATTATATGTAATCAAGTTGTTTTCATTCTTATTTACAAACCCTTACAAGAAATTAAAATGTAGAATATCAATTCTGACTCAAGGGACATTTTCAATAGACTATAGGATACCTTACTAATTGATTCTTTTAGCAACACGTGTCAACTATTTGCATAAAGACACTGACCCGGTATCACATTGTAAAAATTTTAGCATGAGTTTCTATGCTTTTTTCAGTATTGTATCCTATTTAATAAGCCTTAAATTAAATAATATACCCAATGAAACTGAGAACATTCTGTTAAGAAAGCAATTTAAGATACTGCCATATGCTAAGGACTTCATATGAATCAAGCACAGTGCTGAGTATTTTACAGAGAATAGTGCATCTAATCTCCACAGTAACCCTGTCACTGGCAACCAAGCCAAGGCACCCTGGCTGAATTTGCTGCCCACCTACTTAAGAAATGGGCAAAAGATAGAAAACGGAAAAATAAATTTTATGCAATTTGATTGAACTGGGGAGAAGCAGCTAGATTGCTTCTCTCTGGGTCCCACAGGAACTGTTACAATTGCTAGAAACAAAAGTCAGGTGATACACATAAGTAGATTCAGCCAGCCAGAGAACATGCCACTTTCAGCCTCCTTGGGGCCCCGTGCAGGCTAGCATAAGGAAATCTAGGAGCTCTCTCTTTTAACCCTATGAGGTAGGTACCCTACACAATACGGATGAGAAAATCAAACTTAGAGAGCTTAAATAATGTGCCCATAATTTTAAGTGGAGCTAGAATTCAAATCCAGTTCTCCTGACTCCCAGATCATTATTCTATGCTACACCCTAGCTGCATATTTATGTTCAGGTTTCTTTTGCTATCTTCCCGTAAAAATGCTACCACCTCATCTTAATGGTTGAAGAGATTCAACTCTCAGTTCAAACACAAGTAATCACATGCATTTTTAACTGAAATTGTAGTGGCATTCAAGAGCATTTAGCTTAATTTCCAAGTTCTTTAAGGTGAATTCTAAGTCTTTATTGTGTTTCACTCCAGCTACCCAGTGCAAACTATGTCATCAAGAGCAAAGTAGCAAGTTCCTACTTTTTAAGATCAGTCACAGTCCCTAAGCCCAGTAATTAAAGCTGTTGTTTTTAATCAGTACAGTGTATTATAAGCTCCTGGGATATTTGTTTAAAATGAAGATGCCCAGGCCCACCATAGTGATTCTGACCCAGCATCTCTGAGATAGGGTCTCAGGTATCTGATTATTAATAACTCCTTGCAATTCTGATGAAAATGTTGAGGAACACTAGCTTAAAGACCTATAGCAAAAAAAAAAGTGGTTTTCAAAGCCAACAGTAAAGAAGCTTCAAATCTTCCTTTCTAGTTCCAAAATGTATACATTTGAGATATCAGAATCATATTACTTAAAATTTTTTGAAAAGCTCCCTAGAAATGGAAAAACTTAATTTAATAAAGAATGACACTAATATTATCCATAGGTCATTAACTCTAAAGGATGTATTAGGGAGATGGCCAAGAGCTAAAGTGGCCCATTTTCATTATTCTCTGAGTGTGGAAAAGATTTTACCAAGAGCAAAGAAAAAAAGACATCATCTTTTGCATTCATTGAAATAGAATCTTTAGTTGATCCTCCAATGGTTTGAGTAGACAGTAAGAATTACACATGATTATACCACTTGGGAAAGCCATAGAAAGAAGTATATGGGTATATTTTTTATTCAGAATGGCTGATTTGTTGTGATTAGAAGCCAAAGAATTTTAAAATACCAAGGAATGCAAACCTGCACATGAAGTCTGGGAGACAATTGGCAGAACAGTAGATGTCACAACTAAAAATGAGGCTATCACGACAGCAATTTTGCAAACTGCAGAGCAAATATTTGTCCATTACTGAGAGCTCTCCCATGTATTTTAAACTCTTAGCAAAAAATGTGTTACATACATACCACACAAATAGCACATATCCCCACAAAATTAATTATCTTTGAAGAATGGGTGGGTACCAATAAGGCACCTGCTATTAATCATTGTTTCTGCAAAGAACACTTTGGATATTCTTTTTTGTGAGTATCTCAATGACTGCCACATTTTAGTCTTTTTTAAATGTATGTTTGATATATTCTAAATAGGCATGTTTCTGTAGGAATATGCTTTGGACAACAATTTGAAAATAAAGTAATAATTGCAATCCATTTTCTAAAAAACAGTTTTCATTTCCTAGCAACATCTACAAAAACCACATCAACATTTTGCCATTGTAAAAACTACATGTAATAAGAAAAATAAGTATTAATATAAATGTCATAATTTGTACAAGACAACCCACTGAATGAAGATTATATAAGAATATATCCAATACTATAGGTTGTTGATAATTAAGTAAATATATACACCGATTTATAGTAAATGAGAGCAGGAAGATGGAAGATACTTTTTTACTCCGCATTTGACCTTGTGTGTGGTATACAATTTCTGTGAAGTATAAAAGACAAAGAAAAGAGGCACAGAAAAACTTATCAAAATAGGTAAAGCAATTTAAGCTGATGCCAAAATTTTTAAAGAGAAATATTTATGTCTGATGTACATAAAATCAAAAAGAAATTAATAATAATTCAGTCAGTTACAATTACTGTGGCCCAGTTAATACAGAAAGCAATTTTTCTATTCTAACCATGTATGTGTAGGCAATTCTGAAAGCATTTCTTTAGACTCCTCTGTCTGCCTCACTCTACCTTCTCCCACCCCATCCCTCTTTCTGGTTTCCTCTGCTTTTTGGGAAAGAAATAGATTCTGAGCAACTCCACTGATATGTTCCCTTGCTAATCCCTTGCATTCCCCATAGTGATCCATTTCTGGAGAGGAAGAGCCAAAAATGCTGCCATGTCAATGTATACCTGGAAACTGTGGCAAAGAGTGTGTTGAAGAGGTGACATGTCACCGTGTATTGGACTGCAGTCTGCTCTAATGATTTAGCATCTGGATATGTGTATTATTTTAAATCAGACAGATGCATACACTGTTCATGTAGCCCAGAGAGCTTAGTGATAAGCACCTGAGAAGTGCTAAAGGTATGTGTCTGGGTGTTAACTTGAATTACCACAGACCAGCAGATATGAACGTGATGTGGGGTATACTTACGGGGTTATAAAAACGGACATATTGCTTCTACTGGAAAGGAAAAATTGACAACAATGATAATGCAGCTAGAAACAAATTACAGCAGAATCTCAAACAGTGTGATGGGCTTAACCTGAGCAGGCAATTGATAAACACTGATAAAGACAGAATGTTGTGACAGTACACAAAACAGAGACTGCAAGATGATTCGGTATCCAAATATGAACCCATTTAAACCCATAGAGATCAATACCCATGAGAAGTTGATGACAGCCCATCCTTTATTCTCATGTCTCATCTTAAAGGCTGGCACTTCAGAATTCATACATTTGTAGATGCTTGACTCTTGGAGTAGGAATTGATCATCTTGGCTTTTTTTACATTAAGGAAAACTTAATTCAACTCATCTCAGTAAAATGTAATGCCTAAATATGATCCATCACAATGGGTTTCCACCACAACATTTCAAAAAACTAGATTATGTGTTCATTCTTATTAATCTTGCAAGTGCTAAAATATCTGGTCTATAAATTTGATCTTACTAGTGACCTCTGAACAAGAAAGTTGTTTTGCTCTTAAGTACATTTGGTCATTAGATGGATTAGCCTGTCCACCTAAAATTACCTCCCTAATTATCATTATGAATGGAATTAAGTTAAGCAGATGACTCTAATGAGAATCCCAGAGTTTGAAACCTTTTTACACACCACACTGTTTTATTATATTATTTTTTTAATGCCAAGATAATTTTAAAGGATCTGATGCACATCACTCATTAGACATATTTGAGGAAGAAAGAAGACTTTATGGAAGAGTTATGAACCAACCATGTTCATAATTCAAACATTTCTCTTATTTATAGATGAATGAAATAAACAGTTCAATGCTATTACAGACTTGGATGTGAGTCTACCTGATCCATAAAGACATTTCGCCTCCTAGCCTATGTGTAGTATGTACTTTACTCAAGGAGTATAATGAAAGAGGAATAAGAATTCAGAAAGCATATCAAAGAGAAAGATCAATTTAAACTATATATTTATCAAAAATAACATTAAGTCGGGCACTGGTGGTGCAGGCCTATAATCCCAGAGGTTTGGGAGGCTGAGGCAGGAGGATCGCAAGTTCAAATCCAGCCTCAGCAATGGCAAGGCACTAAGCAACTCAGTGAGATCCTGTCTCTATATAAAAATACAAAATAGGGCTGGGAATGTGGCTCAGTGGTTGAGTGCTCCTGAGTTCAACCCCCAGTACCAAAAATAAAAAAATAATATCAAATTTAAAATGTGATAGCACGTTCAGTAAAGTATTACCCAAATTTTCCCAATTTTCTAAATTAATCCTTAATAAGTTTAAAGACATTTGTTCTTAAAGTTCACAGGACAGCATTAGGCAAGTGTTCTACCACTCCACTGTACCCAGCCCAACTATTTTCATTATCATATTGTGGCTACAAAATATTCAGTAATATTCTATATTTTAAATGAGTTACTATACATAAAAATATCATTTTAATTGTTTAATACTTAGACACAAAGTTATCTGCAATCATTTATAAACTGAATGCTGTAGTATTTTAGGAACTGAGTGAAATATGTAGTATGTTGACCATTTTGTAGGTCACCATCCTCAACACAGGAAGACTGCTTGATATGATTTCTGCCCTAAATTGAGACTTTCTGTTTCACTTGAATAAAAATTTAGGAGAATATCTTTGATAATCCTATAGCATATTGAAAGCAAATATCAATTTAAATATTAAAAATTTGAAAATTAATTTAAATGTTAGTCTAGTCTTTTTCAACATTCTCGATACATCAGATCACCTTGGGTGGTTTTTAATACAGATACCAGCACTCCATCCAAGTTGGCCGAAGTCCACAGGAAGCAATATTTTTTTGTTTTTGCAGTTTCCCCAAGTGATGCAAATCCAGTACAAAATTGTGTTAAATGAAATCATATTCTTTTCTGATTGAAGATAAATGAATAGAGCTTTTTTATTCAAAATAAAATGGAAGTTTTACAAGATGTATATCTAGACCAACGGGACATAATCCTAAATTCAGTAGAGAAAATTGTGACTCAGATACTTTGTGTGGTTAGTTGCTGGATATTTTTCTGTTAGTATATAATGAATATTTATTGAACATTCATTTAGTGTCAAGCACTACCATGTCAACTCTAGGAATAGGGAGATCTACATGATAGCATGCTTTTAAGTAACTTATATTCTCATAAAGGGAGATAATAAGCATGAAAAAAATAATTTTGATGCTAAGGGTGCTATGAAGACGACAATCAGGGTGAGTGCAGGAGGTGAACTTAGCTCTGGTAGACAGAGAGGTGTATTTAAAAGGATGACATTTAAAAACCTGGAGGAAGAATTTTTCAAGTAACAAGAAAAGTAAGTGCCAATGTTTAGAGATGGGAAGAAATGTGTGTTTAAAAATACCCAGAAGACGGCAGGGCCAGAGTGAAGACGCCCTAGGAGAACAGAGGGAATGAGGTCCCAGAGGCCTTATGTTCCCGGTACACTGGGGAGCTGGCCACCAGAGGTTTTTAAATGAAAAGATGACAAGATGGCTGCACTGTAGAGTGTTACTATGGTTGCTGTGGGACAGATGGCCCAGGGAAGGTCAAAATTAGAGTCAAGATCCCCACTGCAGCAAGATAATGGCGGTGTGGTACTGTGAAGATCCTAATTGATTCTTTAAAGAATACAAGTCATGAAATTTCTATCATTCTTTAGAGCCAAAAACTCTATGTCTCAAGTCTTAAAGGTAGAGGTAGGGGAGACATGATTCACATAAAAAGGAATTATCCCTATATTTGGGGGAGGGTAGTAGGGATTGATCCCAGAGGTACTTTACCACTAAGCTACATCCCCAGCCCTTTTTATTTTTTTTTTTTTAATTTTTTTTAGTTGTAGATGAACACAATACCTTTATTTATTTATTTATTTAATGCGGTGCTGAGGATCAAGCCTAGTGCCTCACACATGCTAGGCAAGTGCTCCACCACTGGAGCCACAACATCAGCCTTATTTTTTTATTTTAACACAGTGTCTTGCTAAATTCCTTAGGGCCTCGCTAAGTTGCTGAGGCTGGTCTCCAACTTGGAATCCTCCTGTCTCAGCCTCCTGAGCCACTGAGCCTGCACCACTATTCCCTGCCCCAATATATTTTTTCCCCAGTATTATTTTCTATTTTTCTACATGTGACATTCTTATCTAAGCAGCTTCCAATCTAGGAAAAGTTTAAGCAAAGTTGTCACCTGTAAATTCTTTATTATTATGTAGAATTGAACTCCTTGAAGATTTCATTTTTCCACAGAAAATTCTGGTGAATATTTTTAGTCTTATGAATGCAGTTATGTTCATGCTACAAAAATTAGATTCTGAATTAGTGCTTAAAGCTGAAAGTTAACCTTCTCATTGAATTAATTTCTAAATACAAAATATTTTTTACATTTCTACCAATTATATAAAATTTGTCACTACCACATTTCATAAAGGGTAGTCAGTATGCAAGTTTGGATTGATCCACAAAGTGAGAAGAAAGTGGGGTAGGAAGGGCCTTGCCATGCCAGTCTGAGATCCTCTGAACTGGTAGAAACACTTGTTCAAATATCATTGAGTGAATTTCTTGTTTTAGGTAGTCAGAATACTAAGAACTATGTTCCAGGTTCATACCAGATGCTATATTGTGTTTAACAATTAATTTGGCTTTTAAACAAATACTGTCTTAAAATAACTTTGAATTGTGATGTTCAGTTCTTAACTTGACTTTGTACTATCAGCCAACTTGACATTAATTCTCTTGATGACAAGGACCAGATATTAATGTGACATAGGAGTCTTCATGCCTTTTGTGGTATAAAATATGTAATAGGAAAATAGTAAATAGCTGTTGGATAAAACATATATTTAATAGAAGATGGTCCCTCTATTCCAGAAGTCAAGAATACAATAGATTTTTGAGATGATTAATGTTCTCTTACACAGATTAACATATAAATTTTTTAGTAGTAAACATGCATTAAAACATTTACAAACATAATTTATTGATAGGGATGTTTCAGGAAGAACTCATCTAAATTTCTATTTTAAATAGAAAAGTTCTCATATATGGAGTGGACATGTTTTCCAAACAGTGCAGTTTGAGTAGGAGAGAGGAGAGAATTGATATTGGGGGCCAGAAAACAATTTGTCCATTTAACAGCAAATCCTTTAACAATATTTTTATCATAGCCCTTGAAGCCAATTCTCTCCATACCTCTACTCCAAATCACTGTCCAGCTTAACATGATCATACAAATAACCAGTACTGTAGGTTCGAGTAGATCGTGTAATCTCAACTGCCTGCTCTGTGTTTCTGCCTATTTAATTAGTCAATGCTGACATTAGTACATGGTCCAGTATTATGCTTGGTCTCCTTTGAAGTCTTGCCATTTTAGAATCTTACTATGTCAATGACATTTCTGTTCTTGGAAGATTGGAGTAGGGGAGGGAAGAGAAGAGAAGGGATAGTTATCTTTTTCCTTGATCTTTTCAAGTTTTAAGAGGATTTTTGAAATTGTTATTCTTAAATGCTACGCATATGTGACATATGCAAGAAACTGGTGATTTGAATTTCTTTTAAAATTTCAGTCATTGTCTTCAGCAGATAATCTCAAAGAAAATAATATCATGATAAAAGAGAAAGTAAAAATTCAGCTGTGATATTCTTATTTAGATGTACTGTTTTCTTTATAAATCAAAGTGTCCAACTATATTGCCGAAAGGAAAAAATAAAACCTTCATTGGTTTATTTGTACTAGGAACAGTCTACATTGTTACATTTATCTCATATTCATTCCATAACAAATCAAGAAAGAAAGCAGACTATGCCTTTTCAAGTCATTTGAGAACTGCTGAGGGATTTGTTTTTAAAGTTGTCTTCCATATATAAATGAGGAAAGAAGTTGAAATTCTCATGTAGAAGATATCACAGAGTAAAAAGTGGCTCTGTGTGAAACTGCGGGATCATCTGATGGTCTTAATAAAATGCAGATACATGGTCTCAGTCCCAGAGGTCTGGGGTGGTACCCAAGAATATGCAATTCTAAACAAGTCCCCATGGGAGGCCAATGTGGCTGAAATAGTGCCACATTTTTAGAACCACTGGAATGAAGGATACCTTGTAGTTATCAGTTGAGAACTAAATGTTTTTAACTAGTCAGTAACATTCACAAGAATAATGTCACTTAAAAGAAGCCTTTATAGATCTTTTGTTTTATTTTGTTTTGTTTTGTTTTTGAGGGTGGCAGTGTACTGAGGATTGAACCCACAGGCCACATCACCAGCCTTTTTTTATATTTTTATTTTGAGACAAGGTCTCACTAAGTTCCTTAGGTCATCTCATTAGCTGCTGAGGCTGGCCTTGAACTTGAGATCCTCTTGCTTCAGCCTCTGAAATCACTAGGATGACAGGCTTTATAGATCTTTTATCAAGTTCATGAGTAGCACTGCTGGACACACCAAACTGACTAGAGCAAATCTGTACAGCTTATCTGACCTTTGTCTCTAAAGACAAGATGACTAGAACATAGCTAGACGCCTCCTACACTTTCTCTTGCTCCTCTTGGATCTCTATTTTTCCTCCAAGAATACATGCTCTCTCAATCAAATGCAAATGTCCCTCTGTATTCTCTCCTTCCTCTATACCTAGTTATCCTTTATACTTATAGGCATAGTAGGACATCACAGAAAGAAGCAGGTACAGAGACCTACAATACCTACCTCTCATGGGATATTGGGTGGTTAGATGAGATGAGATGTGGATAGATTCAAGCACAATGCCCAGCACATTGGAGGTCCCTTCTCCTACCACCCACAAAAGGAGCACTTCCTTTTCATTCTCCTACAATTTCTGGCCTCTACAGGTTGCTACATGCTTTAGTGTACATGAAGTCCATGCATGAACTTGAAAAACCAAAGCAAAAAGTGGAATAAGTATCTTATTATCATTCATCCCTTTAAACAATATCACAATTATCTACAGATTCAAATAATCAGTCCTACCAAGTTTGAGAGACCCTATATAGTTAGCCTCCTATATCCACAAATTCCACATCTCCAGATTCAACCAATTGTGGGTCAAATATTTGGGCTGGGGGGGGGGGCGGGTATTGCATCTATACTGAGGATACTCAAACTTTTTTCTTGTCATTATTTCCTAAACACATTAATAACTATTTACATAATATTTACATTTTATTTGGCATTATAAGTAGTCTAGAGATGACTTGAAGTATACAGAAAGAAATGTATAGGTATATGAAAATTCTACACCATTTAAACAAGGGATTTGAGCATCTTTAGATTTTCTTATCTGTGGTATCTTGGGACAATCTCCCACAGGTACCAAAAGATGATTTTATAGAAGTTAGAGACAAGTCATCTGGGTGCTGGCTCTATCAAACAATGTGACCTTGAAGAAACCTCAATTTCTCATGTGTGTGACCCCATATGTAAAATGGATACAATGCTACCTGGCTAATCTACCTTTCATTATTGTTATGGTATATGACAAAATGCTTTGAAAAGTAAAAAATGCTAAACAAGGGCCAATGTAATATTGGTAACAAGGATGAATAATGATATTAACCAGAAGCAAGTCAATCATTTTCACATAAATCAAGAACCAAAAATGTGCCATCATATCCCCATAATGCTTTCACCTAGCACTCATGAAGTTAGGAATGTGAGTCCCTCAATGATATAGCCTGTGACAAAATCCAGGTTTGTCTCTTTCCATTATTGGAATGAATGTCTTTTCTAAGTGCTTTTCTTGGCCAGTAGATATCTGTAAAAGGAATTTTACTTTCCAACTTCTTTAACTTACCAATAAGAGATTACCACATGAAAGAAAGCTATTAAAAGTAATCATAATAAACTCAAGCTTCTTAGGGAAGAAGAGATTCCAAGGCAGCCTGTCCCTGGAGCTTGCTGGTCACAGGTGCCTTATCACTGGTAGCCAAATGCTTATTGCAGCACTTTCTCAATGACGGAGCCCTTCAGGAACGTTCTGATACTGGAGTTGATGCTCTGACTTGAGTCAATCTACATTCCACCCCTTACTCAGATAATAGTAGTTTCCATTGACCTACATGTAAACCCCTTGGGAACAGACTCCCCTCTTGCCAGAATCCAGCCACTTTCTAGGTCTGCCATATCCCACTTAGCCAGTAGGTGCTGCCCTGTAAACATGCTCCAGTCTGAGCACAAATTCAAGGTTTCAAGCTCTGGGAGAAAATAATCTGGGTTTCAAGTTTGATGAAATCTTTTTCATAGTAGTTATCTAGGATTGATCAATTCTGAAGGCTCTGATTTCTGTCCTTCAAGTTAACTGAACACAAGGCAGCCTGAGAAACACCCTCTTGGATGGGCAGCCTAAGAAACAGATTCTCACAGCTGTTGCCTCAATGCTGCAAATCTCAAAAGCTCCCTAAGATCAATGACATCAATGCCAGAAGCCGGGGTTGGGGGGGGCAAAAAAACCTGCAAAAAAAGATGAAGAGAGAAAGCTCAGTAAAGCTCATGACTCTCCAAGAGCTGTTTTAATGTGGAGATCTCTGTGAAATCTCACTAAATCCTTGGTGTGTGAGGCAGGGTTAGGGAAAATCAAAATGAAGATAATAAGACACCATCTCCATCCATACGGACATATTCATAAAGCATTCAGTAATCAAAATGCCCCAAAGAAATTCCACATGACTCCCCCCAGCATATTAAGGGTCTGAATTAGTTCTGGTTAAACCTGAGCCTAGATTAACACTTACATAGGTGCTTGAGAGACACAATTAGTTTCATCCTATTATTGACCACAAACCAACCATTAAAAAAAAAATGAAAGCATGGTCCCATGATGAAGAGGCAGGAGGAAACAGCAGTTGCACTTGCCATGAATAGCCAACACATCTGAATAAATGATGATCACTAAATGACACGTGTGTCTGTGTGTGTGTCTGTGTGTGTGTGTCTGTGTGTGTGTCTGTATGTAAGAAAACTAATCTTACTGGGATGATTCTCCCAATGCTTTTATCTTCTCAAAAATATTCATCAGAAAACTCATGATTCAATCGGAACTTGACTGAGAATAAAAAATTGTATTAGGGCTTTCCAGAAAAAACATAAGTAATTGAGAGAGAGTGGGGACAGGGGACAGGGGCAGTTGGAGGGAAATTTACCTTAAGGAGCTTGTGCACTCAGTTACAGAGACTGGCAAGTCCAAAACTTGCAGAGTAGAGTGGCAAACTGGAGACCAGGGAAGAGTTGATGTTTATCCCAGGTCTGTCTGCTGCAGAATTCTCTTCTCCTGTGGGTTTGGTGAGGAGGGGTCCTTATTTTCTCAAAGCCTTAAACTGAATGGATGAGGCCCACCTAATGACATCATTTTAATTTAATTACCTCTTTAAAAACCCTATCTCCAGATATTCCCATTCTGAAATACTGAACATTAGAATATCAACATATGAATTTGTGGAGACATAATTCAGCCCCTAAGATATCTGAATGGATTTTATTGTGATCTAGAAATTAGAAAGGAAAAAGAGAGAGATGAGGGAGTTTGGTAAAGATGTGGCGTTTTTGTTTGTTTGTTTTTTGTTTTGTTTTGTTTTGTTTTTTTGGAGCAGCGATTCTCAAAGTGTGGTGCCAGGCTCACCAGCATTAACATTACCTGTGAAATGTTAGAAATGCAAATTCTTAGACCTCACCTGAGATTCACTGAGTCTGTGAGTGGGGTCCAGCTATGCAATTTTAATAGGCCCTTCAGATGATTCCAAAGAAGTCTAAAGTTTGAGTATAACCATCTTAGAAGTTGTTTGATTACAAGAATTTTTTATTTCTTTGTTTGATTACCTGAGAAAATTTCCAACACACATAGGTGTAAAGGTTGTTTAAACTGTGTTTTGGTTTAACATACTATACTGATTCATATTTTCTAAATGGGCCTTGGATCCACTTTACTCTTGTAAATTGGAAATAAAGCCAGAGTTCCAAGGATAAGCAACATAACAACACTGCAGAGGAACTTGGCCTCTGAATACAGATTTCACAGAGTAAAAGCAAAACTGCTGGTACCCAGTAAAGCTAATTTAACAAATACCTGAGCAGTCTAATTGCTGTCTGTCTGGTTGGAAGCCTCAATTACCTTATGCAACTCCTATGAATGGCAGGCTAAATTATAATGGTTGAACTTTATAAAATGCATTCTACTTGCCTTCTTTAAAGTGGAACATTAGACATGGAACTATTGAGTGGCCACTTTTGAGCAAGAATCAAACTTATCTTATGCCCCCCAAATACCCTCACAATATTAGCCTCTATCAATTTACTGGCAAATTAAACAAGCCTCTCCCTCATGTCCTTTGAGAATCCAGCATTGGAAAAGAAAGTTCTAATTCACCTGTGAGTCATTCCCAGGCCTCAGTCAGTGTTTAGAACTGCAAACAAAGGTACACATGACCAGCTAAGCTGGAGAAGTCAGCTTCATTTGAGGCATATGTGCTACCTGGTGACCAGGTACATACTACTAAGGTAAACTTTATGTCCAGGAACCTCAAATAAGTGACTTGCTCAGTAGAGTTCTTAGCACAGAAGATGCTAAAGCATATTGCATAATGCACCCGGAGCCAACGCTCATGATTATTTATGTAAATTACATGTCAAGGTCTTCAGGATGAAAGATCATTATTTATAGAACTAATTTTTTTATATCAGTTATTAAGAAAAAGAATGTCAGGGAGCCTTTTCATTTGGTCTTGAATCTAAATGTACCTTCTTTGTGACTTTATGTCACAGAATGATAACTATGAGATTAACATATTTGGGCAGGCCCTATATGAGTGAAGTTTCAGAACTACTTTCCAGTTGCATTATTTAACTGTGTCCAGTTAAATAATGGAACCTAGAGCATTCTCACACTGAGCAATTATACCAGTAGGCCATTGATTGGAAGGTTGATGTCTATTGCAATATGAACAAGAGCAGTCCCACTTCTAGAAGCTAGTGTTCCATCATTTTCAAAGAGAGTGTTTGTAACCAGGTTTCTAAGGAATTGGAGATATTTCATCTGAATTTTCTTTCACTTATTCCTAATTGAATGCAATTTGCAAGAGGCTCCACATATTCTTGTGCAATGTTTGCACTTTTTTAAATCATAAAATTTCACAGAAAAAGAAATATTCTTTAACATGAGAATTCTTAATTTCTAAAATTACAAATACCTAGGAATACATATTCCCTAGGATTCTTGGACTTTGTAGTGAGCACCTTCTTAAACAGAGACTCATAATTTAAGTGGCAATGAATTTAACTAGAATTATATAAACTCCTAATGGGGGTCCATCTGTAGGAAATACAAAAATGGAACCAATAAACAAACATTTATGATCCCTTGCTGTGATTTCAGATGTTATGCAGGAGTTTGACTAATATATTTGTAATCACAAACACTCACTAACTCTCCTGCCTTCAAGGCAGAGTTGAGAGTAGAGTGTATGTATTTTAGTTAAGAATGCACTAAGCTGCAAGTAACAGAAAACCCAACTATAAGCGGCAATGTAGACAACATGGAGATTATTTCCTCACGTAACAAGTCAGAGTGCAGGCATTTGTCCACCAACTCTATGATGCCATCAGGGGCTTGTGCTTTTTCTTTCTTTTCAGCATCTCCATCCTCAGTACACTCTCTTCTGCTCCTATGTGTGTCCACTCACTTCATCAACTAAAGATAATAGCTGTTCCAGCCATGTCTTCCTACTGCATAGAAAGCAAAATATTTCCCAGAAATCCTTGAATCTAAGCTGGAGAGGCACAGGGTCACTTTTATTGGAAAGGCTAAATGATGATCATGGCCGGCTCTTAAGTACAGGTATAGATGGTATAGAAAATATCATCTCTAAAGAGATGGTATAGAAAAGCAAGGGTTTGGAACAATTAATGGGGCTCTGAAAAAGGAGAAAAAGAGAATCTACAGGACCAAGTGAGGTGTTGTTAATATAATTCTGGCATTAGAATTATGAAGGTCTAGGTGAAGGGTTCTCTTGGTTCAGCTTAGTTTGTAAAATTCTTCATGGAAGGAAAAACATCATGGTCGGGTGATCAGACACTACCTGAGCCAGAGTGTACATTGCATTCACTCTGATGACTAGTGTGTCTGCAGCCACCTGTTAAGGACTATCCACAACACAGAGAAGTCTTAAGGTAGGACTTTGCCTCTGAGCTCTCATTAATTACACAGTACAGACTCTCAACCCACCCAAAAAAAGTCTAAAAACTAAGGCTGGGACAAAAAATATGAAAGTCCTGACATAGGCACATCTCTGTCTACAGAACACAGTATCCGTTTTCATCTATCTTTTCTCGTGGTCTCACACATCCTGAATTCTGCCTTATTCTGTACACTCTGCAAAATTTCCAATAATTATGTTACCTAAGTCAACCTCACAGCCAAGTTGGTGGGAGCAGAAATGAACTTGGGCCAAAAGACTTGAAGAAACTAGGAGATAAAGCTAGGGCCAGTTCCAGTTCTATCATTACCCCCATGCTACTTCGTTATGCCCTCTCCACATTATAGAAGAAACAGAAAACTAATGTTGCAAACAGGAACCGAGCAGCTAATTGTCACTGACTCTGGTCTCTGATGATGTTCATGAATTAGTGCAGGCTTCAGAGTCAGAATTGAGGTTTGAATCCCAGTTCTGCCATTTAATGGAGGGGAACTTGGGGCAATGTTTATACTCTCTGTATTCTTCTATAAAATAGTTACCCCTTACCTTCCCCTTAGAATTATGGTGAGGAAGAAAGTGAGTTAATACTAGAAAGTGCTAGAAAAGTGATTGGCACATATCCACACTCATGGAATGTCTGCTATTTTTAGGATTGCTGCCATTTTGATGCTATGCAAAGGCTAATTATACTGCTTTAGAAGTCATAAAGACCTTGATTCAAACCTCAACATTATCTCTTACCATCAAGAGGACCCCAGACAAATTAATTACTTATTCCTAGCTTTAGTTTCTTCATTCATTAAAAGGGGATGATAATGCCTCCTTCATAGGGCTACAGCGAACATTAAATAAGATGACATATGACAGGTTCTGACAAATAGGTAATTTGTCTCTCTCTCTTTTTTCCCTCTCCTATGACTCACACTTTTTTCTGGATTTATCACTGGAATTCCCCTTGGGGTGATTTGTGACTAATCATACTCTGTATATTCTCCCATTAATATTATTTGAGTAAAACAAACTTAAATTTAGCATCATGAGCTATCTTGGAAAGGAATATAAGTTCATAAGAGTAGCTTCTTATGGTTTAAGAAGAGGCCATCCAAGCTGGGCGTGGTAGCACACGCCTGTAATCCCAGCACTTCGGGACGCTGAGACAGGAGAATCGCGAGTTCAAAGCCAGCCTCAGCAAAAGCGAGGCACTAAGCAACTCAGTGAGACTCTGTCTCTACAGAAAACACAAAATAGTGCTGGGGATGTGGCTCAGTGGTTGAGTGCCCCTGAGTTCAATCCCTGGCACTAAAAAAAAGAAGAGGCCATCCAGCAAATATAGAAGGGACTTGATGACAGGAGAGGCAGGATACTGTCACCTGCCATGACTCCTTAGCACCAGAAGTGTACTACCATTTCTAAGACCCACTTACCCCCTCACATCCCAATGCCTTGTGCAACTGCGACAGCAAAGAACAGCTTGAGTCCTGGAATAGTTACTCCCACCTGCCATACCACTGAGGTGGCTTCAATCGTCATATTCTCAGAAATGCAAATACTAAGTTCTGAGAAGATCGACTTTTTTTGTGTATTACTGTCACCCAGTTCTTGACCTCACTTTAGGTGGGACATGTCTATCTATAGCCTAGAGTCTATGGTTTGGAGGCACATGAAAATTCCATCAACAGCCCCTCTCAAAGTTAGAGGAGGTTCTAATGTTCTATGATCCTTGCAACTCCCAAGCTAGGACAGATTTTGGTTGCATAGTGGAAGTGTTTATCCTTCATTCAGTATATTCAGAGAAGGAACACACTGCTGTCTTCTTTTCCTCTGTCATTGGCCACATCTCTATCTTATCACAACCTCTTCTTTCCAGGTCCCTCCTCCTACAAACAGTAGTTTCACACCCTCCATCCTGTTCACACTGATCACCACCAAAAGATGTTGCTTCCAGGAGAGGTTGAATAAGGAACCTCTAATGCATGGGAAATATTTGTGCCTGGAATCATTTTGGCCCAGCCCATTACACTGAATTTAAAGCAAAATGTACATAAAGACAGTTCTGGGTGAACCACTCTGAACAGGAGATGGCAGTAGCAGCCAAGGATTTAGACGCCTCTTTCCCAGTCCTGACAGAAGGCATTTCTCGCCTTTGATTGCCAATTCTGGGCTGCAGCTTTGTCCTACCAAAGCCAAGATGGCTAAATAACATGCCTGAGGTCCCAGTTCTTGCTGATTCTTCCAACTGTTGAAGAACCAGAAATTGTACAAATTGAAGGGTGAACAACCCAGTGAACAAAGTGGGGAACTGTAACTAAGTCTCATTGCAAAGGAAAGGAAAAGCCCTCCAAAAAGTAAGCAGAAGCTATTACTTAGGTGGACATTAGTGGGTTTATTGGAAAGAGCAAGGATTTCAGATCCAGTGCACATTCTTACTACCGAGACCTTCAGCAAGTTATTTAGCAAGGTGATTCAGTCTATGCTCTCATGTGGATTAAGGGCATAAGGAAGTCTTCATAAACTTAACAATAATAACCAGGAAAACTTAACTTTGTAATTATGATATACTATAAAAATACAAGAGAAGGCATTTTTATTGGTTTTAAAGTATTCTCTTAAATTGTCCCTGCATTTCAAAATTTGCTATGATGGCTTTTCTTTTTTTTAACTTTTTTTTTTTTTTTTGGTCCAAGTTATACGACCAGAAGCTGTTTGACCATGGATCTATTATTACTCTGATAATTACAATTTCCCAAAGAGTTATGGCACGCAAATTACTTTGTAATAGCTTTAAATTCCTTGCTTCATCCTGAGTCTACAATTATGCACTCACCCATGCTCCTGTCATCTGTTGTCTTGATTTATGAAGCCTTCTGTTCTCTGATCTCATTTCTTACCTCTGCCTCCTTTAAAACTTACAAAGTGTGGCTGCAAGGTCAAATTTCTCATCATTACAGCATTACATTCTCAGGTGTAATTATTACTGTCTTAATAAAGCAGGTCATTAGTTCCACAATAGTCTATTTAAGCCACTAGATAATTGCTCAGCCTCCACTATATAACCCCCATTTTGTCCCTTGCTCTGATTCTAAAATCACAAGATTGTGATTTGAAACGTCTATTAATTTGGCTCATGTATTAATTAAAAATTTATTTCTAGCCAAGTACGTGATAGATCAAATGCTGTGTATAAAAACAGAAAATATAATTAATCATAACCATTTCACTTAAAGCAAAAATCATGGAACCAGAAAGTTTCCTGGTAACTGCCATCTACTCAGACCCTTTTAAAAAGTTGGGGAAAATATCTGAGACTTAAAGTTATTTCAGACTCAGTCTGGTATTATGGTAGAAGATTTACGAGCATGCAACCACACAAAACTGTTGATGTGGTTAATAAGGTAAAGACAGATGATTGCCTTTGCTCCACTGGTGACCCAGAGTGGATTTTATCCATAGTAAAATGAAACCTAAACAGGTTCTTATACCTGAATGTCTAAGACGCATAGAAATTTTCAGCACATCCTTAATAGAGAGTGGGATAAATAACAAGACCATAATCTAAAGCCAGTCCTCAGTTTTATTATTTATTTTGCTGTCTTGATCATTTTCCTGCACTCATTTGGCTTGAAGGCATGGACATTCCCTGTTGGTTATCTCTACTTGGCAGTGTGTTTCTGCTACACATTTTGATTCCTAATATGGTAGCAGGAGAGGGTTTTGTATGAGTTCCAGCAAGTTTCTCTGGGCTTGTGGAATGCAGTGAGGAAAGAATCCTACAGAGATGAAAACATGAGCATTTGCATTGATACAGGAAAAAAAGTGAAAGACAGGAAGAAGCAAATATATCTCTTAATTTTTTTTCCCCTTTTTCTAGCCACTTTCACACATAATACTTCCATTTGGCGGGCGGGGGGCGGGGGGCGATGAGGGAATGAACACTGTAGTCTCTATTGCTTATATTTTCATAACCATTGCAAGAAACATTTTGAAATATCTGAGTGTTTTTACAGAGGCAATTCGACCAAAACAAAATTTTCATCATGATCAAGATTCAATCATTGAAGTTCCCTGCACCCTGGCCCCACAAATTAGTCATGTAATTATGAATCTGGGAGAAAAGTTTCATGTCCCTGAAAGAGAGAGACAGATCATATTGCCTATTTGCCAGGTAGAGATTACACTCTTTGTCTTCATTTGAACTAATGCTAAAGAAATGATTTGCCTATCCATGTATTGATTGGAGTTGAACACAGTTTTTCTCTCAAGGTCATAAATTAGTTTACAGAAATATGTATTTGGTAAAAATTCTTTAAACAATGTATCCCAGATGGAGAACTTTTATTTAGTAATTGACTCCTTTTCCCTGAGCATATTTTTTAGGGGCCTCTGTACTTTAATAAGATCCATTTGCACTGCTTTCAAAATGTCATTATTTTCATCATTATTCACATCCCATTTAATGTACTATTTTTATATAATTAAGATTTGCAGGGCTGAGGGTGTAGCTCAGTGGCAGAGCACCGGCCTAGCACATGTGAGGCCCTGGGTTTGATACCCAACAACACAAAAAACAAATAAACAAAAGAAATACATTTGTCAGCTATGGATTCCAAGTTGATTATATCAACATATGAGGTCAGTGTCTATCTAGCTTGTTTGCTGTGCATCAAAAGAAAATCATTAATTAGAAATCTAGAAATCCTAGAAACTCAACATAGATACTTATAAAAATATAGTTTTTAATGACAGTTCAAATATTTTCTTTTTCTGGACAACTGATTTTAAGAAGCTCTTCAATAAAGGATTCTGATTAATTAGGAACAACCACAAACACAATTAGTATATTAGTTAAAGCCAGGATTGCCTGAAAATAATTGAAAACCCAAACATAAGAGTGAGGATATTGTAAAAGCTATAATATGAACTAGCATAAAGATAAGCAGTTCAAAGCTGACGAGGTCTCCATTTATCAGAAGGCTCCTGGGATGCTGCTTCCTTCTCTGCCATCCTCAGCATGACTTTCATGCCCTAGACCATGTGGCAGCTGCCACTCTGGTCCATATAGCTAAATGAGAAAGGAAAAGGGTCAATTCATGCCCCTTTTTGAAAATTCTCAAAGCCCCACATAGTACTTTCACTTACAGTTCTGTGGTGAGAATTGAATCTTGACCACCTACAAGAAAAGCTGGGAGATGTAGTCTTTAATTCTGAGTGGGAGCCAGGCACGGTGGCACATGCATGTAATTCCAGCACTTTGGGAGGCTGAGACAGGAGGATCAGAGTTCAAAGCCAGCCTCAGCAAAAGCGAGGCACTGAGCAACTCAGTGAGACCCTGTCACTTCATAAAACACAAAATAGGGCTGAGGATGTGGCTCAGTGGTCGAGTACCCCTGAGTTCAATCCCCGGTACCAAAAAGAAAGAAAGAAAAGAAAAATTCTGGGTGGACAAAGTATGTAGCTAAAAACTGGGGTTCTAAAACCAAGGGCAAGGGATGAGATGGGTACTGGAGTAGAAGACACATGGTCTTCTTCATAGTTGGGTTCTCTGACTCCTTAATTTGCTCTCATGGTCAGGGTCACAGAGTGATCTGGCTTCTCCACACATAGTCATGTTTATTCAAATTTGAAATAGCTTTTTGTTTCACTAACATATATCTATATGAACTATAGAAAATCTGAATATGCAGATAATTAGGAAAAAAATTAAGCCATATAAAATTTACCACCTAGAGACAAGAAGGGTTAATTCTTGTAGTCTGTATTTCCAGGACTGTTTACATGCACACATGTGTATCCATGTACTTTCCTGAATAAAGTTGGAGCATACAAAGCATATTATTTTTACTAACACAATATTGAGACCATCTTTCCACATCAGTCATCTTTTCAATATTATATAAATTGCTATTGATCAAATCATGATATGATCATTCTATGATGTATTTAACCAATGCCCTTCTGTTGAACATTTCAATCAAGTTTTCCTATATTATAATTAACATCATTTTCACTAAAACATTGCTCATAATCTCAATTACCTTCCTTCACAGGTAGTTCTGTTCAAAGAATATGAATGTCTTAAAGCTTTTGACATGTCAATTCTTCCCCAGAAAAAATTGTATTTTATATAGTCTTCCTCCCATCTGAGCATGTGTCTGTACCCTTTGACCATCAAGTAGACACGATGTATTTTTTTCAAGTCCTTGCCAACTTGATAGACCAACATGTCAATCTTGTTTTTAGCTTGTCTTTGATTACTAACTTTAACATTTCCACGAACACCCCCTTACATTAGTCTTCATTATTGTGAAAAGATGTGACAGAAAAGGGCTTATGGGCTCAAATTTGGAAATACTAACTTAAGATGTGGAAACCAGTCTTTGGCCCTTAAGCATTCTTCAGTAAACTCCTGAATGAAAACTTAAAGGGAGAGGTTGTCCTTTCATTTCTAGAGGCAGTCAACGAAGTTGCCCCTGACCTCTTCAAGGAAAGTAGCCCAGCTTTTCTCTCCATGATCTAAGAAAAAAGCCATCCTGGTCTTATCTCAGGTTTTGTTGAACTTGAAGGACACTCCTTCATGTTTGATGTGTGGGTTTTCTCCCAGCATAGTTATTCCCTTGAGTTGACTGTCAAGCTTTCACTTCAGCAGAGTGGCAAGTGAAAATATTCCAAGAGGCTCCAGTTTAATCCAAGTAGTCAGTAAACCACAAGATCTGTCTGCTCGACTACTTTCATGCCAAATGGGTTATTTCCCATCTTAATTCGTAACAGCTGAAAACAACATTTAACTATCTGATGGTGTGTCATGTTTCACTACATTTGAAGGCAAGAGGATGTACATTAAGTAGCCAGATCACAATGTGCCAGTCAAACAGCTGTTTGTATCATTTCCTCATATTTGCTAAGTAGAATTTCAAATACCCAGGCACATGCTATGTGTAAATGGGATGGATATATTTTCTTCTATGTTGTATAAATTACTCTGGAGTAATTAATTCTTTGCCCAAGAGCTAAGCAGTAAATCAAGAGGCAATCTAAGAATAGCGTGAATACTACCAGATAATTTCCAATTAGAGTATAAGGACAAAACTTCAAATAATTGCAGGCCTAAATAGTAAGGTACAAATGCAAACAGGAGGAATACAATAAATATCAACTTCTCCCTGCAAAATCAAAAATTAAATAATGAACCACAACTCTTTTTCTCTGTAAGTCAAATAATTCTTTTCCACATACTTAAGGAAGACTGATACACATTTTTTGGTGGTGTTTATACTGTAGGCTGGGCCTTTTACAATGACTCCCTGGGAGCACAACCCAGTGAAAATTTAGTGGGCAAGCACATAGTACACTGTAATCCCATAAGACTGTAAAACATTGTAGGATGTGTCCCTACTCCATGCTGAAGTCTATTTTTCTCCCTGCATGGGAATAGCTATTTAGAGTTAAGAAGCATTAAATCAAAATGCAAAGGAAGGAGAAAATGAATATGGACTAATTGCATTTTGAGCCACAGTTGGTACAAATTATTGTGGTATAAGAATACATGGGGCATACCAGGGGGACAAGTAATTCAGTGAAGCTGGAGTATGGTTATGCACTGGGAAGTGGCAGCAAATGGGGATTCTGAGTGTATTGGCAGAGTAGGGGCACATAAAGTTCCTTATATGTCCTGCTATTGCAAGTTGGAACTTTGTCTTGAAGCATGAACCTCCCAGGAGCATTGCGGGTACTGTCAAGGAATGTCCCACTCTAACTATTCAGCACAAGTTATGTGATCTTTTCCCATTTACTGCACAGAGAAGTCCTCTATCTGCAATCTTGGTAGAGAGGTAAAACTTATGTTTCTTATCAGAAGATCTTCAGGGTAACAAAGGAGACACTAAGAGCAGCTGTAATTAGAGCTGGAGATAAAAGGAATCTGATAAATATAAATAAAGGGCAGAAGGCAGCCCATCTAAAGCAATGAATCTTTTTTCCTAATAAGAGTGGAAGAAGGCAGAGAATTTGAGGACTTCAAGGATTACAGCAGGCTTCTGGGAAGAGGTGATGCTTGTTGGTCCCTGCCATACTTGAAGCATCACCTTCCTCAAGAATTAAGGCAGCAGGACTCAGGAAGCCATTTCTTGTTGGGATACAAGGATGTGCAAAACAGAGAAGACTCTGGTCTCATGGACCACCACAGGGCCACATTGTTTTTCAGGGCCTTAAAAGACATGTACCTAAAGGACTTAGAAAACGCTCCCTTTACAGATTTTCCATTTTATTTGCTTGTTTAGGTAGAATTATTCACTTATTTATTTAAAATTCATTTTTAAATTATAAAAGTAATATGTGTTCATAAAAAATAGACCAAAAGTATGAAATCTGTCTTTCCGTCCCCCCAATTCTTGACCCTTCCACTCAGAGATAACCACTGTTGAACTGTTTTATGTGCATTCTTTCAGAAATTCTTATGCACATATATGCAATATATATTTTGTATAAATATTATCATACAAGTTTACTTTTCCCATGACTTAGGTACTAGGGTGGTACATAATGTTGATGCAGGAGGGACTCAGTGAGGGGAATCTGGCTGAAATGAGTATCTCAAAGTTCTGTAGCAAGATACTACATAAAGCAATATCAATTGTCTATATCAAAGAAAAGATGTTTGATAGGAAATTTGGGGACATGAAAAGTCCCACCAAGCAATTGTTGGCTTTATCACTTCAACATTTTTGTATAACAACTCATATATAGTTTCCTACCATACTATTGTGTGAATGGACTGTATTTTTTGTATATCATTCCCAGCAGTATACATACAGATTGAATGCAGGGGTTTTGTCTTCATAAACACTACCACTGTAATCTCCTTGTACTTTGAATACTTACACAAGGGAACCTATCATATAAATTCCTATGAGTAGAACTGCTGAGTTGAAGGGAATATGTATTTCCCATGCTGACAGATGTTGCCAAATTGCTCTCCCAAAACATTGTTCCAATTATAGTCCATGCAAAAGACAACCTTTAAGATTTCCTTGTAGGAAGTGCTGAGCTATGCTGCCACGGAACTAGTTCTGCTGGCTTAGGTCTCAGGCTCTGCCTACCCATTTGCAACCAGGATCCCAGTCATGCATATAAGTTCGGCCTTCTCTGAGTTTCTGATAGCTCAAAACAAATTGCTTTGGTAATGTGACCAAACTGTGGGATAGCATGGTTCCATCTACATTGGTCACCATATTTATTTTTGCTTTCAGGAGTGTTCATTGTTCTCAAAGTGTTCCCATTCCAAAGCCAAAGCAAATTATAATGAGAAAGCAATTTATTAATAGAGAAGGGAGCCATGAAAGCCAAATTTGAGCTACTGCTGTCTGGAAGGCAGAAAGAAACAAGACAGATGAGGTTAGGAACTTAAGCAAGGATCTTACGTGACACATGACCATTTAGGTCTCATGAAGCAAAAGGTGTGGTAGATATTTGCCCGAAAGCCCCCTGGGGAAGTTCCCGTCTATTTTCATCTCATGTTGAAATGCTTTTCGGTCACACTCAGTTTCACCTTTATTAAAGTTCACTTTTTTAATTTATAAAACACTCTTCTGGATTTGGGTTTATATTCATACTTTTATATTAAAATAATGGATGATCATTGTATTTTCAATGATGTAAAAAATATGATGGATAAACAAATGACAGCACTGGTAACTCAATTTCATATTTTGTCAAATAGCTTTTTAAAAACAAGCTAATAATCTACTATGCCTTCTCATACATAATTTATGTTATTGATTAAATTCTGAAAATAGACTCAATCCCTTTTTTTTTTTTGCTAAAAGAGTGAGTAAAAAGTAATCAGCCATGTTAATATTTTAAACAGAAATCCATTAGAAATTCACTTTTGCCTTTAAAGAAAAGTTGGGGACTAATAAAATCTATTATTAAATGTGTGCTATTGATAAAGAAAGGAAATATAAAAGGCAAAATATGCTCTTGAAAATGGTTATACCTTCAAAGAAATACAAAAAGAATAGCTTCTTTGTTGGTCAGTAAGAAATCCATGTTTGAAACCCTGAGTTATAAAGAACAAAAATGCAACAAAACTCCTAACAGGGATGTGTGTGCGTGTACTCTTCTATTCCTCAAGTCTCAGTGATGTATTTTTAACTTAATCTAAATTGTAAAGCATGCATCAATCATCAGTCATCAAAAGTGTCTCTGATAATTTGAAGCAGCACAAAAACAGTAGAATAATGAATATTTTCCTTTAGTCTTCCCTGCTTCTATAATTTGTCATTGAAACCTGTGCCTTTCTCCTAATCCAAGTTTTACTTTTATATAAGACTAGGTATTTGAGAGTTTGAGGGCTTTCTTTGTTGATTGGTTGGTTCATTCTTCCAATGACATACAACGTATTTGTCAAAGGATTTTATGGCAATGTGAATGGTGATATAATACTATGCCCTGTTGCTCAGGCCTCCTAAATATCCTCCCCCACTTCAGCCTCCTTTTCACGGACCTGCCTTAGTGAAAGCCCTCCCCACCTCTCCAGTGATGGCTGCAACCCCCCCAAAGCCCTGTCCCCTTGGCCCCTACTATCTCATCTGCCTGCCATCCTCCACACTATTGCCAGTGACATCTTCTTAAATCAAAAATTGCATTATACCATTTTCCTGTCTGAAATATTTAATTGGTTTTAATGAACTTCTCACTGCCTTTATGATGAAATCCAAATTCCTTAGAATCCTCTCCAAGCCCCTTCATGACAAGGCCTAGGCTGCCCCTCCAGTGGCCTGTTTGTTCCTCATGTACCTATTCTCAAGCTGTAATAACTTTACATATCAAAGCTTTTGTGATTGTTGGTGCTCTTTTCTTTCTCCCCCCCAAGCCCCCACCTGCCCCCAGTGCATCATGGAGAATCCTAATTCATCCTGTAAAGTAGTGCTTCTTGGGCCTTCGGGTGCATCTCAGTCTCCCAGGGCTCTTGTTACAATGGCAACTGCTTCTGCAAGTCTAGGAGGGCACCTGAGAGTCTGCATTTCTAACAAGTTCCCAGGTAATACTGGAAACACACATTGACGAAAGACTCTAAAGCATGACTCTGTCATCCCTCCCTCTGTGAAAAACTCCACTACAAAGCTAAACTACACAAAGCCTGAATGGCCATCTCTTGGTGTTATTAAAGCTATCTGCTGAATTGAAAGTTAAATTCTTAGCACTCAAATTCATAGAGTTTCCTCCCCAAGTTATTACCAATATCTTCCATAGATTTGTGGTGAATAGGAGAAGGGGAGGCTACTCGATTTGTGATTCTTTTTACCAGGGTGTAAGTTTAAAGCTTGGTTAAAAGAACCCAGGCCTGTTAGCACACCCAAGTACCTCTGTGGCCATGTGTGCACTTTCACCACCTCTCCCTACACAGTACAGCCCTGCTTGTTTTCAGAATACCTGGTCTTGCCACAAAAGACTAAAGAGCCAAAGCACAAGGAACAGACAGATTGTGCAATACCTGGTACCTCCAAGATGTCAGCAGGTCTCAGAGAGAATGAGTAGAAACAAACATCTGACCGAAGTTTCTATCACCATGTTGCTAACATGACCAGAATGGTCATAGTAATTGTCCCAACTGTGGTAACAGCAGCCCTAAAGTTTGGTCAGTGGTACTCCATGGCAGAGGTACTACTTCTGGCATCATGATTCTTAATGGTGAAGATACCTAAGAATCACCTAGGAGTGATAGTTATAAAATTTGAACATCTGGAGACCCACAGCAGGCCAGCTAGTTCAGAATCTCTGGAGATAAGGCCCAGGGGTCAGTAGTTTCGAACATTCCTTGAGTTATTAGAACGTGGAGGCAGAGCAGACAGCCACGGATAGAAGTACCATCTTCACTGGATGCTCCAAGTTCTCTACAGGTGCTTCAAAACAAACCCCTGGCCTTAGCTCAAGCACTCACAGTCTGTCTGTCTCATCACTATAGGCCAAATAAAGTAACAGCAAGTTTTGCCTTTTCCCCATGCAGCACGCACTCATGATTTTGTTTTGTTTTGTTTTGTTTTGTTTTGTTTTGTTCTGTTTTGTTTTGTTTTTGCAATGCTGGGAATTGAACCCATGGCCTTGCACTGCTAATGATGCATTAGCTAAGAATTTCTTTATTTCCACCCACATCTCCCAGCACATGGCTTATTCTGAGAAATGGATAAGTTGAGGGAGAATGTGAGGTGCAGAAAGAAGTTAAATTAACTTAGAAAAAAGAATTCAAATCAGTTTCATTTCATTTCCTGTAAATCTTAATAATCTACCTTGCTTTCCTTCTTCCTCCACCTGCTCCTTTCTCCATAAATCCATCAGTCATAGTGGTGAGCTCACAGCAGCTGGCAGCAGGTCAGGTGGGATCATATTGGCAAAAGGATCTGAAGGTTCCTTGTGGAAGTTTCCAGATAATGGGATTCAATTACATTTCTAAGCACAGACTCCTCCAGTATGGCTGCTGCACTGCCATAAATTTTAGTTGACTCTGACTTAGAGCTCCTCAATTTTTTTTAATGAAATAGTTCATGCATACCATAAGTATAAATAATAAAGTGAACTAAATGAATACTCACCACGCTAAAGAAATCAAACATAACATATATCCTCAAAATATCCTGCATACCTCTTCCTTTCTCCTCGCTCCCATTTTCTCCTCAGAGGTAACTGTTAACTTGAATTTGACATTTGCAATTCTCAGAACTGTTTTCACATTTCATGTTTGTCCCTCCCATGCATGTTTTTACTACATATTCATTCAGTTTTGTCTTCACATGTTTTTCAACTGTATAAATAATATGATGCTCTATGGGATTTTTGTGTGTTTTAGAACTTTATCTAAATGGTGTCATAATATTATGCTGTAAATTATATTTTACAAATGATATTCTCCAAATTATATTCTGGAGCCGTACCCCTATGAATTGATATAACTTGGTTACTTCTTATTGCTCTGTAGTGTTCTATGACAGGTAAATACTCCATCTGATCTGTGGATGGACATTTGAGCTATTTCCAGTTCCTTGCTGTTACCGAAAATGCAACAAAGAACATTCCTACTCCTGTCTCCTTATGTAAATGTGGGCGAGCATCTCTAGGGCATTTACATGCCACTGGTATTGCTGGATGAAGGGTATGCACATCGTCAGCCTTTCTAGACGCAAGCAAATAACACCCCAGCCAGAAGTGCGTGAGCCTGCTCACAACCTTGCCACACTGGTGGTCAGACTGCTAAATGTTTTTTCTTAAAAATCCTGAAGAGGGCAGCATATCTTGGCAATTGCTGCCCTTCCCACTGCATTCCAGTTCCTGGGTCCCTCCCTTCTGTGCTCCCAGAAATCCTGTGACCTTTTCTAAGTCAGTTACTGTTCAACCCACTTGCTCACCTTGGTCAGCTCCTGGCAGTCACTTAGAAAGACAGATAAATGTAACACTATCTGAAAGTTCCCTCCCGCTTTTCTATTCCGCATTCCTCACACACTTCTGTCTTCTAACAGGAAGGGAGGGAAATAGAGACAAGTCAGTCTTGAATTGAAATTCTTTTTCCAGTTCAAAGTAGCATAAAAGAGACATGATGTGAGTTGACAGCCAAGTGTTCCGCCATTCCGGGGCAGCAGCATGTAATCTGATTAGAAGGCATCTCACACTCTCCTAAACTGCTTATGTAAATCGGAGAAATATTGAGGAAGAGGGAAAGGTATGGCAAAGTCGTGGTGGCTTTGTTTTTCTTTTGGAATAAGAGGTATTTACTCCTTTGCCTTCTCAGTTACATTGTTCCTGGTTCCCTGAGGAAGAGAAAACAGTGTTCAGTTTCAGTACACCTTCTAGAATTTCTCTCCCTTTGCACTAAGCTGAAGTTCTGCCACGTCCAGAGTTCCAGGGTGGCAAAGCAGCTCAAAGGTGCATTTCTTTAAACAAAGAAGGTGTGAAGTGGAGCTGGGCTTAAAGATTGGAAACAGCTGCTTTGGGAGGCAATATGCTGCTAATACTTTCAAAGTGGTCCTACAACAGACGCTCTCTCAGGAGTACTTTTCCCTTCCTGAAATCAGATTTTCATTCCTTTACAACAAATGGATGAATGAATCATAAAATGTCATTACTGTCCTGCAGTGTGGGACCACTCATAAATATAAATGGCTTTTAGATTGGTTACTGTTTTGACTTATTAAATCTTTCCCCCTCCATTATGATAGATAAAACTTTCTTCATATGAGATTTGTGATTTTTTTCAACAAGATGTGAACAGGTGTTCTAGGAAGCCAGATTCTCTTCCAGAAAAAATACGGAGTTTAAGAATGTGTTTCAGTCCTGTAATTCTAGCTACTCTGAAGGCTGAGGCAGAAAGGAGGGCAAGTTCAAGACCAGCCTGGGCAATTTAGCAAGGCCCTGTCTCCGAATAAAAATAAATAAGGGGCTGGAGTTATGGCTCAATGGTAGAGCGCTCGCCTAGCACACGTGAGGCACTGGGTTCGATCCTCAGCACCACATAAAAAATAAAAAAGACATTCCGTCCATCTACAACTAAAAAATAAATATTTAAATAAATAAATAAATAAGGTAACGGCTGGGAATGTGGTACAGTGGACTTGGGTTCAATCCTCAGTACTAAAAAAAAAAGTCTAAAAGAAAGGTTTCTGTTATCTCAGATTCTTTCATATACTAATGTGTTTTTTAAATCTCTAGGGCAGGACTTATAAAGAATCTGTGTTTCTAAACTGTTCGACCACAGTTCCCTGTTTCAAAGAATACCTCATAGGATTAGAGTTCATAGGATGCACTTTGGAAAATGCTGATAGGTATTCTGAGGTTGGCTACGTCATTATTCCTAACCATTGTGACCAGAAATTCCCAAGACCCAATTATATGTCTTCCATGGCTGAAATTTTTTTCACAGTGGAAAGTCTGTTGACATGGGGCTTAGCATACATATGGTCCACATGCTGGATCTTGTAAAGACATTTGAAGCCAGCCGAATATTTGCTTTCTTATAATATTTGCCTAAATGCTAGAGGAATATCTTCAGAGATATTTGTAGTATTAAGCATTGTGTTATTAATATTTCCTAAAACATGGTTAGCTCTTTCAATCTGCAGATGTGGTGGTTCTTCCTCTTTAGTGAAATTTCCTTGCATGACATTTGTGAACCCTTCCCTGGTTCGATCTGTTTGTTGTTGTTGTTGTTATTTTGTTTTTGTTTACTTTTCAGTACTGGGGATTAAACCCAGGGCCCTCTATCACTGAGCCACATCCCAAGCCCTCTTTAAATTTCATTTTGAGACAGGGCCTCACCAAGTTGCTGAGGTAGACCTCAAATCTGCAATCCTCCTGCCTCAGCCTCCTGAGCCACTGGGATCACAGGCATGCAGCATGCACCCATCCTGTTGCAGTTATCAGATCCCCTTCAGGGACAACAATTTTCCCACTGTTCAGGGCTTTGAACTCCAATCCATTGCCTTCTAATTCCTTTGATCCCTTGTATTTACAAGCCATTCTTCTAGGTCAGTGATTTTATTTGCAACCCTGTTTATTTTGTTCCTTGCTATATTAACTTTATTAATTCATTCTGTAATGTTGTTCTTGTCCCTGACCTCCTTAGCTCTGTCTGCACCCTTCCTGTTGATCCATTGTCTCACCTTTGAGGTCATATTTTTCTGTTTGCGTTCTCATTAACTTGAATCATGGTACAAAGCACTTCTGAGGAATTTTGTTTTGTTCTTGGGATTATGTTTTCTTTAAAAGTGGAGGTTTTGTCATTCTTTTGAATACCATGTTCCTTCCTTTTAAGGATTGATCGGCTGTGTTAGCTTTTGTTTGGGAGCGTTGCCTTAGCGTGTCGGATGTTTGTCAGGGTTTTCCCCTCGCTGGTTCATACCTGAACAGTTCTAGTGCGCCCCCAGCTCTGATGACTTTAGTTGATTCCATTTCCCTTGTTTTCCCTCAAGCTATGAATGTAGAACATAATTGTATATCCCATCCACTGTTGAAGGGAATGGAGAAGGAGGTAAGAGGGCAGGGACAGGCTACTGCAGCTGTGTGATATCATGTGAGTTAGGACCCCTGTGCTTCCCTCCCTGCTCTGGGGTGTGTTAGATGTTTTGAACCAATTGTTTTATTTTTTACCCCTCCCTTCAATCAGAACACCTACCTACCCTGAAGGAGAACACTCAAGGGTTTGATTTTGTTCAAGTTTTTATTGAGTCCCTCTCCTCTGCAAGGCACTATTCTTATTCTAGGTCCCAGGAATAAGCCATATGAACACACAGGACAAAAGCCTCCTTTCTCGTGAGTCTCTGTTCAATGTGTGATCTTTTCTGGTATCTATGATGTCAGAAAGAAGCAGCCATTTCTGCCCAATAGTCAATCCACCTCCCTTCAGATAAGAGGGGGATGGGAAATAAGGAGAGTCATTCAATTAGCATCTCTCCAGATTTGAGAGCAATAGTGAGATCTTAAGATTTCATCAATTCATCAATAAGCCTCCGAGGGGTAGGGAGGGAGGTTAGAGAGGGAGATCAGGTTAGGAGAGGCAGTGTATCACTCAGAAACTTAGTTGATTGCCCTTGGCTAAAAAGCAGTTCAAGGACTTAAACTTTGGAGTACTTCTAAGAACCTGGTAGCAATATACTATCCCTAGACTTCTACCAAGATACAGGCCCTGGGTTCACATTGGAAACCCCAAGTACCTAGATCTGTTTGTGAAACAAGAAAGGAAATAACCACACTTGTGCCCTGTAGATCATGTAGTAAAAGATTGAGCAGGACCTATCAATGTCCCACCAAGTACATTATGCTCACCTCAGATAATAAAGAGAATGTTTGATAAATGCTGTGCTTATAAGGGAATTGCATGGCACTAGCTTGCAGCTTCTTGTGCTACTACCATGGCTCAAATATAATTCTCCCCTTCCAGAAATGCAATCCCCAGCCAGTTGCCTTGAAAGCTGATTACTGTAGAGATGACTATCAGTATTATGATGACCTATTTAGAGGAATTTCTGCATTGCCAGAAAACAACTAGCCACAGAGAGAGCCTTACAAATGAATCACGCTCTTTCCCCGAAAATGCTTTTACAAACAAATGCCATAGCTGTACTGTAGTCTGCATGTGTGCGTGTGTGTGTGGTGTGTGGTGTGTGCACATAGATTTGCTCATAATTAGGATTTGCAAAGGTTTTTGCAAAATTCTAGCTGCCTCTAAGCATTCCAAGAGAAAAGAAGGCATTAGAAACACCAGACATAGATATATTGACATCTTTCCTCTCTTGCAAATTTAAATGCGTGACTATGATTGCATTGATTTTTCAGCAGTGCTAACATTTTTTCCATTTGCACAATTGTTTTTTTTATTTTTTGCTTTTTGGTAGTTTTGTTTTGTTTTTGTTTTCCTTGCTCAGTGTCTGTAATTTGAGCATATTCTAGGGGTGCTGGAGTATGACTGACAAGTGGTTGTTGAGGACCAGGTTTTATAAATTGGCCATTAATATTTCATAAAGAAACTATGACTACTCAATAGCTATTTGATTCCCTCAAAATTATTCCACAATATTTGCACTCTAACCTCTATTTGGTCTCCCATTTTTCTGGGAAATGTGCTTTTGTGATTACATGTAGATCTGGCTTTTTGAAATTTTAAGTGTTTTCCATTAATCAGTGTCCTGTTTTTCATAGAAATTAATGCTTCAACTGCTTCCTTTTCTTTTTTATTTTTTAAGAAAATTTTGATACTGCTTTAATGTGCTCTTGTAAAAATTCCATTTTTTTGATTATGCTCAAAGAAGCAGCAAATAACAATATTAGCCAAGTGTTATCCAAAATAGGTCAAGTTGATGGTGTAAAATGTTGACTTATCTCCATCAATCAGAATAGAATAGGAAATAGGAACGGCTTTACCTAAAAGGCATTAATAATGCTTATTGCGTATGGCCTTTGACTCATTTGTATTGTTGCCTAAAAGTGGCATTAAAAACAGAGAGCTTGTAACTCAGAGCCCATGTAATTCAGAGCCCATAAATGGTAGCTTCTCTTAGAACATTATGTCAACCCTCTTATTCATTTATACAATAAAGATTTTTAACTGTCCTTCTAAAGTGGCCTTCAGATTAAGTAACAAGTTGTGAGTTGTTTGAAGTATGTCCGCATCCAGCACTGCCTAGTGAGAATTAACCTTTTGAAACCAGACTTGGAATCCCAATCACCCAGAGTAGGTCCAGACAAGATTCGAAATCAGACCTCTGCCTCTGCTCAGCTCCACAAAGTTAATGCACTCTGCGCTCTCTTAGATGAATTTTCCAGGCAAATCATGAGCTTACTTTAGATATTTTCTCCTTGTCTAATCTGCACTCCTAGAGATGGCTCTGCTCAGCATTTAGCCCTAGCAACCCTTCCTACCCTGAAGCTAAACTGGGAAGAATGCGAACAGAGTGTTCTAACCTCATCCATACCACAGGCAGTTATTCAAGGGGAAAAAATACATTTCACAGCCTTTCATTAGATAAATTTGCTTCACAAATAGGGCATGATCCTCTGAAAATGAGGTGGAACAGCTTTTCTTCTGGAAGATTCCAGTGCTTTATTTCCTTTTCAAAAAAACAAATGTCCTTAACTGCTAGCCATCGGA
This sequence comes from Xerus rutilus, assembly GCA_028644305.1. NCBI lineage: Eukaryota > Metazoa > Chordata > Mammalia > Rodentia > Sciuridae > Xerus > Xerus rutilus. The sequence continues at coordinate 35,980,934 of CM053403.1, read as the reverse complement.
TTCATGTCACTGATGCCCTCTATGATTTATGATGTTGCATGATGGTGGTAATCTAATATTGATAACCTGCTGAACTGCTCACTCCAGGAAGGCATCTAGAAAGTGATAAGGCAGATGAAAAAAGGTACAGCCACCTCACAGAACATTAATATCTGTGTTTCTAACAAAATTTTCTTGAGGATTTCTGGTTAAAAATATTAACACCCTGCAATTATTCCAGCTGGCCCTTTTCATCAAGTTCTAGTCAATTGGTAGAATATTGTTAGAGTATTCCTAATGAGACGCTCAGGAGCAGGCAATTGGATAAATTAGCTATTTTTACCAAGTCCCATCAGCCATCTTTTCAGTGTCCAGTTAACAAACTATCCCTGCGAGATTTCAGTTTCCGGGGACAATATTCAAGAAGTCCCT
>CM053403.1:35947265-35980423 GCA_028644305.1 Xerus rutilus | reverse complement strand
GCGCAAGCCTGTAATCCCAGCACTTAGGGAGGCTGAGACAGGAGGATCGCGAGTTCAAAGCCAGCCTCAGCAATGGCGAGGTGCTAAGCAACTCAGTGAGACCCTGTCTCTACATAAAACACAAAATAGGGCTGGGGATGTGGCTCAGTGGTCGAGTGCCCCTGAGTTCAATCCCCAGTACCAAAAAAAAAAAAAAAAAGTCCCTACAACACTTTGAGCCTTCACTCAAACATGTGAAGAGAATAAACCAGAAACCATTTATTCACTATAGAAGTGTTTATTGTGGACCATGTATGCACCATCAGGTTCACAGCTAGTGCCAAGATATGGTGGAAGAAAATATTAAAAGTACAAAGTGATCTCTGGAGAATACATGCAGGCCGGGGTATCTGCATATATGTGTGTGAAACATCTTATAGGGCACTTGAGGGCTCACTTTGAGAGAAGAGGAACAGGGCAGGGCCAGGAGCGAGACCTAGAGCTCATTGAGGAAAAAGACATTTACAAATCACACGAATGCAAGGATGAAGTAAGGTTTTATGAGGACTATCAAAGAGGATGTTGAATGAGCAGTCAGCATAATTTTTGTAAAGGCCAGGTGCGGTCATGCACATCTGTAATCCCAGCAGCTAGGGAGGCTGAGTCAGGAAGATCACAAATTCAAAGCCAGCCTCAGCATTAGTGAGGCCCTAAGCAACTTGGTGAGACCCTGTCTCAAAAGTAAAAATAAAAGGGCTGGAAGTGTGGCTCAGTGACACTCCTGGGTTCAATTCTCAGTACCAAAAAAAAAAAAAAAAAAGAATTTCCATGAAGAAGTGATATTAGAACTGAGCTCAGTTAAAGAGGTGTTGAGTAAAAGCTTAAGGAGGAGGCATGAGGGCCCAAGGACATGTGTACCCCATGTCTAAGAGGATATTTTAGAGATGGCTAAGGAAGAGTGGAGAATACATGCAGGCTGAGATGTCCGCATATATGTATGTGACATGTATATGTATATAGGGCACACAGGGGCTGGCTCACTTTGAGAGAAGAGGAACAGGGCAGGGCCAGGAGCAAACTCCGTCCATATACCAAGTGCCCTTGCAGCCCAGGCCCCTGAGCACTCCCTATGCACAGCTGCACTCCCTGGTAATTATAAATGTTTATTTGCCAAAATATGCAAATTGAAAATATATATTTTAACAGTTTGTGTTTTTAATTTACAACTTTTTAACTAGTTAGTCATGCGGCACATGGGCTTGCCTTTGTTCTCTTAAGTTGGGTGAATATTACAGGCAGGTTTGATCCTGTGGCTTATGAAATTCCACATTATCATACAAAATTCCATTTCACTGAAACTATCTTAAGATGTATGGATTTCCTATTCATGAAAATCACATGAGGGTAATCATGAATTTCTATTACAAATAGGAAGACTGGGAAAAGCCAAGGAGAAAAATAAGTTCAAAGGAAGACACTCCATCTAGTGACCTCTTTCCTTCCCTACATATGCGTAAACACTATCCAAATGTCACTGCATTTATGTTTCATAAAATTGTACATCTATATGTGGAAGTGGAGGGAGAAGTAGACATGAAAGCTGATGACTTCTAGAATTATCAAAAGGTTACTTCTCTCTTTATGAAATTTTTTTTGGACTCTCTATATGTAGAGCCTCAAATTCAAATTAAGCATTTCCACTGAGTGAAAGGCATCTACCTACTCTGAATTCTTCTTGCAGTTATTGCTATATGAATCATTTAGCAAGAAACTATATACTATCCTCGGGTATGGTTCCTACTACAAAAATAGGCAGGTCAATTTAAGCTTAGGTTTTCAGGAATGTATTTCTTCTCTTCCCAACTAAATTCCAGGTTTTTTGAAGAACTAACTGAACGCTACAGTTTTCTTTATATCTTAATTCTCTGTGGTCCCAAGAGTGGCTCCAGAAATACTTAGGTTTCCCTGATTCATAGTTATTTCAGAAATGTTTTCCCTGTCTTTGCTTTCTTTGCATCAAGCATGGGAAGACAGGTTTGAGCAATTCACTGGATGAAAAATAAGTACTTTGTACATAATGGACCCTGAGTGAGTGAATGAGTGAGTGAATGAACTAGTGAGTGAGTGAACTCTGCACCACAGAGGTAGGAGAAAATATCTAGAAAAATGGAACAACCATTTAACCTATCTTAGCTTGGCAGAATGTCTGTGATTTAAGGAATTGGAAAATATGGTAAAGATACGAACTGTTCTAACATTCATTCCTTTGGGCCAGCTCTGTGGCTATTTAGTATGTGAGTCTTGCAAAGAATTCGTAGACACCAAATTTTCTACATAAGGAATTTGACTAACACTCCTACTCTCCCATCTCAGGGACAAAGTATCTTATATAATGTCAATTCCAGAGAAATAAGTACATACAATAACATTACTGTAGTTTTACTGAGATCTGAAATAACGTTGTGAGATGATTGGCTTTCATCACAAATTTGCTTCATGAGAAACAGTAAAATCACCACAGAATTGTATTACTCCATGTAATTTTCCTATACACAGTATAATATTGAAGCTATAGTTTATTTTTATTTTCTAGATGTTGATCTCTCCTACAAAGCTACTTATCTTCTTGATGTGCAGACTGCTAGCTTATTTCAAAGTATTGCAGTTTTATGAAGGGAACCATATTTGGCCATCAATGAACTAAATTAAATATCTCTCTGGAAGGATAAGGGAAATCAGCATTCAAATTAAAAAAAAACTTAATAACAAGCCAACCAAGGTGTTCAAAGTTTGTTTTTTAGCATAGGACATGCATTATTCATATTGTAAAATCCCAAACCAAAGGTGGGACGTGTACATTATCAACAATCTTATGCATCTTTTAAAAAATCATCTTTTTCTAATGGGGAAATTAAAGGTGCAATTGTTCATCCTCTTTCAGGTCCACAGGCTCAGCAGTGTCACTTTAGGACAGGAAGCAGGGGAGCAAACGGAAAATAAGTCCCCTGAAAGATAAATATGTTTTCTTTTTCAAGCTGAGAAAGCAGCACTGGGAAATTTCCAACTAAGAAAATTTAGAGGCCATTACCTCCCACCCTAGATTTACCCAGAACCTAGACTAGCTCTAGAAACTATTCAAAAGGAGGAAATGAAGAGAGATTCCTGTACTCCTTCTACAAGTATTTCCAACATTATCCTAAAACCATTTCTGTCCATAAACTTCCTAATGCTTAGACAGCACAATGTCTAGAAGATGTGTAGATATTTTGAAGCAACTACATGCAAGGAATGGAAGGCCAATGAGAGTCACTGGATTCTGGCTAAAGCAACCTAAGAACTAGGTGAGGCTGGGGTAACTTTCATGAAGAGCATGAACCCCTGTTAGGCCTGTGACATGTGAAAGCACCTCCATTCTCAATTGTTTACATTTCAGTTTGAATTCATGTTGAATTTTCTGGAAACTGTCTTGATGTGAATCAGGAGTGGCAGCCATTTGTCCTGTTACATGTACTTAAAAATCCTAGCAATGTTACCCAGGCTGTTTCATCAAGTAGAAATGTTTGTTTGTTTGTTTAAAGAACCATCTCACTGGTGACCTTTCCTCTGGCATAAATAAGAAGCTAAACCCAAATCTCCAGAGGGGGAATAAAACTCAAGTCAAATTTGCTGTTAGAAATTTGTCTTGCTTTACTGAATCATCTGACTTTTCTGTTTTGTTTTTGTTTTTGTTAATCGGCTCATACAGTTTATCCTTGGTCGTTCCACCAAACTCTTTGGAGTCATCCAAAAAGTCTCCAACATAATTACTACTGTTCCTACTCTCATGTGTTTGCCCTTCTTGAGAGATTTGCCAAAGTACAGGAGAAAAAAGCTTGAATTACAGATGAGGAATTTCTCCTTAAAACTGAGACAGAAGAAATTCAAATTATGTAAACATAGCTCACTGCTTCCTCTACCAAGTGTGGAGCTCAAACCACACGCTGCTATCTCGCTTGTCCATCAGCCTGCCCTGTCTGTGAAACCTTCTTTGCATCTCCTCATTCTCCACTTTTTGTACATCCATTCCCACATTTTTAGCCAAGAGGCCTGCAGTCACATGAAGACCACTTGACAATGTTAAAAATGATGGTTGGAATTTAGTGGTTTTCCCCACCACCATGAGAAATGCTTTCCGTTTAGTTCATAATAACAGTATTTTGCATTTATGTCTTTTTGTCTCTTCCAAGTACTCTGCCACCATTAATGAACTAAATCAGCCTTTGCTATTTTATGATCTGTCTCATTAAAATGGGGTTGATTTTCTCTGTGGTAGTCACTTATGTAGTGTTGTTTTCTTCTAGGGAGCACTGCACTTAACTATTGTAAATTTATTTTTAAATTGTTTGCTCATGTAGAAAATTTTCCCAGAATATATTTTTAATGCTGCAACCTTACTATAGCATTACAGGGAGCATTTTAATCTATACAGACATTTTAGACTATAAAGACACATAAACTCTTTAATGTAGTCTTCCCTAAGTACTTGTAAATTATTTATAAAGATCCCCTCAAGTAAATATGTTGAAACTTCCAGATACAGAAATGGAAATTGCTCTGTGAATCTTATTGCTATTTAATTATTTGTGTACTATTCAATGATTGGCTTCCTGATGGAATAAGGGTTAGTCGATAAGTGTATAAGAAAAAAACTACAGTTGGCAAAAGAAACTGAATCCTAAATCTACCATGTTTTAACTCAGCTGTCTCTGCTACTGCTTGGCCACTTCATACAAGTGTTCGATGGTTAATTCCTAGGAATCTGATTTAAAGTAGCAAAACAAAGTCTCTTGGCAAATAAGTATATGCACATTTCCAAGTTTAGGCAGAGATGGAATCCTGGCAACCATAGGTTGAGAAACTATGTAAACATTAATTGGTTGACTCCTGTCTTCCATTCCTCCTTCATTTGGTAACAATCTTCTGATTCCTATTCCTTCTACTCTTAGCCTTAACCTTCAAATAGAGTTGAGCATACCCTAAACTCAAAGTGGGGTTCCTGGCTCCCCTAATCTATCTGAGGATGGACACACAACTCAGGTCTAGGCACACCTGGCTCATCACATTTCTCTTTAACACAGGGATCAATACAGAGCAAGCACTTCATCTATGTTAGTTCAGTTAGAGTAAACTTGGGACTGTCCCCAGGAACTCTGAGTGTGAGCTCTGTTTTCCCTTAGACAGTATTATGTGATGGTAGGAGTCTTACAATTGGTGCTGTTATTTGCTTTCTGAAGAGAAAAAACTAAAAAGGTGGAAAGGTGACCATGTGGAATTTTAGGACTCCACAGAAAAGAGAGCAGAGACACAGGCAAACCTGGAACTTGTTAATCTTATTGAATTTGGATTAGATAGGGAACAGCTGAACTGGTGTAACCAAGAGACTCCAAAATACAGAAACTCAAAAGAACAATTTTTTTTTTAATCCTTTATCTTCCTCATGCCCATAGCTAGGTGAGTAGCCAAGACTAATAGGCAGTTTGGGGCCAGACGCTCATTTCTGGACCCAGGATCTTCCCATCTTCTTGTTCTACTGTCCCCTAGAGTATTGTCTTGGAATTGCTAGACAAAAACTCCTTCACCACCCTGCCATCACATCCTTGTTTCAGTTATAAGAAAAAAGAAGAGTGGAGAACAAGAGTTTTTTAAGGGTAGTTTGTGGATTTCAGCTTTATTAACAATCTGGGCCTCATCATTCTTTTCTATTGGGGTGTCTCATATATGTTGTAGGATATTTAGCAGAATCCCTGGCCTCTACCTCTAGATTTCTATAACATCCACCCTCCAAGTTATGACAATCAAAGATGTCCCTAGATGTTCCCCACATTGAGAACCACTGTTTTAAAGATATACTACAGAGGTTACACACGTCACTTCTGCTCACATCTAAGAGCCAGAAGGAGACCAGTTGGCCATGCTGAGCCAGAGAATCTGGGAGAAATTTTGTGAGATGGATAAACTGGCTCCAAGATAAAACATCAGGAGTTCTATGGCTAAAAAAAAAATAAAGGGTTTAAATTTAAGGTGATCTTCATTATCTCTGCCACACAGCCCACTTCTGAACTTTTCTATCTTCTAAGCCAATAATTTATAGCATTTTGAAATGTACTTTCAGTCTGTTGAAAATTAGAGTCCTAATTGATATAATTAGTACTCTCTTTATCCAACACTGTAAGTTGAAATTCAGTGAACATTATCCACAGAAGAAAGGATGAAAAGAATAATACCTGAAGTTACTTAGAAGCTGCGTCTGGGCCCAGAAGGGATTGAAAAACACTGCTGAAATGAGTCTATTTCTTATCTTTGGCTGGAATGGAAAGGCCATGGTCACCAGGGCCCAAGGTCACTGTGGTAGTTAGGAAAGAAGACACTATCATTATGCAAAATTGTCAAGATAAAAACTGTGGGCATCTTGCATTATTCTGCTTTGAACTGCTGCTTTCTAGTTCTCATTGTAAATACAAAAAGCCTTTAATGGCTCCTTTATATCTCACACAAAAGGATCCTTACTTACAGCCAGATGTTTGGCAATTATATTTCTATGGAGTTAGTATAATTTGACGTTTTAAAACTGCCTAAAGGAAGAAGGGAGTGACACTGTTCTAGGATTTAAGAGCATGGAATAGTAATGGAGGACATTCCCAATTTGCAAGTAAATGGGTTTCCAAAAGTTCACCTTGAAGCCCATAGTTCTGAATTCAAAACACATTTTCTCACAGGAATATTGTTTTTTCAGTTATTAGAGTACCACAGAAGTTCTCCAATACCAGAAAAGAAATACAGTACAAAAGAGAATGCAGGGGGGCTGGGGTTGTGGCTCTAGTGATAGAGCGCAGTGAGGCACTGGGTTTGATCCTTAGCACCACATAAAAATAAAATGAAGGTATTGTGTCCACCTACAACTAAAAAAATATATAAGAAAGAAAGAAAGAAAATGCTGCAGGGCCAAGGAAGATTTGTCTGAAGGTTCTAAGTTGAGCAAATCATCAGTAAAATCTTCGCGGAAGAGGTGACTTTAAGCCAAGCTTAAAGTGGGGAAGGGAAAGAGGAGGTGCATTTCAGATAGCTATTCAAAGACACAGCATTTTAAATTTCCTGCGAGGAACAGTATCTACCATGAGTTGGGGAGACATATAACTCAGGATGAGACTGTGAATTCCATAGTGAGGTTTGGATATGCAAGCCACTCAAGCTTTTTAATGAAGAGGATGGTGTGATTAAACATAGCTTTAACAGTTATGTGAAGAATGCTTTGAAATCGAGGACATAATTGCAACAGAGATTGGATGGCTATTTGGGGAAGATAGAGAAGGAATGAAAGGTAGCCCCAGATTTTGTAACTTTGTGGTCCCGGAAGCTGAAATCATAGCACAAGACAAACTTAATGGGAAGAGAATGGGCTCAGTGGTTACGCTGAAGGATAAAAGAGCTGTGGCTATTGTGGCCTTATAGTACAGGACATGGGTTACATTTAGGTTTCAGCAAAACTTGCCCATTGGGTCTCTATAGCTGAATAAAACTACTGAATTTTGTGCTTAGCTCCAATTTTATTTTATATGCTTTGTGGAGATATAGCTCTACATGTCGAAACTGACATCAGTGACGCTAGAGTTGGTAAAGACAATGCATTCTGTGGTCAGAAACTTTGTGTAACAGAGGGAGCAATAATAATGGAAGCATAAGGTTGCATTATAGAATTTCTGAGAAAAAGAGCACAGAGAAAAATTCTATATGTGTGAAAATAATATCAAATTTGACAAACTCATAAAATATGTTCTTAAGGGTATTGAGAAAGAGGAAAAAAGAAATGAAAGAGTATCAGCTCATGCTCAAAGAGAGAAAACAAGGAACAAGGGAGAGTTCAGCAGGAAGAATAGTATGGTAGCTACCATGGGATTAAGAAATATCGGGAAGAGAGGGGCTGGGGCTGTAGCTCAGTGGTAGAGCACTTGCCTCACACGTGTGGGGTACTGGGTTCGATCCTCAGCACCACATAAAATAAATAAATAAAGATATTGTGTCCATCTACAACTAAACATATATTTATATGTATATAAAAGAACTATTAGGAAGAGAGAGAACTTCTGAGGAGGTCCTTTGATCCCCAAGCCCAAGCTCCTTCCAAAGACAAATTCATCAAACCAACCAAGCCTTTGTACAACCTGGTTGTGTGATTGAAAAGCACAGTACTCAGGAGTAATTAGAAATAGAGGAATATATGTGTCATGGCCCCTCTTACTCCCTGACCAAGATAGACTAGCAGATGTAGTGTGTCCAGGACATATCAGGTTTAGGTGGGTGGAATAGACTGCAATGACTCAAGGATTATATGGAAGTGATATTTCACCTCCTATTTCACCTGCAATGACTCAAGGATTATACGGAGGTGATATTTCACCTAGAGCTAGATATTAGAGCATCAGGGCCAGATCAACCTTCTAGAAATTGGTTATTGGAAACCAGTACATTGAAAACCCCTACATGAGCGATAAATGTGAGAAGTCTTTCACTCAAAATTAATGCTTGAATGTAGACACTACGAACAAAAATAATGGCACCAGACCACAGACTGTCCACCCCATGATATATTCAGAATTGGCTGCCCAATGTGCAGAGCCATAAAATTGCCCTTCATCTTCATAGTTCCTTATATAGACTGGAGCTGACAAAGCAATCATAAAACTTGTCAAACAAGTCTATATTCCAATCCTTAAAAATAGTTAGCAAGACCACAACATTCATGTGGTCACCATCTGGGATTCTCTGCTGCCCTCTTACTTGGGTTCAGAGTCAATGTTCTAAGTCTCCATTGTCTTGGTGCTGAAGTACTATAAATGATTTGGACTAATCCTATCACTGTAGCTTTAATCCACTGATTTCTTGGCCTTTACTCTGGATACGAAACAGTGAAAAAAGAAAGGGAAAAAAGAAAAGGAGAGAAGAAAGGAAGAAGGAAGGAAGGATGAATGGATCAATTCTATGGCTAAGTAGAAACCAGAAAGGAAAAATAAGACCGTAAAAGTTTTTCACAATCAAAAAGTGTTAACAGGAAAAGTAAGAGAGAGGAAATAGATATTATTTCTTCCCAAAAATGGGTATTACCTCATCCCTGACAATGCAACAAATCTCAAAGCTGAAGAATTCCTTTTCTCTATATCCTCATGTTTAGCAGCATAAGGAAAGTAGACAGTTCATATATAATATGTCCAAGTGTATCAACACTTGGCCTCAGAATCTTGAAAGAAAACTCAGTAAATCATAATTTTGATTCATGCTGTCCAAGGGCCTCAGAAACAAGATTCCATTTATAACTCTAAGCTTAACTTTTCAGCTATGCATAATTCGATCTATTGACTCTGAGAGTGGGAGGAAACTGTGCAGGATGTTGAATTGTCTCAGATCTCACCCCTCAAAATTACCTCCTATGGAAGTAGTGAAAGACATTCTCTCTGTCTTTTATCACCTGCATGACTAAATTCATTAGTGAGCCGGTTACTTGGAATGGGTACACTACTTTCCAGAAAAAATTTGGCACTAGAAGAGCTTGTCTTACTTGTGAGGCAAATTAAGAGAGTGTTTTTTCCTTGTTCACCATGGGTGGCCACCAGGTCAGCAAAGTGAGTTGGGGGAGTCAGATTCACACATCTACCTTAGAGGTTTTCACTTACACCACACCATCATAATAACCAAGAGCAATATGTGCCAGAATCACTCTCGAGCACTTTGCACAAAGTAACTGCATTTCATGTTCATGACTGTGAGCTCAGTATTTTCATGTTCACCACTTTAAAGATGAAGGAATTATAGCACAAAAAAAGGTAACATGACTTGTCCAAGACCATAGAGCTAGTGAGTAGCAGAGCCAAGAGCCGAGTGAGCATGGCTCTGGAGTCTGTACCTGTACACATTATACTAAAGTGTCTTCCCAACACAGCACAAAGAACACCAGGTTTGGAGACAGAAGACATGGAGTTGAGTTCTTCAAAAAATTCAGCTTTTCTAAAGCTCAGTTTCCTCTCTGAGATTGTTGTAGGATTAAAGAAATTTAAATATACATCTACCTATAAAGTATTCTACAAATATAAAGGAACATTATTATTATTTTTAAGCCTTTTAAAATCATTCTCAACTTCTATGTCATTTAATTTCACTTATTTTACTACGAATCTTGAAAAATCTATATATTACTATCATCTTCAGATGGTATATTCTATGTTATTTTTCTTTCTTTTTAATTAAAAAGACAAACTTTTTGAAGATTTCTGCTTTGAAGAACAAAATAATCATTTTTCCAAGAGTAGAAATATCAATTTTCCCAAAAGATCATTTTCTAGAATTAAATTCATTAGTGAGCTGGTTGCTCACTAATTGACTTTCTTACACTTAGCAAGATAAAAATAGAATTCTCTCTTCAAATTTGGTTGCTATATTAGTTTTCCATTGCTACTATGACATATTATCACAAACTTAGTGGCTTAAAACAATGCATATTTATTATCTTATAGTTCTTTAGTTAGATAGGAGGAATAAGTTCAAGAGATCTATTGTACAATATGGTGACTATAGTTAATAACAAAGCATTAACCAGGCATAGTGGCACACATCTGTAATCACAGGGCCTGGGGAAGCTGAGATAGGAGGAGCCAAGTTCCAGATCAGCCTCAGCTACTTAGCAAGACCCTAAGCAACTTACAAAGCCCCTGTTTCAAAATAAAGAATAGAAAGAGTTAGGGATATACCTCAGTGGTAGAGAAATACTGGATTCAATCTCCAGAGGAAAAAAAGAAAAAAACATATTGTATTCTTAAAAATTGCTAAGAGTGGATTTTAAGTATTCTCACCACAAAAAAATAAGCATGTGAGATAATATGCCTATGTTCATTAGTTGAATTTAGCCATTCCACATTGTTTACATATTTCACAACATAATATTATATACAATAAATACAGACAATTTCTATTTGTCAATTTAAAGATTAAATGATTTTTAAAGGAAGTCTGACACAAGTCTCATTGGGCTAAAATCAAAGTGACAGCAGTGTTGCATTCATTTCTAGAATTCTCTAGAGGAGATTCTATTTCCTTGTCTTTTTTAGTTTCCAGAGGCCACCCACATTCCTTGGCTAATGGCCCCTTCCTCTATCTTCACAGCTAGCAGTGAAGCATGTCTGACATTTTTTTTTTCTTTTATATTGATGTTTTATCAGAAGCATTCTTTTTACTGGTGCATTACAGTTCTACATAATTGGTGGGATTTGTTATGTATTAATACATGCACACAATATAACGATATAATTTGACCAATACCTCTCCCCTACCAATTTTCCCCTCCACTCTTCCCACCCCCAGATCTGATCCTTCTTCTATTATCAAATCTCTTTCTGAGCATAGCCAGGAAAGGTTCTTTTCCTTAAAGATTCATGTGATTAGGTCAGGCCCTCCTAGATACTCTAGGATGATCTCATCTCAAAATCCTTGACCTTCATCACATGTGCAAAGATTTGGGTTTGTTTTGTTTGGGTTTGTTTTGGGTTTTTGTTTTGTTTCTCTGGTTTTAGGGCTTTTGCTTTTTGTTGTTTTTGTTTTGTTTTGGGTTTTTTTTGTGGGTTCTTTTTTTGTTTTGCTTTGTGTTTGCCATATAATACATTCCCAGGCTCTGAGGTTTACCATATAGCATCTTTGGGAGAACTGCCTTCCCTAACTATGAATGTTAGGAACAAAAAAACCCCAACATGGAATATTAAAAAGGCTTACCAACGTATAAAAGTTTGAGAATGATGTCATTACAGCATCCTGAAAACCTCCAAGTCAGAAAAGCTATTTTGACAGAAAGGAGATGAAGTACAGCCAATGCGATTTCAAATAAACAAACAGACACAAAAGCCTGACAATGATGAGCAAGAGACAGCAATGACATTTTCCATAACAAAACCAAGGGACAGACTGAAAATGACCTGGAACCAGGCCAGGAAATACACTCATCACTCTTTGGGGAATGAAGAGCCTCCTCTGTGATCAGTTTATCATGTTTTTGGAAAACTTACAGTCACATGTCATTAGAACTTAGACGTAAAAAAAAAAGACTTTTCTACACAAGTTTTTTTTTTTTAAAAATCTACTATTTTTTAAACAAATAAAAGAAGTCAAGTCTCCCAAGTGTTGTTACCATTTTGGTGGCAACATGGATTATCTAAACAGTGTTGAAAAAAGAGTTGTCAGTGCACAGGTGGTGAAGGTTTCCATGTGCTCAATATTAGGAGCAAAAGGAATCCACAAGCCACAGAGAGAGAGTGCCTGAGATCAGGAGCATACCCTAGAAGCCTGTATACTTCCCGGTGCTATTACATTTTTCAGAAAGCCCAAGGCTGTTGAGGTGCTCTGAGTGTTGCCAGGCAGGAAGAGTAACCACAATATTAATGTGAGTTTCATTCCAGCCTATTTTTATCATTTCCATAAAATTATGCCTTCTTATACAATCATCAAGACTTCTAAGCCACCAAGAAACTGCGAACTGACAAGAATTTGCTTTGCAGAATAACCCTCAAAACAGAACAAATTTAATTATACGGAGGCCTGCTTTTTAGGAGAGATTAACTTTACTTCTAAAAATCTGGTCCTCAAGTACATCTGACTCACAGTTAGGTGGGTATATTTCCATTTAGAGGACTTAGTCAGTAGTTAGGGAGGCAGAAACAAGGTCTAGATGTCAGGAAAAGAGTTACTAATGAGCTAAACAAGGGATTAGGGCCACCGGCAGGTGTGAGGCCCTGGGTTCAATCCCCAGCACAGCTCCCACCCCTATCCTCAAAAAAACGAAACAAAACCAAAAAGCCCTGCATTTGTATGAGTCACTATTTTTGTAAATTCAAAGAGCAAATACGGCAAAGTTTCTGTCCTTCAGGAGTTATGTTCTACTGAGGGAACATAACTAGGGAGAGGGAGATAAAAACAGCCCTTTTTATCTGCAGTTTTCTCTTCTAAAAATATGTGAGCATTAGACTAGATTGTAATGTTTCTCCCAACTCCTCATGTTCCAAAAGAGATGAGAGAAAATTTGGAAGGCTTAGCAGTGGTTATTTTGGTTGATTGAAAAAAACTGGGGGGGGGGGGGTTGTTTATCATTGCCTTCTGAGAGTTTTCTATAATGAACATACATTACACATGAAATGGAAAAATATTTAAGAAAAACAGTGGGGAGATTTTACTTTCTATCCTGGGTGTTGGTTCCTGACGGTGTCATTCAACCATCAGTAATGAGAGCTGTCAGTGGAAACTCCCTTATCCCTCCAAGGACTTGCTTATGACTACCTTTGCCTAATGAAGCTTCAGGGAAAATGCTCAGAGAGTCTTTCAGCCCTTTTCTCATTACCTCTGTGAGGCCTCTTGTCTTTTCTTTGCACTTTTCTACCTAGGAATGTTCAGTCATCTCTCTCTGTCTTCCTCTCTGTCTCTGTCTCTCTCTCAAACACAAGCACATGTATGACTCACAGTTAGGTGAGTGTATTTCCATTTATTTTTTTTTTTTTTTTTTTTTTTTTTAAATATTTATTTTTAGTTGTAGGTGGACAGAATATTTTTTTTTTATTCTACTTTTATGTGGTGCTGAGGATCGAACCCAGTGCCTCCCGTGTGCTAGGCGAGCACGCTACCACTGTGCCATAACCGCAGCCCCGAGTGTATTTCCATTTAAAGGACTTAGTAGGTAGGGAGACAGGAACAAGGTGTAGATCTCAGCACGCTTCTTCTCCCTCTTCACATCTGGGATGAAATGTGGCCTCCACAGAGGCCTTACCTGAGCAGTTTAACAACTGCATTCCTACTTGTCACTCATTATAGCATTACCCATATTCACTGTCAGATCTCTACTCTGCTCCTTTCTTCCATGACACTCTTGTCAACTTCTAATTCATATGTATTTCATTTCTTTACAAGCTTCTTGTTCCCCACACAAGTTTGAAGTCCATCCTGAAGACAGAGAGAGGCTCTGGTGTTCACTGCTGCACCCCGGGGGCTCATCAGTACCTGATACTTCTTAGGCATTCAACTAATATTGGTTGAGTAAATGAAAAAAAATGAATGAATGGCATAGCTCCTTTGTCCTCTCCTTGGTCAAGTTCTATTCCCACGTAGTCCTGTGCAGCAGCCAAGCCCTTTGCCAACTCACAAAAGTCAATTGTTAAATTTTCAGAGACTTTACAAGCTGGTTGTTAAACCATTTGTGGTTTGAAATCGGCTCTGGTGAGCATATTTATACCACAGAAATCTGCAAATTGCGAAGTCAAGACTATTTTTTTTCCAAAGAGCTGGTTTACCAGCACACCAGTGCTCTCATCTTCAAAATTTAACTGTAAATATTCATGTAGCAGGGCAAAAAGCATACCCTCTAGGTTACTTAAAATCTTTCAATAAAAATTTGCTTGAACTTCTAAAAAATACTAAATGCACGCTATTCAATTATTTATCTGTTGGAAATACATGGTCCTTTTATAAGTTACATTATGATCTAAAATCTGTGTCTCTGGTCTTCTAAAGTTTTTGTGTCTGTTTTTCAGATCCTTATGTGAAGATTCATCTGATGCAGAATGGCAAGAGGCTGAAGAAGAAAAAGACAACAATTAAAAAGAACACACTTAACCCTTACTACAATGAGTCTTTCAGCTTTGAAGTACCTTTTGAGCAAATCCAGGTAATGTCAGACATAATGTTGTCCTCTCATTCAATTTTATTCCTTCAGACCACACAAGTGATACACACAGACCTTTAAGTTCTCAGTGTCCATGCATGGTTAGAACTGCCATTCTTTTTTTTTTCCTTAAATATTCTTTTAGTTATAGATGAACACAATACCTTTATTTTATTTATTCCTTTATTTTTATGTGGTACTGAGGATCAAACCCAGTGCCTCACATATGCTAGGCAAGTGCTCTACCACTGAGCCACAACCCCAGCCCGGAACTGCCATTCTTATTGCCATGCACATCTAATGCTCACACTGCATCAAGAGACACATGATGAAATACAGAGCACAGAATGTGCTGCTTGGTCAGCCAAAAAAGCTGGCCACCTGATCAGCAGAAGCAAGGTTAAAAAAAAAAAAAGAAGAAAAAAAAGAAAAAGAAAATCAAAACAATTTGGCTAACTCAAAAATTTCATCTATGAAGTTTAAAGGTCAGGAGAAAATGAGCTTTCACTCTTTATTCCTCAGCCATAAAGAGAAATTCTTCTAATGACATCTTTAGAGCAAAAAAAGCAGAGATAAGAAATTTTGAATGATGCTAAATATGCAGCATCTTGAATTCTTACTAAAAGATAATTAACAATAGAAAAATTTGGCTAAGTTGTATCTTAACTGTTTAAATTTGGCTTTCTATGCCTGATTTGGAATAGATACGTACTTCTGTAATGAAGGAGACTTAATTGCTTAAACAACAATTATGGTAGAAAGTAGCCCAAAATATCTCATAGTTAATGTATCCAAATAAGATGCTATATGTGGCCATGATGATAATATATGATCCTTTTATTTAGGGATTTAAAAAAATACTTAAATTTTCTCATTCCATTTTTGCATCTATCAGAGGTCAAAGGTTACATTCAATAATTATGGACTATTTCTCACTAATCTTTAATGGATATCAGGGAGTCAAATAGCATAAAACAACACTATTTTTTACATTTTATTAAATAATTGATGTGGTTCTATATTTGCAGTGGTATTAACAGTTTGCCTATGACTTAAAGAACAGACACAAATACATAGAACATGGAACCTTCTATATATCCAGAATAACAAAAGTCAGCAAATCTCCTTCATTTACTTTTAATCTTTTCCTAAAATATAGCATCTTATGAATGAAATACACTTTCATTCAATGAAGAAAACTACTATATTAGCTCAATTTAAGTCCAAGTTAAACACTTTACATAGTTAATCACATCTTTACAATAACTTTATGCATGTGATTATTGTCCTAATTTTATCTACAAGCAAACTAAGGCTTGTAGTTTCCTCTCATATGTAAAACAGGAATAATAACAGAATTTATGTCAAAGCAAGATTATGCTATAAAAGCACTTGGAACAATCTAGCACATAGGAATACTCTCAAGGGTTTCTATCATTGTTACTATTCAGCATTAATATCATCTTTTTCAAATTAACATTGCCTTACAAAATGTATTTAACAATAAGATTAAATATATAAATCAGCACTGTCCCACAGAACTCTCTGTGATGATGGAAATGTTTTATCACCCATGCTTCCCAATATGGTAGCCAATAATGGTCACGGTAGTCACTAATTGACTGAGGAATGTTATTAAATTTCAACTTATTGAGAAGAAAATTTAAACAGCTACCTGTGGTTAGTAGAGCAGTTTTATTTATTTTTTTATTTTTTTAAGGAAGGTAAACACTCAGCAAAAGTTTATTGACAATTGACCACAAGCCAATGAGCACCCCTGATTCTGTGAGTGTGTGAAAGCATCAGAGGCACCAAGCCTGCATTTGGGGTCAGTATAACATTAGTATAACAGAAGGCTCCCAGAATTTCTTTTTAATTGACATAGTATTTAAATTACCAAAGAAAAAAATAGGGCAGTTTTAAATGACCACAAATAAGAACTAACTTCAGCATCCTCATATTGGTTCATGTATTTATATAAACTTTCTCATACACATTTTCACATTGTGGCAAATTGTGCATAATAAATGACATCACAAGGGACATGGTTCTTGGTAGCCTGGACCTGTGAACCCACACTGCTTTGAACCCACTGGCAAACTGCTAAGACATCAATTTTCTTGAGGAATTTATTTTGCAGTGTTTGTTCAGTGAACTCTTTTGCATTCTAAGACCTTATTCCTATGGAAACTAACACCTCCTGGCATTTCATTTTTTAATTCCACAAAACAATACAAAGCAGGTCACTGAGATGAAAAATCCTATTGTAAACTTCTCTCCTTTATCGTTCTGTACTTTAAAAATAAATTTCAACTGCAAATCACAGCAAATACAAATATATTGAAAATGAAGTATATTAAAAACCAGACATTTTGGGTTTTTGAGGTAACTTTTTTCTTTTTGGTACTGGAGATTGAACTCAGGGGCACTCAACCACTGTGCCACATCCCCAGACCTATTTTGAGTTTTATGCAGAGATAGGGTCTCACTGAGTTGCTTAGCCCCTCGCCATTGTGAGACTGGCTTAGAACTTGCGATTCTCCTGTCTCAGCCTCCCAAAGTGCAGGGATTACAGGCATGTGCCACCACGCCCGGCTTTGAGGTAACATTTTAAAGGAAAGAAGGAGAACCTAAGTCCAATGGAGAGTGCATCAGGCATGGAAAGAAGGAGTTCTCTTCTGAGGGCATCCCTTCTTCCCTGCTCCTTGGGACAATTGCTCTTTCCTAATCTTTGCATTTCCCTAGAGAAAATAATTGAGTAGGTTTCCCTGATCCTGGGAGTATAAAATTATCTTTCTATATTCTATCTTTCTCAATCCTTCTGAAATATGAAAAAAAGCATAATGTGCTGACTTCCAAAATTATGTGAAATGTTATCCCCATCTCTCACCCAAAAAAAGAAAGAAAAATAAACTGCACTATTTTATAATTATAATAAATTATGATTATAATCCAAGGCTATTATAATCCAAGGCCATCAGAAGGATATTTTGTCTTCAGTGCCACTAACCAACTTATTACTCAATGGAATAATCAGAACTTACTCCAAACTCTGAAAACCCTTTGTGCATAATGTCCCCTACCCCACTCCCTGAAATACAGTTACATCCTGATGAACTTTCTTGGGACAAGTTCAGAGAATCGATAGCCAACAAATACTACCTTGTCCTTGGCTTCAGTACCAGCAGTAGATAGTAATTTTCTCAACAATGGAATCACTGCAAGGCAGCACAAGGAACATTGTCTCCTTTATTACCAGTGGGTTGCATTTCACATTCTGAATTCCACTTTCAGTGTGATTGTTTTCTCTGTTCAGAAGATGTACAATAGTGTCATCTCTCAGTACATTGGGACAATAATTCAGTCCTCACTGTACGAAGTCCACTAATAGGCTATTACTCAGCTGGATCTTCATCTGGGCCTGATGTTTATAATTACATTTTCTGCTCAGTTAGACTCTGACCACAAAATGTTATATGTTCTACTTTATTTTAAACTCTTCCTTTTCTCCTCATACTCAGTTTTTAGATAGGAGCCATCACACATTCTAACTGAATAAATTCATTACTTAGAAGGCAAAACTGAAATGTGCTTTTAAAAAGTGTGTCTTCCGTACCATAATACTATGAGTTTGTTTTCATCAGTTCAGGCAGTCCAAAAATGTAAACAGACCTTTACAATCTGATTAAATCGTTGCCATAAAATCCTATGTGGCCTAAAAGATAATATCCATTTGATGTCAGATACACAGTAGTTACTCATAAATGTTTAGTGAGAGAATGTATAATAGAGAAAAAACCTTATTTAGTTACTATTTTTAAAGACATTCACTAGATTTTCATATTTTATGCTCATAATCATTATATGATTAATTGATATTCTATATTAGTTTCACATAAAATACTGGCTCTTCCTTCCTGAAATGGGATGATAACACATGGCTACTTGGAGAATTTTAATCAAAAGAATAGGAACCATAAAAATATCCTATTGCTGATGCTGGAACTCTCACAGATGAGACAGTAGATTAGAAGGTGACATGGCATGGCTCAGTGGTTGACAGCACACGCTCTGGAAACCAACTCACTCATTCATTATGCACTCTCAGACAGGTTATGTAGCTTCTCTGAGCTTTGGGCATCCTTATCTATATAATAGCAAATCAACAGGATCTATCGTGAGAAATAACTGAGCTCATATATATGAGACTCAAGATAATGCAACACATATAATAAAAATGAACATTCAAGTATTGAGATTATGGTCATGATGATGGTGGTGGTGGTGATGAGGTAGTAGTGGAAAAATAAAGATTGGACTCAAGTTTACATGTGCAGGTCATTTTCAGTTTCATCCTGGTGGTTGCAGATTGATTCTTCTTATTTCCGTTTCCTCAGATCTCAAGGAAGCATTGTAATAGGGCTGTATCTCTAGAGCAAGATGACGTATATTCATTTTGTGCCCTCTTTCAGAAAGTGCAAGTGGTGGTAACTGTTTTGGACTATGACAAGATTGGCAAGAATGATGCCATCGGCAAAGTCTTTGTGGGCTACAATAGCACTGGCGCGGAGCTGCGACACTGGTCAGACATGCTGGCCAACCCCAGGCGACCCATCGCCCAGTGGCACACCCTACAGGTGGAGGAGGAAGTTGATGCCATGCTGGCTGTCAAGAAGTAAAGGGAAGAAGAAGCCTTTCTGCATTTGCCCACATAGTGCTCTTTAGCCAGTATCTGTAAATACCTCAGTAATATGGGTCCTTTCATCTTTCCAGCCATGCATTCCTAAAACAATTCAGTGGTACTTCAAATCCTGTTTTAATTTGCACAAATTTAAGTGTAGAGAGCCCCTATGCCCTTCGTCATACCACTGCCCTCCAAATCTACTCTTCTTTTAAGCAATATGATGTGTAGATAGAGCATGACTGAAATTATTTATTGTATCACACTGTTGTATATACCAGTATGCTAAAGATTTATTTCTAGTTTGTGTATTTGTATGTTGTGTTTCCTAATATGTGTATATCTAGATGTTTTTAATAAGATGTTCTATTTTAAACTATGTAAATTGACTGAGATATAGGAGAGCTGATAATATATTATATGGTAAATATAGTATCGTCTGCATTCCAGCAAAAATATCAACTTGTAAGGCACTAGTACAGTTAAACTGACATCTTAAAGGACAACTTAAACCTGAGCTTTCTATTGAATCATTTGAATTCCAAGATACACTTCCACCACATATTCGGTGGGTGAATCCAATTTTGTAGAATACCTTCACAGGCAAAATAGCATGATCTGAGCAGTATCCAGGCCGACCTCAAGGAAGCATAGCCACAAACCAGAATAGCATCTGTCTGTACATATCTACAAAGTTAAAATCATGGCTTCACTCTTGTATTTGAGGAAGCAACAGGAGTCAATGAATTCACATTACTGCATGCAGAGTAACGACAGGATATGGTGTTCAGCGTGTATGCAAGGGTGTATGAGTGCGTGAGTGTGGGAGTGTGTGCGTGTGGTACACACATTTGTTTGGGGATGGGTAGGGGAGGAGAAACTGAGGGGGAACGTCAGAATTTCTGAAATATTGCCTATTTAAAAAGAAAAAAATAGCTCTCCATTATCACCTTTATACAAAATGTGCATCCTGTGAATTCTATTCCAGATTTCACACCTATAATGATTCCAAAAGGTTTGCACATTAGACTTTGTAACAAAATATTTTATTACACAAAACCAGATTAGAAGGAATGCAGAATATTTTTAACACAGCAATCTGTGCTTATTACACAAAATTACTTTGTGGTAAACAGACAGTATTGTAATCCCATCAAAAGATATATATAAAAAAAATTAGCCATAGTTCTGAATGCACTTCAATTAAGCCAAAACAGACAGCTAGTGATCTTTTTATATGCTCTTTTTACTTAAGTAAGTTTTAATTTGTCCTTTAAACAAAGGTGAAACAAAATCAAGAACAAGTTCTAGAAAACTGAAGCAACCTCTTATGTACACTAGATGCTTGATTTAGGAGGAGTTTTTAAATGTTTTCAATGTTATTATGTAGTAATTGGCACTATTATGAAGCTATTAGTCATTCCATATGAGTCTTAAAGGACTGCTCTGTGTAACACTGTGACTGCCGTGTGTGCTTAGACACGTAGTTTCCTCAGTGGATAGCACTCAATTTATTCTGTAGTGATATTGTAACAATACTGCCATTCCCTTCTACTGCACTGCCCAAGGTGTGTGTAGCACAAACAGTTCTCATTACAAAGGACCAATTCAGAACTGAAAAGCTATGCATAGGACAAGGACACGTCGACTGCGGTGGAACATACAGCATTTTGTCAAGCACTGTGCAATATTCCATATTTCCCCCCACTAGAGTAGACAGCCACTTGTGGAAGGGCAGCCTGTTATCTATCCCATGCTGCTTTTAGTCTTTTCTCTCACTTGCTTCTGTGACCAGTTGTAACTTTGAGGTCATAGAAAGCAGTGATGCTCTAAAGCAAGAGTTTATCTTCACAAATACCAAAATCAAATGGAGGAGAACCAAGCATTGGCCTCATGTTCAGTCTTCAAGGATGTCACTCCATGTTTTGTAAAAAAAAACTCAAGAGAATTCAAAAAGGGCTGATGGTAGACTTTAAACATGGGGTTGGCTGTTTCTCAATAAAACAAGAATCCCTGTCATTTTTCATTCCTCATCAAAGAGGCAAGCCCTTTCACCTTTTATCTCATCACAGCAAACTCTTTACTATTGAAACAGACGCAAAGGACAAAAGGAGAATGACATCTCCTTCTACTGATGGTTCGTACTTCTTTAAAACACAGGCACATACACACACACACACACACACATACACACACACACACACACAGATAATAGAAAATGCACAAGTCATAATGTAAGATCAAACATCAGTTTGAACACCATTCAAATGAGACTCATTCCAATGTAAAGGACCAAACCCTACCAAAGAGAGAGAGTTGACTTTTAAAAATTCCTTAAATACCAGAAACTGACATTTAACTTCACCGTCTTCAGCTTTGAGTTGTGCACAATGAAACAACACTTTAAAACAAGCAGGTTCAGGCTGCCGAGCAGACATTAATTCCTGCAAGAAAGTACTGGTAATGCATTCTCTTGCAACACTGCCAACAGGGATTGTCACCATAGAATTAGTTGGTACTATGTCATCTCTCACAAGTCGGTGACCGAACCTGCTTTATGACCAAGATTCATCTTCAGATAAGCCACATGTACCTTTCTGACAAAGCTGTGTAAAGTATTAGAATCTGATGCCCTAGAAAGATCCTAGTTGCCTTTGTGTATATTTACTGCCTGCTTGAGTGTTTCTATGTGTGGATTTTCTGTGTCTTGTAGAAATGTTGGGGTGTTTTCTTCTGCCATAAGGCTCGTGGCCCACGAGCCCACTACTTTAGCTGTATTTTACCTTCATTTTTTGATGAGGTGGTTTAAATTTTGTTTCACTTTGTGTAGTGAATTCCACAGTAGTTTTCTGATCGTTGTTAAAAATGACTTACCATATGACCTGGATATTCAATAAAAATGTTTTATTTCCTGTTGATGTTGCCGCCTTTCAACTCTTTTTCTTACCTGACTGGTGGTGAGATGAGGGCTGGTTGACTTTTGGGGATGGTTGGAAGCAGCAGCAGCTATGGAAGCTTGCACTAAGTACCAGCCAGAATCACATCTGTGAACAACTGCAGAGAAACAATGCTCAGGGAGCATCTGGCCATTACTGTCCAGTGCTGTGGGCAGTGTCCTTCTCAGCCTGTGCTTCTCTGTGCCTGTTTATGATCAAGGCATCTGGTAGGTATATTCTGAAGTTTTCCACTTTACCCAAAATGTGTCCTCCAGTTTTGGAGGACAGTAGGACACTAAATTCCATGCTTAATGCAATAGCTAGGAGAAGCAAGTAAACCCTTTTCCTACACTAATTTCAACATTTATCCAGGGCCTACTGAGTACCATGTTTCTTCTGGATGCTGGAGCCTGGTCTTAGACTAACATGTGAACATACAATCACAATGTATTCCCATGTATACTTAAAAGGAAGGGCCTTGGACCCCCAAGAACTTTCACTAGACCAATCTAAGCAGACCATGGTATATCGCCCTGATCTGCTTATGCACAGTGGCGCTCATCCCGCAGATGCTAGAAGCATTACTGCTGACAGTGCATCCCTTGACTCCTGGACACTGCCTCACCTGAGTTCATACCTCCTCCCTGGAGTAGCCCACATACCATGACTGATTTGAAATCTCTCAGCAACACTATCTCAGGTCTATAGCCCCAAAGGGTAGTGTCGATTGCTTTTGCAATGTGCTGCAGTTCAACTTCTCCCTCTGCCCACTTTCCCTCATCCTTTTGCAGGTGTGGTTCCCAAGAGCCCTTTCCAGTAAAGCCCCTTCCTGTACAGCTCCATGCTGGGGAATCCTATGCTACAACACAGTCTCTGGGAGATGAGATCTCACGAGGAATTTTCTGTAGAAGACAACACAACAGCAGAAAGTACCAAAGGCACTGGTAGGAGTCAATTCATAGAGTGGGCAAAGCTTCTGTAAAATTTCTTATTTGACAAGTTTGTTTACAATGAAGTCTGTGATGGCTGGCTACATAATATTTCTTTCAATCAGCTCTATTAATCACTGCCAAATAAGGATAGGAACCAAGCCAAAACCGCTTATATGCCCAGGGGAAACACCATTTAATTACTGAATACTGTGAGGATGCAGTAGGCAAATGGTTCTAAACATAAGGTTAGAAAAGAAAATTTCAGGCATACCAGGGTTAGGAACAGAAAATCATCAGTATTGTAAATACAACTGGTTGTCAATGGTGAGGATCTGGTCTCTTAAAAATTCCTTACAATTAGGTCCAAAATCATTTCAAGAATATTTCTTAATGAATTATTTAAAGAAAATCAATGATCCTTTTTCCAATGTCCAAAAAGCTGATAGGTCTAAGGTACATACACTTAGGATATTTATTAGGTGTACTAGTCAGGAAAAGAAAACCATTTCAGGTATTTCAAAGAGGGAACATGGAAAATTGACCACATAGGGAAGACTGAGAAAGCAGTCAGTGGAGCAACACGGAGATCCATATATATCAGCATCGTGGCTACAAGAAGAAAATGGAGAGGACAGTGCGAAGGGGGCCCACAACTGTATAGGAGGGGCTAAGACCTTGGGGAAGGTGGCATGGGGCTAGCACCACCCTACAGTATCAGGTGCTGAAGGGGCCAAGAAGGACTCCACTTTCAAGGCTCTGGGAAAGCTAGAAAGAAAGTCCCTATCTGAGGTTGCTCACTATCTCTGGAGGGAAGCCAATGGAGCTAGCAGCAGGAAGAAGATTCCTTTTCCTCTCCTCCTTCACCCTCAACCTGTGCCTGTCATTGGTGGAACCTGATCAGCAACTCGTAAGGGATTCTAAAAAACAATCTTCAAAGACCAAGACTCCACCCCAAGCATATTACAGAACACAGTGGGCTGAGAACAGATGACCAACACATTAGGAAACCTTTGACGAGCTGCATACACTTTTTAAGTGCAGCAGCTTCTTCGTCAGAGGGTTTATATATTCCTGTGTCATCCTCCACCTGATGAAACAGATGCACAGAAATCACCTTCTCAATCTATTTATGCAGAGACTTGACGCTTATGGATTTGCGAACTCCAACCACGATTGCAGTTTCCCCCTCTCTGCAAACCATCTTTATTTCATATGCACAGGACTCTGATGTTTAGCAACTGACTTATGCCACACACAAATCCCTACTATTAAATAGTCAGATGGCAACTTTGGAATACAAAAGGTAAGAAATCAGGAAAATAACAATGAGAAATATTCTGGTATTAAATGTACAAAGAAATTTTCCAGAGCATACGGAGTAATAATTATGCAAGAGGAGCCATCAAAAGAGTAGCAAAAACACCATGTAGCCTGCTGATGATTTGTGCAACTAAAGTTCTGAGGCTGGGCTTGTAAGCTACTTGCATTTTATAACCCACATTTCAGCCATCCTGATTTCTTCACCCTCCCCAGCCAATGCATGCCTCCAAAGTTCCCACGTTCATCCTTCTTCTTTGGACAGTAACTACATTGCCCTCGAAGCCTATCCTCTGTGCAGGGCACAGGCAAGGTTAAAAACATTTTCTGTGGAAAAAGTTGGGACTCACTTCCTTTTCCACTGTCCACTTCATCTCTGTCACCTTCCCACGTCTCTGTTTTGGGAGCACAGCAAAATAGTTGACATGGTTCAGGAGAAGACTGCTAGAGTTGCAAAAGCCCAGTGAAAGCTGCATTAAGGAAAAAAGAGAGGGGCAGGAGACTGAGCTCACCTAATCAGGAAGTATGCAGTATGATCACATTCAGGAACAGCTGGACCAAGGGCTCAGTGTCATCACTCTCCCCACACACCCTCACGCTCTGCAATCCTCAGTACTGACTTCATTGTCAAGCTTCTGTGTTTCCATGTGGCAACACCTCCTGGCCCTTGACATTTCTAAATTTATATTCTTCCAGTTTATCATGCTTGCAGAAAGTGCTTCTTTCACAATTAAGACATCAAAATTCCCATCTCTTGCTTGCATGCTTGAGTCAGATGTCCTTAAAATAATCACTGTGGCCATACGATGCAGCATTTGCTTTGGCAAAATACCATATCCTGGACCCAGAGCCACATGGATGGGGTTGATGCTAGAGACTGAGAACTTTGACTCAATGACAATAGAAATGAAATTGAGTCACATGATTCCACATATACAGGCCAAGTTTGCACTGGGAACCCTCCTTGGGAATGGAGACACAGCTCCAACAAGAAAGGTTCAGACTGGCTCCCCAAATGAAAGAAGGATCTTGTTTTACTGGTTACTTACAGGAGTGGGAAGGTTGTATTTAACTCAGGCATTTCACCCAGTGCTGAAGATGAGCTATGCAGTCATTCCATAAAACACAGGCTGGCAGCCTGACCTGTGATACAAAGTTGACACTGGTTGAGGATGGTACACACCAAGCCTCTTGGGGTCTGCTGTCAGGAACACAAGTCAAAGCCCAATAGTACATTTTCCCTTTGTCCCTGTCTCAGGGAAAGGATAGTTCTTCAAAGGAAAACCCGACTTCTACTAATAAGAAAAGCAGAGGCTGAGAGACAAAATCAACACACATTTATCCCTCAGCCCCTTGTACACTTCATCCCTAAAAGGCAGCAAGTCAGCCACAGGGTCAGCCTGGGTGTTCTGCCTTGTGAATTAAAGCACTGTTATAAAAGGAAAATTAGGCCTGGCATGGTGGCACATGCTTGTAATCCCAGAAGCTCAGGAGGCTAAGCAGGAAGATCACAGGTTTGAAGGCAACTTTAGCAACTTAGTGAGACTGTAAGCAACCTGGTGAGACCCTGACTCTAAATAAAACATAAGAAGGGCTGGGGATGTGGCTCAGTGGTTAAGTGCCCCTGGGTTTAATCCCTGGTACCAAAAAAAAAAAAAAAAAAAAAAGGAAATTATTTTAAAAGGATGCACCACCTTTTAATTACCTGAAAACATTCATTAATCTTATTTATTGCTAGGAGAAATCAATAATCTGCTACATATTTTAAATAGATGCCTTTTTAAAAAAAGCATTGAGATACAAGCACAATTTTATTTATTTATTTATTTATTTTTGTTTGTTTTGGTGCCAGGGATTGAACTCACAGGCACTCAACCACTGAGCTACATCCCCAGCTCTATTTTGTATTTTATTTAGAGACAGGGTCTCACTGAGTCACTTAGTGCCTCACTTCTGCTGAGGCTGGCTTTGAACTGGCAAGATCCTCCTGCCTCAGCCTCCCAAGCAGCTGGGGGATTATAGGCCTGTACCACTGCACCTGGCTACAAGCACAATTTTAGATTCCTGAATTCATAAGAAAATTTTATTAGTATGAAAAACAGGAAGAAAGGAAAATGAAGAAGGAAAAAAATCACTCTACATAATAATTAACTAAAATTTTACTTTTACACATGTGTTCACATTTTTGGTCCACTTGTATCCACCTTTTAAATAATTTCAATCATAGTGTTTATAGAATTAATGTTAGTTTCTTTCATCTAATGTGGAAAAACAAGCTTTTTCCTTGTTGCTGCGGAATCTTATTTTAGTTTTTATGGCTATCTGACTTTTCTTCAGGTAGAAAACTTACTCAACCATTTTTCTAGTATCAGTTGTTTAACTTGTTGGTAATTTATTTCTTATGTAAATAACATTGCAACAGATACTTCAATAAATAGATGAAGAGATAGGAAGGTAAATGATAGAGATAGATAAATATAATTTCTATTTATTTTCTTAGGACAAGTTTCCAGAATTAAGATAGTCAGATAAAAGACTATCACAGATGCAAATGTGATTCTTTAGAAGGTTCCACCAAAACACACTGCCATTGGTACTACATGTTCTAGTTTCCCACAGGCTCTCTGTGGCATGGTGATTTTAATAAATGCCACTGTGCAGGGCCATGTGCCCAGGTAATGGCAGGTCCAGAGTTGGTATATGAGCCTCTAGACTCTGGACCCACTGTTATCTTGGTTCAAAAACCAAAGATGAATGACACGAGAAAGGCATTGGTAGAGAGCCTGAAGAGGAGTAGGGAGAACACAGAGATGGGCCAGATGGGACTTTTCCCCCTGCCTCACCTCCACATTGAATCCTGCATACTTAGCACTGAGAAAGTTTTTGGTTCCTTCCTTTCCTACTCTCTATATCTACCACCCACATTCAGGCTGGCATGACATCTGCCCTTTGTCAGACAGGACTCCTAGCTGCTTTCCTTTCCCAGCGTTAGGTGGCTCTAGTTTGCCCTGTGAGGAAGACGGCACACAGCTCAAGAGCCAGTGGCCCTGCACCCAAATCTTGGTTCATTCACTCAGCTGTGTAGCCCTGAACAAGTCCCCAGATTTTGAGAATTAAAGATAATGAACATTAAAACTTGGTATAAAATAAACATTCAATTGCCTTACTAAGTCTACTTATTGCCTTACTAAATCTAGCCCAGGGTTTGACAAACATTGGTAGAACCAGACGGTAAATAATTTAGGCTTTTTGGCAATAAGTTCTGTCACTTCTTCTCTATCTGTCTATGCATCTATATGTCCATCCTTCTGTTCTTCCTTTCTTTCTGGCCATTTAAGAAAATGTAAAAACCAGCCGGGCGTGGCGGCAAAGGCCTGTAGTCCCAGCACTTTGGGAGGCTGAGACAGGAGAATTGCAAGTTCAAAGCCAGCTTCAGCAACAGCGAGGCACTAAGCAACTCAGTGAGACCCTGTCTCTACATAAAACACAAAATATGTCTGGCCATGTGGCTCAGTGATTGAGTACCCTGGGTTCAATCCCCAGTACCAAAAAAAAAAAGTAAAAACCATTTGCACTCACAGGCCATACAAATATAGGCCATTACAGTTTATAACTAGATTCTATCATTGTATTTTTTAAAAATCCTTCCATATATTTTAATCCTTCCATATATTTCCTTATAGTTAACATTTAAATTCTTTAACAAGAATGATAAAGGGTGATCAGGCATGGTGTCACACACCTATAATCCCAGTGGTTTGGGAGGCTGAGGTAGGAGGATTGCAAGTTCAAGGCCAGCCTGAGGAATTTAGTGAAGCTCTAAGGAACTTGGTGAGACCCTGTCTCAAAATATAAAATTGCTGGGGATGTGGCTCAATGGTAAGGGACTCCTGGGTTAAATTCCCAGTACACACTCCAAAAGAAAAAAAAGAAAAAGAAAAGAAAGAAAAGAAATGCTAAAATCAGGCCCCAGGTACCCAGG
The DNA here is from genome assembly GCA_028644305.1 of Xerus rutilus. NCBI lineage: Eukaryota > Metazoa > Chordata > Mammalia > Rodentia > Sciuridae > Xerus > Xerus rutilus. The sequence goes on along the minus strand of CM053403.1, from coordinate 35,951,877 downwards.
TATTAGCTATTTCCTATACTCTCTCAAACCCTGTCCTGTTTTCTAGCTACACAATTCTCTGAATGAGCTGTGTATTCTCGCATCTCCACGCCTACACTAATGCTATCCCTTCAACCTGATATTTCCTGACAAAATCCTGCAGGTTAGTGAGTGGGAAGAAAGGGAAGGTGCAGAGGCACACAGGTGGTTTGGGGGAGGAGAGGAATGTGCTGTTTATTTCCAAATGCACAGGACTGTCACTCTCTCTGTGACGTACAACCTAAGGTCTTAAGGTTTAGTTCTTTACTGCTATGTTCTGTCCCACAAATGGCTCATTCTATTCTCAAATGCCACTGTCCCTGAGGCGAACAGCAACATCCTTTAGAACAACAATGCCTGTAAACTTCACCACTTCCCTTGAGCATATTAAAGAATATTTTGAATTTGGGAGGAAATGGACACATTTCAGAATATGTTAGCCATGCCTCCCCTAGCAAACATGCAGCAGTAGGATGATTTATAAACAGAATTGAAAGAGAGGTCCCTGATGCCCTGTCACTGTCACAGTTGCCTCATTTTCTCACATTTCCCTAAAACCATGAGCTACCGGGCTTTTCGACCCAGGTGACCCAAATGAAGCAGGTCTGGGGCAATAATTTGTGGGCCGAGTATCTGTGAACCTTCACTCTTTTCCTAACCAGGACAATTTTTGCTTGTGTCCTATAACCAGACAGGAAGCACCACAGGGCTTCTTTTGCTTCCTCAGGCCCCAGAAAGCCTATGACTTCAGACTCAGCCAGGCCTCATTTTTATCCTGAGAGTTTCTTAGGAAGAGGTCCACCATCTCCACCTGTTTCCTCAACACTCTGAACTAATTGCCAGTTCCTTGGTTGAGAGTCTGTGAGGCACTTAAGTGGGGTCATTTGGGGCTTGTTACAGATTGAAGTGTGCCCCTCTGAAATTCATATACTGAAGCCCCAATACCTCAAAGAGTGACTGTTTGAAATGAGGCCATGAGGGTAGGTTCTAATCATTCTGACTGGTGTCCATATAAGAAGAAAAAATTTTGACACACAGAGATACCAAGAGCCTGTGCACACAGAGGGATGACCCCATCCATAGACAGCAAAAGGGCAACCATCTGTGCACCAAGGACACAAGGTGCAGGAGAAATAACTCTCCATCACATTGATGTTGAACTTCCAGCCTCCAGAACTGTAGGGAAAATACATTTCTGTTGTAATTTTTTGCTACCTGTATTTGTTCCCTTATCTCTTTGTTGGTGTGATCAATGGTTGCCTTTATTTGCTCTCTTATTTCTTTGATGTAGTGATCAATTTTTGTCTATATTTGCTCACTTAAGTCATTCCTTAATTTGCAGATTATTTTAATTATGTACATTCTGAATTCTTTCTCTGACTTTTCATCAACTGCGCTGTCAATGGATTCTATTACTGTAGTATCTTGGTTTGTTTGGGGCACTTTCTTCCCTTGTTTTTTTATATTGATTATGTGTCTTCCATTTTTGCAATGCCGATCTGAGGTATTGCTGTTTCTATCCTATAATCTTGTAGCGACCCTACAGATTGCCCATACCTCACCTTGGCATTCACTTCCAGTCCCCAGCAGGTGTCCTCAGATGGAGGCTACTGCAACTAAAGATGGTAGCGGAGGTAGTGGAGGTAACTCAAGATAGCAGTGAGAGTGGCCCAAGATGGATGCAAACATTTTCAGAGATGGGGCTGAAAGGGTGAGATCAATGGCTTTGGGCTGATTGATCAGAGATGCAGTGCTGTGGAGTGCTGAGCTGTGGTGATCCACTGCCTCTAGGCCCAGTCTGTTGTCCCAATGTGGAGGCTACTACATAGGGAGGGCTATGGTGATGGCTGCAGTGTCCCAAGATGGATACAGTTAGAAAGTGACAGCATGGATGTCCACTCTGCGCAGGGGTGGTCCTGAGCCTAGGCTCTCACACAGGCCTGTGGGGTAGTCCTAGGCTGACCTTGGCCTGGGCTCCCACAGGGATCCCAGGTGGCTGGCTTAGGTCTGGGCCTGGGCTTTCGCAGGGGTCCACACAGGTAGTCCTGGGCCTGGACGTAGGCCTGGGCTCCCAGGTTGCCAGGGGCTCTGGCACAGAACAATGGGGGCAGTCCTGGGCCTGACTTAGGCTCGGGCTCCTGCAGGGGTTCCCAGAGGCAGTCCTAGGCCTGGGTCTGTGTTCCCACTTGGGTCCATGGAATATCAAGGCAGTCCTGGCCTGACCTTGGCTGGGCTCCCACGGAGGTCAATATCTCTTCTCTTAACCTTCCTCTATCCACACATCTCTCTGACTAAGGCCAGGTCCTCCATTTTTAAAAAAAAATTTTTTTAGTTGTAGATGGACACAATACCTTTATTTTATTTATTTATTTTTATGTGGTGCTGAGAATCAAACCCAGTGCCTCACATGTGCAAGGCAAACACTCTACCACTGAGCCCCAGCCCCAGCCCCCAGGTCCTCCATTTTTAGATACTCACATGACTAGATTGGTACACTTTGATAATTCAAGATGCTCTCATCATCTCAAGGTCTTTAACCTTAATCATATCTGCAGATTCCCTTTCACAAGTAAGAAAAACTTATGTTTCAATGATCTTGGATATCTTTAAGGTCATTATTCTTGCTACCACATTGAGTTAAACAAAATATATTATTAAGTCATGCATGGTGGCACATGCCTGCAATCTCAGCAATTTGGGAGGCTGAGGGAGGAGAATGGCTAGTTTGAGGCCAGCCTCAGCAATTTAGCAAGACCCTGTCTCAAAATAAAAAATAAAAATGGGAATTTGTAGCTCAGTGGTAGACCACCCCTGGGTTCATTTAGTCCCCAGTACCACAAATATGCATGTGTGTATATATAATATATAAATATTATATGTTATTATTATGTTACATATAATATTTGAATATTATATATTATTGATATTAATACATTCATATATTCTATAATATACAATCATATATTTATATATATTATATATAAAACAATATAAAATATATATAATTAAAATTACTTTCACTTTTAAAACTTTCTTAATGTGGCTACTAAAAAATTTTAAATTGTGTGTATGAATGACATTTGTGGCTCATATTTCTATTGGACATTGAATTAGAGATTAAGAAACAGAGATTAAGAAGTGTATCAAGAATTATAGATCAGGGCTGAGGTTGTGGCTCAGTGATACAGTGCTCACCTAGCACACGTGAGGCATTGGGTTCGATCCTCAGCAGCACATAAAAATAAAATAAGCCAGGTGTGGTGGCATATACCTGTAATCCCAGCACTTTGGGAGGCTGAGACAGGAGAATCGCAAGTTCAAAGCCAGCCTCAGCAACAGTGAGGTGCTAAGCAACTCAGTGAGACCCTGTCTCTAAATAAAACACAACATAGGGCTGGGGATATGGCTCAGTGGTCGAGTACCCCTGAATTCAATCCCCAGTACCAAAAAAATAAAATAAAATATAATATAATATAACATAATATAATAAAGGTATTGTGTCCACCTACAACTAAAATATATATATTTTTAAAAAGAATTATAGATTAAATCAATAATGGTGTTAGAACTTCAAAGTGCCTCTCTCCACAAGCATCCTGGATGATCCCACTCTGATGATTGTAATGCTAGTTAAGTGTTAATGGCTCCAAAATGTTTATAGCTACCCTAGACCTCACCCTTAAACTATCATCTCATATATCTAACTGCCTATCGGTATTTCCACTTGGAAGTCTAATAGGCATGGAATGGAATTCGTCTCAAATTGAACACTTGCCCTTCTTTAGCATCCTAACACTCGCCTTCCTAAACTGCTACTTGTGTGGTTCCCTTTCCCAGCCAAAGTTGTCATATTAAGACATACAAATCACGTCACATCTTCAAGTTTCCAGTGGTTTTCCATCTCAGAAAGAGAAGCCAGATTCTTACTGTGCTCTGCATGGCCTTACATGGTGGGGTACCAGCTACTACTCTGACCTCATTACCCACCACTTTCTCCTTGGCCCACTCCACTCCAGTCACACCAGCCTCCCTGTGTTCCTCAGGCATCTACATATGCCCCATCTCTGGGCTTCTCCACATGTCATACCTGCTGTTCCTTCTACTCCAACATTCCTCCTCCAGAGGTCCCAGATCCTATTCCTTCACTTTATCCACATCCTTGATTAAATATCAAGTTTATGAGCATCCCCATTCCATAATCCTCTGTCCCTTACCCTGCTTGATTTTTCTCCATAAAACATCACCACCTGAGGATCCAGGACCTGGTTCCAAGATGGCAGACTAGACGGACTCCTCCGTGCTAGTCTCTCCTGGACCAAAGCTGGAAGCAGTAGAAATACCATCTTCCAGTCAGCTTCTTGACATCATCCTACGGCTCATCATCCCACGTAGGAATTTCACTGGCGTGTGTGTACATAGGGCCACCAGGCAGCAGCTATTGCCACAAACAGCGTGACTTCAGCAGCCAGTGGCAGAACACAGCTGCGCCGTGGGGCGCCAGCCCAGGGCTCCAGCCCAAGATTTGCCCCAGGCGGGTGGGGCCTGCTTCTACATGGGGTACCTGGCTCCAGCGCACACCCAACCATGTAGGACC
>CM053403.1:35917764-35946765 GCA_028644305.1 Xerus rutilus | reverse complement strand
ACTTCTCTTCATTCCACAGCCTGACTTGGTTCAGCTGATAAAATCCCTTTCACTCTATTGAAACATTGTGCTTTGACTTATGCCTGAAAGTTCGAGGTAGGCCTAGAGAGCTCATAAGAAGAAAATACAGGGCAGCTTCCCCCCCATTCCTACTGGACAACCAGCCCCTGGCTCCTCTGCATGCTCACCAGACACCCCAGCTATGGCAAACCCTGTTTCTTGGCATTTGTGATCATGTCCCTAACTCCCCCAAAATGGATCTTGAAAACTGTGAGGAAAGCTGAGGAAATGTTCTGACTCTGTGACTCAGTACAAGCTAGGTTTTCTTGGAAGTTTCCATCTAATAGTGGTAAGATCGTCTCTTCCTTACATGCTAGGTTTCTGTTTACCACTCAGCTTTTTAAAATTAAACAGTATGTTGTTGAAGAATACATGCATAGATGATATAGCTACACATAATGTCACAGTAAGCAGAACTGGTAAAGCATCGGCTCTTGAAGGAAGAAAAAAGGATGCAATCAAGAAGGGACACAGAACTGTTTCTGAAGCGTGTCAGTATTTTGACCTGATTAGCATATACATAACTTTTCATTTTCTGATTATTCTTTAAAATGTACATAGGTACATTTCATATATCTTCTATGTGTGATAGGCTTAACAATAAAAAGGAAGAAACATAGAGCAACACAATATTTTCAAAACTGGAAGAGTAGGCCATAAAATTGAAAGCATGCTATGATTTCAACTGTGTGCATCATATGACTAGAGGGAAAAGAATGGAAGGCAGTAAGACCCAAACGAGAACTCTAAATTATAGTGGGAATGTTATGCATGATTTCCCACAAACTCCACAGTCTCTAAGTGATTACAAATGCATTATCCAATTTAGTCCTCACCTTTTGGTGAGGATCTTTTCAATCCTCATGTGACAAATAGGGAAGTGGAGGCCCAAATAGTTTAGCAAAGTTTGTGCCTAATCTTACAGTCAAGAGCAGCAGGCCAAGAACTCAAGCCTCAGTCATCTGGCTTTAGCTCTGCCCTCTCCATACAATCTCTCTACACTGCCACTCACTTACCTTGGTCAAAAGATGACTCCATTAAGCCTCAGCTTCTTCATCTGTACAGCAATAAAGACAAAAGGACTTCATTTACAGTTATCAGGATTAAATGAAATAAAGCATTGTAAAGCACTTAGCATAGTACTTAGCACAGAATAAGCACTCAATAACTAATCAGTAATAGTAATGTTAAAAATTAAGTGGTTCAAGTACTATTCAACTAGGCAATAGGGTACAAGTAGGAATATGAGCTCATTGGCCAAAAGGAACAATTTCAAAAACCTCTAAATAATAATGGGAACCAAGGAAAGGAACATTTGGATTGGGACTGGTTAGGTAAAGGCAGATGAGGAAGTTTTCCTTGAGATGTTACATCCTCTGGAAAGGAAATCTGAGATGACCATGATTGGCCCTTAACCCACACCTAAGAAAAGGAAAAGCAACCACAATGGAAGAAGAGGCAAGGATGTTACTATACCTAGAATTTAATATGACTACATTAAAAAGGTCTACAGGGATTTTTAAAAAATCAAAGGAATAAAGACAAAAGATCATTTTAGACAATTAAAAGATAACTAGGGGGCTGGGAGTGTAGCTCAGTGATATAGCACATACTTAGCTTGCATGAAGCCTTAGGCTCAATCACCAGCACCAAACAAATAAAAAAATAAATCAAGACTACTAGTATCAGAAAAACTTGAATAGGAATTGAAAATTACACAATATAAAGGAATTGTGTGTACTATGGTGGTGGATACAGATATAGATATATTTAATGTCTTTCTCTGGTAATGTACAGTTCAGTCTCCATAGTTATTAGGCATTAGGGTAACTAGTAACTATGAGGGACTGATGTTTATTTTTTAAAGTATTATAAAGTAATCACCAGGAATTCAATGTGAAGAATACTTTTATCTCTATTTTTATATATTTTTGACAGTTCCCATAATAAAAATTTTTTTAATTAAGAGTCAATAGCAGAGCAGAGTGGTACACACCTGTAATAGCAGTGACTTGAGAGGCTGAGGCAGGAGGATCACAAGTTCCAGACCAGCCTCAGCAACTTAGCAAGGCCCTAAGCAACTTAGCAGGATCCTGTCTCAAAAGGTCCAGGGATCTAGCTCAGTGGTAGAGCACCTCTGGGTTCAACCCCCAGTGCCAAAGGGGGAAAAAAGAGTCACTAGGTACCTTGAAGGAAGCCATTTTGGATCAACATGGATGGTAGAAGATAGACTGCAAAGGGTCAAGGAAGACCTGGGTGATAAAATATTAAGGTGATAAGTGTAGCTTGACTCCAAAGTTCTGGCCATAGTTCAGTGAGATATTAGGTTGAGAAAAGGGAGACAGAGATAAAAACAGAAATAAATGTTCGGACTAATTCTAAAGGAAATCTAAACACATTTGTAGGTCTAAAGAAAGAAGCCAGCAACAGGAGAAAGACACAAAGTAGAAGAGAAGGATGATAGATTAAAAGCCCTGATGACAGGCATGGGTCTTAAGAGAAGAGATGACTCAGCCATCAGTGAAAGAGCAAAGGAAACTGCTTTCAAACCTTCATCAGATGGAGCAAAATCTGCAGTCCTCCTGCCAACCTGGGGCCCTGCTAGTTTCAGGAAGACATCACCGTTCTGCTGGGAAGGAGCTATTTTGATGGAAGACTTGATGTTGAAAGACATAGAAACCAACAAAAGGATGGAAATGTGCACAAAGGAACTGGCACAAACAGCAGGCAGTGTTAGCTACTTAGAATAAAGGCCATGGCATTAGGGTGGGTTGTGTCCTTTACCCACAGCCCTGCTTCTCCAATATTAAGTCCTATCAGAGTGAGTTCCAGCATGTGGCCTACCCACAGAATCAGGCTTCGAGTTTAGGAAAGGCAGGAGGTCTAATGATCGGGTTGGAGGTAGTAATCCAAAGGGTTAACATGAGCTCAGCTAAAGCAAACCCTTAGCTGACCTTAGGCTGCATGGGGAACTGCAGGTGTCAGTGTCCTGCTCAGACAAGCCCTAAGACCCAGATCCCACAAGCCCTGTATCTCTAGGGTCAGTCTAAACTGGGACCAACATTTTTGGTTTGAAATGGCAGCAAGCTTCTTAAATGGCTACTTTCTAACAGTATTCATGTATTCTTTTTTTTTCCATTTTGCATTTGTTTAGGCATATCTTTTTTAAATTATTTATTCTAATTAGGTATACATGACAGCAGAATGCATTTTGATTCATTGTGTACAAATGAAGCACAACTTTTCATTTCTCTGGTTGTGCACAATGGAGTTGCACGGTATATGTAGTCATACATGTTCCATCATCTCTCCTGCCCCCATGTCTCCTCCTCTCCCCTTCCTCCCCTTTGACCAAAGTACTTCCATTCTCCCCACCTGCCTCCATACTATGGATCAGCATCTACTTATCAGACAGAACATTCAGCCTTTGGTTTTTTGGGATTGGCTTACTTCACATAGCATGATGTTCTCCAGCTCCATCCATTTACCTGCAAATGCCATAATTTTATTCTCTTTTAATGCTGAGTAATATTCCATTGTGTATATATACGACAGTATATATACAAGTATATAGAAGGGCATCTAGGTTGGTTCCACAATTTAGCTACTGTGAATTGAGCTGCTATGTACATTGAAGTGGCTGCATCACTGTTTTCAGTCCTTTGGGTATAGACCAAGGAGTGAGATTAGCTAGGTCAAATGGTGGTTCCATTCCAAGTTTTCTAAGGAGTCTCTACACTGCTTTCCAGATTGGTTGCACCAATTTGCAATCCCACCAGCAATGTATGAGTGTGCCTTTTCCCCCACATCCTTGCCAACACTTATTGTTGTTTGTATTCTTGATAACTGCCATTCTGACTGGTGTGAGATAAAATCTTAGAGTAGTTTTGATTTGCATTTCTCTAATTGCTAGAGATGTTGAACATTTTTTTCATATATTTGTTGGTCAATTGTATATTTCTTTTGAGAAGTGTCTGTTCAGCTCCTTAGCCCATTTATTTAGAAGATGGAAATATCTCCCATGCTCTTGCATAGGTAGAATCAATATCGTCAAAATGGCCATACTACCCAAAGCTCTGTACAGATTGATTCAATATGATTCCAATTAAAATCTCATCACTCCTTATAGAAATAGAAAAAGCAATCATGGAAAAATGGAAAAATAAGAGACCCAGAATAGTCAAAGCAATCCTTAGCAAGAAGAGTGAAGCAGGAGGCATCACAATACCAGACCTTCAACTATACTACAAAGCTATAGTAGCAAAAATAGCATGGTGTTGGCACAAAAATAGACATGTAGACCAATGGTACAGGATAGAAGACACAGAGACAAACCCATATAAATACAGTTTTCTGATACGTGATAAAGGCACCAAAAACATACACTGGAGAAAAGATAGCCTTTTCAACAAATGGGGCTGGAAAAACTGGAAATTCATATGCAGCAAAATGAAACTAAACCCCTATATCTCACCATGCACAAAACTCAACTCAAAGTGGATCAAGAACCTAGGAATTAGACCAGAGACCTTACACCTAATAGAGGAAAACTGTAGGCCCAAATATTCATGTCACATTAGGTCCTGACTTTCTTATCAAAACTCCTAAAATTCAAGACATAAAATCAAGAATCAATAAATGGTATAGATTCAAACTAAAAAGCTTCTTCTCAGCAAAATAATCAATGAGGTGAAGAGAGTGCCTACATTTTGGCAGCAAAGTTTTGCCACACGCACCAGATAGAGCACTAATCTCCAGCTTATATAAAGAACTAAAAAAAAAAAACAACAACAAAAACATAAACAACCGAATCAATAAATGAGCTTAAGAATCCATGTATTCTTATACTAAATTTACCAATGCAGGAATTTTGGCTCATCACTTCTCTGAATATACGTTTCCACAGTAACTCCTAATTTGGGACATGGCAGGAGAAAATTAGTTCAAAATAATTATCATAAGGGGTGGAGGGATCAATTTCAAAGAGGAATAAAATTCCTGGTAACTGAATCAGTGGCCCTTTGAGAACCAACAATAACCCCCTATTGTTAAAGAACTAGAATTCACTAGAACAAATCATCTTCTTAACAATGTCAGCCAAGTAACCGAGAACTATCTGTCGCACTGTTTAGTTGCCTTAATAGGAGATCATTAAAATTCCCTCTTCCACTCACTACTTGAGATGCAAAGCTCAGAAATGGTCTACTAGGTGTGAGTACAGACATTCTAATTAGTGTCATCCTAACCAGGGTTCCTGCCTGCTGATAAGCTAAATCATGTGAAATGCATGAATAGTGAAATAGAGTGGCAAGTGTTTCAGATCTGCTTTCTGAGATGAATCCATATTCTGCCTCTAATTAGAGTGACAAAGATTTTCTATATAAAATCCCACATTTCTAACTCTCTCTCCATCTGCTACTGACTCTCCACACCCACAGTACCCTCAGCAATACCCAGTCCTGTGTGTGTTTTTTAATTCCCTTGAACACTATCCATTTCCCCTCACCAGGAATTCTCATTGACAATACCTGGAGAGCAGTTATTCTCAGAGAACAGCTTGCCTGGTGCCAGGCTTCATTTGTCTTTCCCCCTTGTCATTTATCACAGGAAGGTGGCCTACAGAGGAAATCCCCATTGAAAGTCTGTATGGTCTCCTGTATGCAATGTGATGTCATCACTGAGCACAGGAATGATTTTGCACCCTGCATCAGGATGCACTAGTATAGAAATTAAAAAAACAAAAAAAATCAGCAGGAAATAACACATGCCCTACCACTTCTTTGAAAGAAAGTCTTCCAATTTTTTGGAGAAGAGTATTCATATGTCATTGCAATTTACATGTGCAATCTGAGGACTCCCTCTTGCCAAAGATTCCCTTTCTGTAGTAGCTTTTAACTACCTTAATATCAGAACCCAACATGAGGCCAGGTTCCTAAACTGAGGTATATTCTTAGATCCATTTCCTCACCCTTTCCTACCTTCTCTCCATCCTAATGAACATGACATTATAGTAGAACCCATTTACAAATATCTCAGACACATTCATTCATTCAGCAAACACATGTGAAGAGTTTTCTCTCTTCCACTCCCACCACCTCTTTCTCTCTCTTTCTAGTGCTTGGGAATGAACTCAGAGTCTTACTCATACAAAGCAGGCACTCTACCACTGAGCTACATGTCTACTCTTAAGGAAAAAGAATTTTGATGTTGAAAAAAAGTTCTACCTAAGCACTTTAGTGAAATCTTGTCTCAAAACAAAAAATTAAAAAGGACTGGGGATGAGGTTAAGCACTCCTGGGTTCAATTCCCATTACCAAAAACAAAAACAGAAAGTTATACACCACAGTAATACAAACATCAACTACCAGTTTTCAATCTTTAGGATCAATCTATGCACACAGCTTGAATTAGGTTAAAAGCACAGAGTGGACCCAGTGCAGTAGCATGAGCCTGTAATCCCACTGACTCTGGAGGCCGAGACAGGAGTATGGCAAATTCAAGGCCAGCCTCAGCAATTTAGTGAGGCCCTAATTAACTTAGCAAGACCCTGTCTTAAAAATAAATAAATGAATGAATGAATAAGGCTAGGGGTGTAGCTCAGTGGCGAAATGCCCCTGGGTTAAATCCCAGTGCCAAAAAAAAAAAATGCACAGACCTGCCTGTGACTGTTAGTAAAGTGACAATGAGAAAGCACAGATGAGAACTGAGAATGCTGGGAGTGGAAGGGATAAAGGGACTGCTTAGGGAAAGGGCTAGGGACTCAAGGTACTTAGAGTCAAGACAAGAATAAATAAAAGTATAAGTATACTAAAGCCACAGGGTTAATTATAGTGAACATTACTGACACCTGCCCTATTGCTACCTCTTATCCACCCTTCCCACGGCTTGCGAGCAAAGCCCAGATTTTATTCATGTGTTCACATTATTCTTTGGGATCATGAGCTCAGAATGATCAGGAATAAATCACCATTAATCAAATTGTGGCAATTCCACACCCTTGTTATAAGTAGTTGGTTATTCAGCTGGTTTATCAGAGACAGGAGGAAGAATCTGCACTGGCTTTCTAGAAGAGATTGAAATAACCTTCTCTGGACATTATGTGAGTTAATTGATGTTATAGCTGACTTATCTTGGAACATCATTCCCCCCTTCCCCCAGTACTAAAGACTGAACTAAGGGCCTCACACATGTCAGGCAAGTGCTCTACCAGGGAACTACATCCCCAGGGCTTCTTCCCTCTCCCTTAAAAAAATTTTTTTTTGACACAAGGTCTACACTAAGTTGTCCAGGCTGCCCTCAAACTTGCAATCCTCCTGCCTCAGCTTCTCAAATAGCTGAGGTGACAGGTGTGCACCACTGTGCCTGGCATCTTGGGACATCTATTGTAAGAAAATACATTTTTATTTTACTACTTAAATAATGAAATCATTTCTACAACTAACAGTAAATACAACCTAACATATGATGAAGAGTTAAAAATGGTGATCTAACTATATTGAAAGAAGGAAATAAAAGTGGGGAGGAAAGATAAGTGAAGCAAATTCTCACGTACAATAGTGGAAGTTCAGTAGATGGTATAAATGTAATTGATTTTAAAAGGAAAGAAGTGAGAGCTGAGTGTAGTGGTGCACATCTGTAATCTCAGCATCTTGGGAGGCTGTGGCAGAAGGATTACAAGTTCAAAGCCAGCCTCAGCAATTTAGTAAGGCCCTAAGCAACTCAGTGAGATCCTGTCCCTAAATGTAACATAAAAAAGGGCTGGGGAATGTGGCTTGGTGGTTAAGTGCCCCTGGGTTCAAACCCTGATAATAAACAAACAAACAAACAAACAAATAGAAGTGGTAGTCTAAGAATACTATTTAGAGAGATTGAGGTAGTGATCAACAGAAACATGAGTTAAAAATGGGCTGGAGTTATGGTTCAGTGGTACAGTGCTTGCCTGGCATGTGTGAGGCACTGGGTTTGATTCTCAGCACCATAAATAAATAAAGTTTCATTGATAATTAAATATATACATATAAAAATATATATATATATAAATAATGGGTGCTGGGCACAGTGGCACATGTCTATAATCACAGCGTTTTGGGAGGCTGAGGCAGGAGGATCACAAGTTCAAAGCCAGCCTCAGCAAAAGTGAGGTGCTAAGCAACTCAGTGAGACCCTGTCTCTAAATAAAATACAAAATAGGGCTGGGGATGTGGCTCAGTGGTCAAGTGCCCTGAGTTCAATCCCGGGTACCAAAATAAATAGATAAATAATGGCACCAGAGTTGAGGAAGGAGTGGTGGGTAAATACTGCTTTTTATTGAGAAGTCTGTTTGTGCTACTTTGTTTTTAAATTATGTGCATGTATTATTTTGATAAAAGTTCTAAAAATCTGCATTAAAAATGAATTCAAAACTAGACATAAATCTCCTCTTTTGGAGGCAACTGGAGAGAAAATAGGAATTTTTCCCTGAGACAAATCAGCAAGATAATATAAGTGTTTTTCACCCAAGAAGATTCCAAGCGTTTCCATGTTTTTCCTTGTAAAATTACTAAAGTAGTTTTCTCTTTGCACAGAAGTGGATTAGGCTTTTGGCAGTGAACTTGTTTAAAACAGGGGGAGATAAGGGAACTTGGAGGACAAAGAAAGAGAAAAGCCCCAGCTACAGTTCTCTCTCTCCAAACAATGTAGATAATACAGACTCTCGGGTTCCCTGTTGTTAAAACAACCTGTAGTTACGCAAGATGAATAACTAATCATGCTAAATTTCTCCCACATCAATTTTCTACAAGCTAATTTCACTCTTAAAAATACAAAAGAAAATTACCTGGGTTATCCTGACATTTTCCTCAGGGATACAAACCAAGATCACACTTCAAACTGGATCTCCAACACCTCTTTGACATAGAGGACCAAAAGGTACTAACGGCCTAACTACAGTACCTTTTAGTCCTCCGTGTCAAAGAGGACTATATCTCACACACACACACAATACAAGTCTGTATTATACACATGTATAATATATATGCTTATATGTGTAACATATATAACTTTAAGGAAGTTAAAATAAATCCTAACCTGAATTAAGTCCTAACGTATTATAATATTAAAAATGTAATAACCCAGCCATATGTATTTCTTAGACTATATCCTACAGAAAAACATACAATGTTGTCAATTGCAATATCTTTTATTATGGAAAAAAAACCCTGGAGAGGCTGAGGCTGTTGCTCAGTGGTAGGGCAATTGCCTAGCACCACAAATAAATAATAAATGAATAAAATAAAGATCCATCAACTAATAAAAATATTAAAAATAAAGAATCATATTAAAAGAAAAAAAAACCTTGGAGACAATTTAAAAGTCAAACAGCAGGAGACTGAAATAAATTATTATGTAATCATACTATAGACTATCATGCAACTACCAAAATAAAAATTAAAGACTAGATAGAACTCCACAAACTGACATAGAAAGATAAATTTTTAAAAGCAAGTTACATAAATATGTACGTAATATGATTCCATTTTTTTTTTTTAAAAAGCATATGTGTATTTTCACTTAACTGGGAAAAGATATGAAAGGGTATACATCAGATTGTTAATGGAGATCATGTTAGTAAACAGAATTGTATACTAGTGAATGTTTTGAATTGTTATATCAACCACGCATTATTTTATATTGAGAAAAAAACAAAATTTGGGCTGGGCGCCATGGCACAAGCCTGTAATCCCAGCACTTAGGGAGGCTGAGATAGGAGAATTGTGAGTTCAAAGCCAACCCTCCACAACGGCGAGGCACTAAGCAATTCAGTAAGACCCTGTCTCTACATAATACACAAAATAGGGCTGGGGATGTGGCTCAGTGGTCGAGTACTCCTGAGTTCAATATCTAAAGTCAAAAAAAAAAAAAATTTGTCGGGTGTGGGGGAAGGTTATTAAATCCCTCTTTCTAGGACCACACCTAATATCCAGTTTAATAAATATATGCCCAGTTTTTGTTATCTTCAGCAGATAATGATTTTGCAACCTTTTCCTTTGTAATGTAGTTTTATCATTACAGTTTGCATTTATCCAAAGGATAAGATGAACTTCCTCCAGTAACAGCAGAGGTTTTTTTAGGTCCATTTTCACAGATGCAAAAGCAAAATAACTCAACCACGATCACATAATTCTAGTAAGCAGCTTGGCCAGGATTTCACAAAAGAGCTAATGGGAAAGTTTTTTCTTCCTAGCACTATACTGTACCTGTTAGACACATGCACCTAATTTGTCATTTACTTCATTATAAATTCAGTTACTTTTTTGTGTTTGTGTGTGTTACTAGGCAAGTGCTCTACCATTGAGCTACAATCCTAGTCCTTTTTAAAAGGATTACACTATCTTTTGAGTTAGGGCTACACTATCTTGCCCAGGCTGACCTCAAACTAGTGATCCTCCTGCCCTCAGCTTCCTGAGTAGCTGGGATTACAGTTGTATACCAACACATCTGGTCCTCAATTACTTTTATAAATGGAAATAGTATATTTATAGTACTATAGTAGGATCTTAAACAACCTACCTTTGTAGAGTTAAAATAGACAAGCCTCTTCCATTCATATGCTAAAAAAAACTGCCATCAATGAGCCCCCTGTCCTCTGATACTTGAAGTTATAATCTTTCAGCCTCATCTTCTATCTTCAATTTGTTTTCCAAGAATTCTCACAGTGAAGTCTGTGCACATTTTCCAGATCTTTCTAGACTTGACACCTGAACAGATGTCTTCTATGTTGAACAGTACCTCCTAAGAGGTCTAAGAATTAGGGTCCCATTCACAACCCTAAAGGTGTAGCATTATTTTGTACATTAACAAAACCAAAAGTATTATGGACTCAGTCATTTGCTTCTAACACATTTTTCATCTTTACTTGCATATGGTTTGTCATTCCTGGCCTTAAATTTGTGATATTCGTCAGCACCTCTGTGGGAGGGACAGTGATCAAAAATTTTTAAAGGGAAATGCTCGTTATAGCCAGGGAGGAAAACTCAGTAGAGTTTAAAAAATGCGAAGTACAGTGTGAAAGAAACAGAAAATGCCATAGACATGAAAGAGGAGGTAGCTTTGTCTCCTAACAGGTACCCTGAGACGTGACTGGATTTATTATAGCTGCTGGATTCTCTCACATGGCTTTAGTGACCAGAAATGCTTTTCATCCCATCTCTGGCTGGTCCAAAGATCATACTCCCCAGGGACCTAGCACTTCATAATAATGATTCATTATTTATTCCAGCCCCAGGACATTTCAAATGAGTGTTTCAAACTACTGCTGGTTATTATATTGGATTTAACTCGACTGATGCATTTATTGACGCCACAGGAACCATCAAAATGCACTGGTCTCCATAGTGCTTTTGAAAGCTGCGTCTTTATTTGATTTTCTTTCATGAAGCATGAAATTTAGCCTAGAGAATCTTTTATACAATAATTAATCAAAATAAATATATTCGTGAAATTAATAAATATTTTAACAAACTTACACAATAAAACCTATTGAGAAGTATAAGGAATTAATTTTCTTTTTTTAAAAAAATATTCTTTAGTTGAAGATGGACACAATGTCTTTATTTTATTTATTTATTTTTATGTGGTGCTGAGGATCAAACCCAGTGCCTCATACGTGTGAGACAGGCGCTCTACCACTGAGCCACAACCCCAGCCCCAGGAATTAATTCTTTCTTTAAGGAGATTTCCAAACCATTTCCAAGCCTGTGCCAAATTAACTATGAGGGCAGGAGTTGCATTTGGCATTGTCTGGCATACTAAGGCACTCCCTAAATAGCTGCTGAGGAAGTGAATGGCAGGCCCCATTACTAAAACATATTGTTCTCTCTCTTTTACCTGTTTATAGTATACAAGTACTGTGGAATAGAAATTGGAAACATAACTATTCATATTTTTTTAATCTTCCTTTAACCTCTCTGGCTCACTGCTCTCTGAGTGATAGTGTCCATAAACCTTACCAAAAAAAAAAAAAAAATACTCAATCCATCAGAGAGAAAATTCAGTAGCTATTTCCAAGACATTTCCAGAAAACCAAACTCTTAGGGATCAAAAGAAGAAAAGGAAACAAAAACAAAAACAAAAAAGAAAAGCAAAGAAAGAAGAAAGACTCTTAGTATAGATGCAGTTAATTGGACAGGGTTCTTTAAACTCTGGGAGGAAATCTCACCTGACCTCAACTGCAAGTCTTCGCAGTTGCATCTGCCTTACCCCATAAGACAGGGCTTAGAGGAATGAAGGGGCTGGTGAAGTACATGGTCAATCATATACTTCAGGTTATATCATATAATTATTTAGAATATATCACAAAATACAACAATTAAATTATATCCTATAATAAAGCAATTAAATTATGAGATACAAAAAGCTACTAGTACTGGCTTGACAATTTTCTTACTCTGATGTAGAGCATTTGGTTATTGAATTTCAGGAAGGCCTATATTCCAAATCTATCTTTCCTAAAAGGCACGTAAAACACTAATGGTGGCTGAGCCTCTGTACATGGGGGAGGCTGAGGAGGGAGGGCACAGGTCTGGGAGGGTGAAGGGTACTCCTATTTACTTAATTTTCATTTCCATAGTTTTACCACAGTGCTCTAAGATGCAAGTCTGATTGGGTCACTCCCACATGGTTCCCAATGGTTCCCACTTCCCTCAAGATTACCTATGACATGATGTCTAACTCTTTTCAGTACTGGGCACAAAACTTCTCCATCTTGATGCCAATCAAATTACAATAGTTACTATTACTCATTTAAACTGGCAGAAGAGTTAATAATTATTTCTGGAAAATAATACACTATATTAAGTCTTGCCCTCCATGGAGGCTAAGAGGTGCTTAAAAACAGTTGATGCTAAAAAACAAAACAAAACAAAAACAGTTGATGCTACTGACTAAATCAAAGAACAAAGAAATGAATAAATAAGACATTCTTCTTATAAGATTCTGTCTAGTTATGATAGAAAATTTTCTAGTTCATATTCATAGGAGAAAAGTTAACATATATACATCAGTATTGACATTAATAAAAGATTATCTATCTATCTATCTATCTATCTATCTATCTATCTATCTATCTATCTATCCATCCATCTATCTGAAAGTCCAACAAAATCAGGCATTGTATATATGGTTGCTCTCTTCAGTGGGGATTGTTGAATCTAAAAAAGTAACAGATTTTCTTGTGTTTTTTTTTTTTTTTTATCCACAAGTCTAATTTTTAATCACTCCATGAGCCCCTGGAGCCAACTAAGAAAATAATTTGATTAAAAATAAAATGGTAATCTGGTCATCTACTAACTAGAGAATAAATTAGAATCTCAATTCACTTCCTAAGTACCATTTTAGTATGAAAAAACTGACTCAAGAAATCGCATATTATTAATATTAATGCATCATGCAGGCCACCAATTCCAGGCCACTGATACTGGGAGACAAATTATCACTTAAAAGTGTCCTGGATAGGTATCACTAGCTAAAAATATTAATTCAGCTTTATAGTTACATCAATGAAGTAGTTTTGCACAGAATAACTGATTCCTTGACACAAATATGAAAAGAAATCTATAAAGAATCATTTCCTTGTAAAATCTCCCTTTCTCCCTAGTATCACCAGAAGCCTTAGTCAATAGTACCACATCTATTCTTTGATCAGATAAAAACTTAGCAGTCATCCCTGATTCTCTCTTTCATATTCCATGTCCAGTCCATTTATAAGTACTGACAGCTCTGACTACAATAAAATATATCTGAACTCTGTCTCACACTCATTGTTATCACCCTAATTTAAGCAACTCACAAGTCCCCTGCATCACACTTGCCCCCATTTGTCCATCTTCTTCACAACAGACAAATTAACATTCCTAATTACTTCAGATCTTGTCCCTTCCCTGCATAAAACACTCAAGGACATTTACTGCAACATGAAGAAACTCAGATCCCCCCTCATGACTTATAAAGCCTTTAGTGTCCCAGGCTCTGACTTCCTCTGTAGTCCTTCTCCCTCATCTCCCTTGTCCACAGCACATCCCAATCTTTTGTCCTTGTTTCTATCAAACAGGCTAAGCTTACCCCCTACCCCCTCAAAATTGTCAAATGACTGCTTTTTTTCCTCCCAAGCATTTAGACCTTAACTCAGAGGTCACTCCTCAAGTCAATCTCTATCACATCATCCTATATATCATTTTCATGGTTGCGATTTTTTTTATTAGTTTATTTAATTGCATTTCAAGTCATAGCACATATATAGAGCTCAGTTTTTCCATTTCTCTGGTTGCAAACCAGATAAGGTTACACCAATTGTGTTCTCATACATGCATCCAGGGTAGTGATGACGATCTCAATCAACCATTTTTACTATACCCATTCCCCTTTCCTGCCCCCTGCCTCCCCCATGATGCGTCCAGTGATCCTCTATTTCATGGTTGCAATTTTATTATCTGCCACCTTTCACTAAAGCAGAAGCTCCTTAAGGGCAAGGACTCAGCTGATGAATCTTCAGCTCTATTCTCAGGACCAAAACACAACACACACATCAGTAAATATCTGCCAACTAGCTGAATTCTATGCCCCCAAAGGGCCTTCTTTAACAAATACTAGATGTGGATGTTCTGAGAATTAGCACACCTAGAAGGCACTGCTTTGAAAAACAAACAACTTATCTCTTTGAAAGGAATATTTCAAGCCACTGTGTGATAAGATTTGTATCCCAAAGTAAAGAAATGACTTGTCATGGGCAGACACTATAGGTCATTCATCTTTCATTCCCACTGGATTAAGATCTAAAAGTCTGATTTCAACATCCTGAGCTCTTCAAACTAAATGGGATGAGTTATTCCCTCTCTCCAGACAATTGATAAACAGAAACTTCTGGTCAATTCTCACTATCATTTGCTCTATCTTTCATCTTTGGAAACCTGTCTGCTTCACCATAGTGCAGCTACAGCTCCACTCTGTGGAAAAACAAGGAAGAGAGACAATACAAGGTAGGTAATGCTTCCTGTGAGACCACTGAGATGATTTGGGAAACTAAGTATAAAAAATTATAGTCTGTAAAAAACACATACACAAAATATCCAAATGATAGAGTGTTTTGTTCTTAATTAGAATGGATACAGTAATCTCTAACAATTAAATACTAATCAGGAACCAATAAGTATTTGATGACCGACTTGCTCTCTTTCCCATCTTCCCACCTCTTATTTCCATAGCAGACTTGAAACTGTTTAGCAATTTTCTCTCTTGGGTATTTTATCTCTGCCAGAAGACACTGTGACATGTATAAAAATTACAAACACAAGACACACACTTCATTCTAGTCAGACCCACAAATGATACAATTAAAAGCAAATGATTTCCTATATCTAGACACATGGAGATTCAGCCGTTAGCAGAAGCAGCAATGCCTTTTCTGAAAAGAAAAAGAATATTTTTCACCAACTAGCATCCCTTGAGCCTTGCCTAGGGACAAAAGGTCATTTATGAGGTGGCCAATGGTTATAAGGAACACCAAGTCAAGACCTCATCAATGTCCAACTAGCTCAGCATGCAGAAGATGGGGTGTGGAAATGAGTTAATGATCTCTCCCAGAAAAGCCCAGAAATATTTTAACATTTTTTAGGACTTAATACATTGCATAGTCTGATTTAACTTCTACCACTTTACCATCCAAGATTTTAAACTCATTTTGGACCCAGTTTCAACATATGATGGATAGAACTAGTATTATTCTTCCTTTCCCTAGCTTCCATGAGTTGAATTTGAGATTCATCATATACTGTTTTTCAGTGCACTAACTCATTAGGAGACTTCAAGTCTTAGTGAAATTAGAAATTAGTCAAAGTTTATCTTTGGTGACCCAAGATAAACCCTTTATCTCACTCTCCCCCATGTTTCTGTCCCTCTTTAGTCCTCAAGTTCTTTCCCTATCAAAACAGCCTCAAAGCAAGAGATTTGAATTCCTTAGCACTAAAATAAATGTCTGTTAGAAACTTCAAGGATGACCTTTGTCAAGGAGCTGGGAGAACAAACAGGAATCGGAGCTTTGAAACAGTATGTTTTCAAGAATAAGAGAAAGGGTGGGAAGACTACAGGGGAGTCTCTCTGAGCCTGCGACATTGGGCCACATAGCAGCTGCCTGCTTCACCTACACTATGGTGATAAGTTCTGTTACAAACCTCAAAATCAGACTCTTCCTTCAAGTTGTTCATAATTTATAGATATGTAAACAAGTTTTCTTTTTTTATTCTAATTAGTTATACATGACAGTAGAATGCATTTTGACACACTGTATACAAGTGGAACATAACTTCTCATTCCTCTGGCTGTACATGATGCTGAGTCACACCAATAGGATCATCATACATATATATAGGGTAATAATGTCTGTCTCATTCTACTGTCCTTCCCATCCCCTCCCCTCAACATTCATGAAATAATTACAAGTATATTTAAAGGACAGAACTAGAACAAAAGGAAAAAATATTACAGAGGAGGCAATGACTGAACTTGTTTTTTGAGAATGAATAAGAATTTGTCAGCAGACATAGTTAAAGGCCATTTTAAGCAAATGGGATCAAAATGAACAAGGTAATGTGGAGTAAAAACCTGTTAGTAGTATGGATTCTAATTCACCTTTCTTCCCTCTCTAGAAAATTCTGACCTTAGGTATTATGAACTCTGCTTACAGTTACCAGCACTGTTTTAGAATATAGATAAGTGCTTGGAGTTGTGGCACATGCCTATAATCCCAGCAACTCAGGAGGCTAAGACATGAGGATTTCAAGTTCGAGGACAGCCTCTAAAATTTAGCAAGGCCCTCAGCAATTAAGTGAGACTCTATCTCAAAATAAAAAATAAAATGGGCGGGGATATGGCTCAGTGGTTAAGTGGTACTAGGGATTGAACAAAAAAAGAATATAGATACTGAGAATATTATTGATGTGTACTCACAGTGTGGAAGTCAAGGGTGAATAAGATACAGCCCAATCTCAAAGCAATTTACAATATAATAGGTTTAGATGGAAATGTATGCAAATGATGCTAAGATCACTCAAAATGAAATTCAGGAAATGTCTGAGTCTGGACAGAGTCCTCCTTGTGGCTGCCAGCAACTGTCCCTGATTGGACTAGCTTTCACTTAGCCAATAGTAGGTGGGTTGGAATGAGGAGACTCTGCAGAAAATGTTCATGACTTCCCTCCACCTGTGGCTAGACTGGCCTACCTGGGCCTCAGGGTTGAGAGTGAGCCCAGATCCTTGGGTCAGCCATCTAGCTGATTATTTTGGACAATTATGAATCGAGTAAATATTTTCTTAAGTCTAAAATTTTCTAACAGTTTGAGTAAATGTTCTCTTAAGTCTGTGGTGTTGGGTCAACTAAATTTTTCCTTTAGAGACAATGTCTCATCTCTTCTCTTTTTACCTTTTAGGTAGTATGGGAAAGATCTGAATCAGCTGCTACATTTCTTTTCCCTTGAGTGTGCAAGTGTGGAAGACCCATGTTAAGTGGGTCTTCTTTCCTCTTGAGAAAGTACCTTGAGTCCAATCACATGTGTTTAGATTCCCACCTAGATGATAGGAGCCCCTTCTGTGAGATGAAAGCATTAACACAGTTGAAGGCAGCGTCAGTAAACACTGAGCTTTTTACTATATAGGAAACAAATATGAACAGGATATTCTGTCACTTAGAATCACAGAAACACAAAGACCACAGAGACCATTTCATCTAATCCTTATTATATGATTTAGGAAATTCATTCTCATTTCATTCATTTGTCCAAAACTAGACAGGATTCATCACAGGCCCACATTAATCCCAGTGACCCTCAAAGTGTAATCCCAAGGACCAGCAGTATCAGCATCACCTGAGACCTTCTATAAATGAAAATTTTTGGGTCCCATCCTATCTGTATCTGACACTGTGGAGGTGAGGCCTAGCAATCTTTGGTTTAACTAGGCCTTCAGTTAATTCTAATGCACCAAGAGTTTTTTTGGTTTTGTTTTTTGTTTTTTCAGTTACAGATGGACACAATACCTTTATTTATTTATTTTTATATGGTGCTGAGGGTCAAACCCAGCGCCCCACATGTGCTAGGCAAGTATTCTACCACTAAGCTACAACCCCAGCCCCATGCACCAAAAGTTTAAGGATCAGTGTCCTATATCTTCCGTGGAAAGTGTTAGGGAAATTTACTTTAACTGGATGAAGCAGAAAAGGGAATCTACTGGCCCATGCAAGAGAAAAATCAAGGAGTAATGCTTTCTCCAGAATAATCTGTGAAAAACACCATATTTTTGCAATAGTTCCAAATTTCTTTCTCCATCAACTACATAATCCTTTATTAGAGTTGGCCATACCTTGCTTCCAGGTTACCCATCTTGCCTTACTTCCCAACAGGAACCTCAGCTTGGGTCTTTTTGGTCTTCTTTTAGGCCTTGACCACACCAAATCCATCTCCCCCATTCTCACTGCATCCATGAAGTTCTCCTTGACTGGACCACTTTCAATTCCCTCAGCCTATCAAAAATCCTGCCCAGAGTTTAAGAGCAAGCTCAAGTTCTACTGCTTCCGTGAAAAATCCTTTCTCTTCTCCAATCCTTTCTTAAAAATATTCTCATGAACTCCTAGAGCATCTAGTGTCTGAACCATTTAATGTAGCCCTTAGTGACATTTCTGTTTAGGGATTTTTGTTATCTTAAAAAATCTGTTAGGTGGGGTGTGGTGGCACATACCTATCTATAATCCTAGCAGCTCACGAGGCTGAGGCAGGAGGATCGAAAGTTCAAAGCCAGCCTCAGCAAAAGTGAATCACTAAGCAACTAAGATCCTATCTAAATAAAATACAAAATAGGGCTGGGGATGTGGCTTAGGGTTGAGCACCCCTGGGTTAAATTCCTACTACCTCTGCCAAAAGAATCTGTTAGTTTAAACACATGGAGATGTGAAGAGGATTTAGATGGGTTTCATGAAACCCAATAGCAGGATGATTAGCTAAGCTTGCAGTTTTGAAAGGTCTTAAATATTCAGTTAGAGCATTTATTTTTCATGCTCTAATATGGATGGGTATACCTTGACTTCTCTTCCTAACTTTCCATCAGTCTCCATCAATACTCTGATTGGTGAGTTTGAAAGAAGAAACTACCCATCCTAAGCACAGGCCCATCTCTCTTCTCTTTGTGCCTTTTGTGGGGCACATTCAAGGGAAGGTGCCCAAAGCAGGAAACAACAAGTGGAGGTGGACAGCCTGCTATTTTCCAACTCTGCCTTTGGGTGGAAAAGTTCATTTCTGGGTTGAAGTTACTAAGTCTCTTGCTACTGCAAGACCAAGTTATTCTCCAAAGAGATTAATCAAGAATAAGGTGACAAATTTTATTTCAATCAGTATGACTTGGTTTTTGGATCTTAGGAAAGGAAGAAAGGGGTATTAAAAGTCACATTAAAATTTAAATAACAGGCAGCTATCCTATCTTTCTCTATCCACTTAAATTATTTCCACTCTGCAAACAAACTACTTTTTAACTTGAGCTCCTAGTTCCTCATTAATTTGAACATTTATGTGGAACTGGTGTTACCATTAGTAATAAAAACTGCTAATTTCCCCCCAATTTATTTCCGTCATCTTCTTAATTAACAGAACATACAAATTTTAGGTGGATAAATGGCATCCCCAATAAAGAATACATGTCCCTTCTAGGTATGGTTGGTTATGTGTTTAAGATCTGGCCAATGAGATTTAAATGGAAGAGCTGTGCACAACTTTTGGAAGATACTGTAAAATGGGAGGAGTTGGCTCTTCTTTTCCACTAGTTGAAATCCAGTTCTAATGCCTGAGCTAGGGCAGCCATTCTGAACTATGAGGGAGAAGTGGAAGTGTGCTAGAACTGGCTCATATCGAATTGAGAGGATAGATTGTTAAACCTTCAGGAAATTTTCAAGTTGGTTGTAAAACTCTATATAAAATTTTCAAGTTGGTTATAAAACTCGCTATATAAGCTTTGAGGACCTCCCTTGAATGTGCCCCATAGAAGGCACAAAGAGAAGAGAGATGGGGCTGGACTTAGGATGGGTAGTTTCTTCTTTCAAACTCTCGGAAGGAGTTTGAAATTGGCCATGGTGAGAATATTTCCACCATAGAAATCAGTCAAATGCTACAAATCAAATCAAGCCTTTTCCCCTCTTTTCTTCAGAGCACGTTTCTCAGAACATTACTGGATAGAAGTCATATGTTAAAGATGACAAGGCAATATGACAGAAGGGGCCTGAGTCCCCAATGATCATGGAATGGCTCTCACTATACAAGCTTTGGACTGTCTATATTTAAATGAAAGAAAAATGACCTTCAATCTTGCTCAGGCATTATAATTTTTTCTTTCTACCCCTCAAAACCAAACCTAATCCTAACTACTGCTCATTTTGGATATTGAGTCTAACTCAACACCACCAGATAATAGATTTGGGGTCATTAGGACACTGAGAAAGAAAATTTGACTAGTTTAGCTTGGGTCAGGCACCTCTATCTCGACATAATCTGTGACAGCAAGAAATTTGGGTTCCATGGTACAAACCTGTCCACTTAAACCATTTCTCTTAACAAGGGCTAGTAGTTTACATCTGAAAAAGAAGTGAGTTGAGCAGGTACCCCAAGCTAGTTCCCTATTTTACAAGTCATTCCACATAGTATCTATTCCTTTTAAGCCTATTCGTCTGAATTATTTTCCGAAAACATTTTATAAATGTATTTATAATATTGTTTATATGTATTTTTCCTATACTTGCTAGATACAGATTTTCTCTTCTGCACTGAGCACAGAAGACTACACTATACTCTTAGCCAACAAGCATTCTAACATGCCACCCTGAGTTGTGTCTTATTTATTCCAGTACCATCTCTCTGTTTATTCTTTTCGCTCTAGCAAACAATTCTGACCGATAATGCCTGACAAAAACTCTTCAAATGATGGTGCTGTGATTGCTAAAAGGAACCACAAAGAGTATCACAGGAAACCTTCAAGTACCTGTATTATTGAAACTTCAGGCACCTTGAAGGAAACAGAATAATGTTCCTTAGGTCTTAAGAAACTTGTAGAAGTCCTGTGACTTTACAAAAGGCCTCCTATACACCACTGCATCCAGGGAGGATTGACCAACAGGATATAGCTCGAGGCAGATCATGACTTCAGAGGATTTGAAGAGATGGGAAGGCTGTTGCCAGTATAATAAATGGAAACACATTTCCAGTCTACTTTGCCGTAATAACCGTTTATACTGCTAAGTCTGTTATGGCACTCAAATTCAAGGGCACAATTTTACCTCTGAAATGTATCCACTTAAAATTCATCTACTGAAAACACATGTGTGTACATTTCATGGGGTGATTTATATTCCTTAACAGATTATGTACTTCTAGAGGATCTGGAGAGAAAAAGATAAATGGGACAAGATCCTTGAACTATTAGACAAACCACAAAAGTAAAGGGAATACTACAAAATGGTATGAAAATGCTATGAGAGCAGCAGAGTGTAGTTCTCATAATGGTTGACTCTCTAGTATCTGTTCCAATTCACATGAATAGCCACCCATGAGAAACCTGTTCCCCTCACTGGCCATTGGTTTTAAAATGGACATATAATTCAGATTTGGTCTGTGAGACACAAAAGGGAGTGCAAAATTTTCTTAGAAAGTTTTCTCACTCCTAAAAAGGAGACATAAGAAAGAGATGCTCTCCTACTTCCTCTGGGCTTGGGGGTCAACATTTCCTCAGTAAGCTAATTGTAAGACAGTGGGCAACATTTTAGCAGATGAAAAAGAAAGTCTTGCCAGGCACATGCCTGTAATCCCAGCACTTTGGGAGGCTAAGGCAGGAGAATCGCGAGTTCAAAGCCAGCCTCAGCAATGGTGAGGCGCTAAGCAACTCAGTAAGACCCTGTCTCTAAATAAAAAACAAAATAGGGCTGGGGATGTGGCTCAGTAGTCGAGTGCCCCTGAGTTCAATCCCCAGTACCAAAAAAAAAAAAAAAAAAGGAAAGAAAAGAAAAAAAAAGGGAATTTTGAAAAAAGAGAGAGAGAGCTGGGGGTATAGGTCAGTGGTGGAGTACTTGCCTAGTAAGGGTGAGTCCTGGGTTCCATTCCCATGACCATAAAGAGAGAGACAGATCTTAGTAGAGAGACTTGAAGTGCCATGGGAGAAAGCAGCATTGTTCTCATAGTCAGGCGCTAAGCCTCTTAAAGAGACCAGTTGCTCTGTAGGATTACTAATTGCAGAAATTTTATCTTTATCTCTACTTTCTACTATGTTATGAGGCAAGGACACTGTACACCTTGGGCAGCCCAACTGACAGTATTAAGAAAAAGTTCAAGAGCAATAATTCCAGTTTTGTTTGTTTGCAAAGAATGAGATTGGGTTTTGATGTGGAGAACAACAAAATGACTCTAAGGAAAAATTGGAAGGAGCGTGAAACCACTCAAGGATCCCTTCCCCAAATCCTGTATTCCTCAAACCACTCATGCAGGAGCCTGCTTTTTTCAGTTGTATCTGAAGATCCTACATTACCCTATCTTCCTGCTTTAGAATTATTTCTGTATTATGTCTCTCGAGGGACCTATTCTGCTCTCTACTGGTCATGGAAGGTTCATAACCCTGTGATCATTAGGTGAATAAAACAAGAAAAACAGAAATAAATAAGTCACTAATCCCCAGATCCCTGTTCCAGACCAACTGAATCTAACACAAAGCCAAAGCTGAGAACTACCACCTCATTGTTGGATGCTAAACATCAAGAATTGCTGAGGAAAGGCTATAGCTAAGAATAAAACTCTTACCTTACATTCCATGTTAAAAGAATTTACAGATATAGGGGGAAGACTGCTTCACACAGGGATTGGAAACAGTGAGCATTTCAGTAGACCCATTCCTTCTGATAAAAAAGGATATCTTGGAGAAAAATGGTTACTGCTTGGGGGAATGCATTTTGCAGAACAGCAACTATCCTCTATCCTTCTCATATCCCTCACTGTTTGGAGGGATCTACCCTGGGTGCTCCACACCCTAAGACTGAAATGTTGCCTCCCATCACCGCCAAATTGAGGACTGGAGATTGGTTCTGGTCGGAAACTTGCCAAATTACCAAACCCACACAGCACTTGATCCTTGGGAGAATGGAGGGAGGAGCAGGAGAGAGGTACCAAAGCTGAGAGGAAGTGCTAGAAGGCGGGTTGCACTGCTACTCTTTGGAGTAGCAAGAACACAGGCATTTCTCACAGTTCTGATAGACTCCAAAGGTGGTTGGACTTCAGACACCTTGCTTTCCTGTTAAGCTGCGTACAGAGAAAAAGAGTGTTACACCTGAGTAAGTGCCCTACCAGAAGCCTGGGCAGGGTGGCCTGTAGAGCCCACTGAAGAACCAGCAGACGTATCTCAGGAGAGACTGCCGTCAGACTATTCCACACAGACTCAACCACAGGACAGTCAGCACTGGTCAGATAAGCAGCCACGCCTACTGAGAAGAGGTGAGTGCAAGGCCACCTCCAGTTGGCCTGAAAGAGGAGACTACCTGGGCCTCAGTTCCTCCACCAGAGGAAGCCACAGGAAAGGGGGCTGGTCTGTGAGAAAAGAACAGACCTCCAAGGGTAGAGGAATTTCAAAATTTAGGATTACTAATCTTTGAGGCAGCAAGAATACAAGTGTTTCCACACAGTTCTGATAGACTCTGAAGGTGTTTGAACTTTAGCCACATTGCTTTCCTTGGAACAGATGATTTTTAAATTTTTAAAAATGGACACTGCAAAGGCTGGGATGTAAGTCAGTGGTAGAGCACTTGCCAAGCATGCATGGGGTCCTCGGTTTGATCCCCATCACCACAAAAAATAAATAAATAAAATAAACACTACTTAGTCTTGATTTCAATGACATTGTTTCAGGACCCAAGTTATGGAATTAGGGGAGCTTACAACCCAGCAGGCAAAGACAGTCTTGATAGAAAAGTTTGTAGCAATTATGGGAAAAATAAAACACTTTCATGTCTATACCCTATTACAAACAAAGATTCTCACTAAACTGGTTTTACATGTTAATGTCTGCATTTTTTGAATATGAGTTGAAACTTTATCTCTCCCTACACATTTGTTTCCAAGGAGGTTTTCCTGGAGACAAAGGTGGATCAGAAAGACAGTATGAAGTGGCTACAGTGTTTGAACACAATACTTATTCTTTATCAAGAGCCAAACATGCCCTAGGATAACAATAAATAATTCAAAACAGGGGCCTCATGTTACCAGACCAAGTCTCAACCAACCAAATCAGACCATCAGAAATCATTATTCACGAGATTATTCTAGTTGTCATAAAAGTTGTTGGGTTTATGATGTAGGTTTGAACCTGATGACTGTCCTCATAATTGTCTGAGTTAAATGCAAGTTCAAATAAAGCTAAATAAGCCATGCATGGTGGTGCATGCCTGTGATCCCAACAACTTGGGAGGCTGAGTTAGGAGGATTGCAAGTTTGAGGCCAGCTTCAGCAACTTAGGGAGACACTAAGCAATTTGGTGAGACCCTGTCTCAAAACAAAAAATTAAAAGGGTTGGGGATGTAGTGTGATGGTAAAGCACCCCAGGTTCAATCCCCAGTATCAATATATATGTACATATTGCTTATATATCCAAATAAAAAATTTTTTGTGGACTGAGAACCAGAGAAACTGGTGATAGTGGAGAGTCAAATCCTAGCTATTTCCTTCTTTTCCTGTAGCAGAAAATGATTACAAGAGAAGTTCTAGGATTTATTGAACCTAGGTATGATACCCAACAATTCAACACTGAAAGAAGGATCATAAATAGCTATATAGTCATCCCACTTTATCAATATTGATTACAGCTAAAACAATACACAAATTAACTCAGAACCAAGACTCAGAACCAAAGTGATTTCGCATGTCTATAGCTTGCTACACAACCAACCACCTGTCCCAGAGGTGTCTGTTCCCAGACCTGGGAGGATTCCAAGAGCAGACTGGCTTCAGGCCAGTTCTACAGGTTTCTGTACTTGAGATCTGAGGTGTTTTTGAAGACTCCTTTTTTCCCATTTCTGGGCTGAATGTTCTTTCCAGTGGGTCTGAAAAGCAGTGCCTGAAATTCTCAGCATTCCTGTCATCCCCTAGGGCCTGAGGCAGAGCTCTAAACATTTTTGCCCACAGGCACCTGAAGAATTGGGCCAATAGCTCTTCTGTGGCTATAAGTAAGTTAAGTGCAAAGGGCAGCAAGAAAGGCTAAAGGAAACACAAAGAAGGGTGGAGGGTGCATGTAGGAGAGGGAGTTTGGTCTAGTAAGCAGTCTGCCAATTTGCACAAAAGGTTCCACCACCCAGCTCAGTGGTGACTCATCCAGGAATGGAATGAGGTGGGGAAGGGAGGGTGGAAAGGAACACAGGGCCCGAGCACAAATCCTGAACAGAGTTTTAGCCTTAATAATTTGCCATATGCCCACATGAATGTTTTCACTGAATCTCAAAAGCCCTTTATTGGTAAAGACCAGCAAATAGAGCTTTGGAATTGTTGAGATGAGCTATACTGGCAAGACTCTCTTCCCTTTTTTCTTCCTTTTCCCATTCTCTTTCCTATACACAATCTGGGAATTTGAGTAAACTGGAGAACAGGGCACACCTGCAGTTTATTCTTTTTAAGCCACAGACAAACCACTAGAGGGCAATGTTACGACTGCTCGCCTAAACTTTCCTGATTTCTTTCCTCTGGCTTCAGAACTCAGGCCTCCAATCCACATATCCTGTGACAGGAAGTTTCAGAACTCTTCCTCAATTCCATTGTAAACAAACAGCCATAGGGTAGATAAATCCAGATGTGCGTCACAGAAACACATAGCATGGACTTCCCAGGTTAAAGTTAAAAGTAAATTTGAAAGACTGCCTAATTTTGCAGCACAATTCAGAAATTTGTATTTCTCCCTGAATTTTGGAATCTCATAAATGTTCCCCCTAAAAGCAAAAGGTACCTCAAAGAAATGAAGAATTAAACAATCCAATGCAGCCTATTTGTATAAGGTTCTGTTTTGTTTCCATATTCAAGTTACAAGTATTTGATTTGGTCCAAAGCAGGGCTGCACAGAGGGGCAAAAGCTGTCAATAAATTGTTCACATACACAAATATGGGCACCAAGAGCCATGTGTTTCTCTGAACTGAGGTCCAGCAAATCTGGTACTCGTTGTTGTAGAAGCCTTGGGTTTTAGGGGCAGAATTTCCATTCCTGAGTTCAAACTAGTACTCCAAGGAACAGACTTTGCATCTTGCACAGGGGCAAACTATCAACTGACTTCTCTGAGGTCAGTATTTCAAGAAGTTATGCAAACTAGCCTACTGACTGAAGACCTAGTTAAAATTGTAAATCAGGAAGTATTAAAATATCAGGTAAAAGATGGAGCAGGCTTTTCATGGACAGGGAATTCTCTCCCAGCACTGGTGCTATACTTCTTTACACAACTGATATTTGCTGATGTCAAGCGTATCCTCGGTTTATCAGCGGAGGCAGATAAGGTGAGTGAAATATTTGTAGGCAGAGGGATTTCTGGAATTTTTCTACAATGCTAAAATACCATCCAGAGTTCAAATGGGCCATATTCAGACAATAGCTATGTTATTTTGTCTAGCTTTTGTATTTTCACTGCTATATAGTAACAGTGATACTCTTTACACAAGGTCAATACTATTTACTTAAGACTTTCTTCTTTTACTGTCTTCTCCCTGATATCAAAGAGTCACAAGCATGTACTGTTTCTGAAGGGAAAAATATAATAGAGAAAATGTTTATTGAAACTAGTCAGGTGGAGAATGTAAATCAACAAATTCACATTTTTAGAAGAAAAGTAGAGCAAAAAACCAGTCCCAAGGTTTAAGGATTACAATTTAACAGCGGACTACAGGGTTGAGCCAACACTGTTTTAACAGCAGGCAAAATCAGAAGTACAAAACAAAGGGTAGAAGAGTGGCATAGGAGGTCCTACAGTCAACAGAAGAAAATAATAGGGAAGATAACTCCTGACAGCGAAACCTGACTGGGTGGAATGTTGACAAAGGCAGAGCTGGACGTAGGAGTTTGCAGCAGGCAGGTCTGGCCCTCACTTGCCTGCTCAGCCTCAGGGACGGTACTAGGAAGGCATCATGGCCTTTTCTTGTAGAGGTACTTTGTTTACAGGACTATGCCCCTGGAAATCTGGGAGCAAGAACCTCTTCTCTTCCAGATCACCTTTACAAAGCCAAGATTTGGCACACTGGGACAAATAAAAACAGAGAGCTAGGAAAGAAAGGGTAAACAGTAGATGAGATCCCAGTTGTAACTTGGCTAAATACAGTAGTTTCAGTACATGACAACTTGGCTTCAATCTGTATTATTTTGAATGTATAATTGATGTGGCCCATCTGTTTCCAGTAAAGGAACTTTTGTTTTACTTTTTTTCTTCTCTGCTTTCACCCAGAATGAATGGTTTTCTCATTAGGCAATGTTCACATGCCCTCAGAAAATGTGTTTGGAATAGGAAAACTCCCCAGAATCACAAATTAAAATGCCAGCAGAGTTGAGTATGTTCTTCCCCATTTTGAGCTGGTTAAATGAGAACCCATGCCAGTCTCCATGCAGGAAACTTCTCAGGTACAACTATTAAAGCCATGAAACCATCAAGATAGTGTGGTATTAAAATCCTATGACACTCTGGTGACGGTGTTATGGATTGGCAGCCAGAGCCTCTTTTCCCATTCCAGCCACTATATTTCCTGGATTTATAAAAGCAAGGCAACTAGAAATGCTCTCAGTCTTCTCAGCAACCCTACAGATACTAATAAGTACCTTCTCAATGTCTTGGGCACTGAAGTACAATAATAATTAAGATCTAGCATTGTCCTAGTGGGCGCTGTGGCACACTCCTGAAATCTCAACAGCTCAGGAGGCTGAGGCAGGAGGATCTCAAGTTCAAAGTCAACCTCAGCAACAGCGAGGCACTAAGAAACTCAATGAGACCCTGTCTTTTCATAACACACAAAATAGGACTGGGGATGTGGCTCAGTGGTCGAGTGCCCCTGCGTTCAATACCCTATACCCGCCTCCCACCCAAACAGTTACCATGTAACCCAGCAATTCCACTTTTAGGTGTAGTACTTAAAATAATTGAAAATGTGATCACAGAACAACTTGTATACAAATGTTCACAGAGGCACTACATTCATAATAGTACAAAAGTGGAAACAACCCAAATGTCCATCACCTGAAAGGAAAAACAAAAGTGGTATATATATACAATGCCATACTATTCTGCCTAAAATGGAATGAAGTACTGATACATGTTACAACATGGACAAAGCCTGAAAACATTATGCTTAGTGAAAGGAACCAGACAGAAAGACAAATACTGTATGATTCTGTTCATGTGAAATATTTAGATTAGGAACATCCATAGAGGTAGAAAACAGACTGGTAGTTTTCAGGAAATTTGGGGAAAAGGTAATGGAAAGTGGCTATCCATTTATGTGTATTTCTTTTTTGGGGTGATGAAAATGTTCTGAAATGTGACTAATGATACTACCTTTTGAATATACTAAAACCAACTAAACTGTGTACTTTAAAAGGGTGACTTTCATGGTATATAAACTATCTCTCAATAAAACAAGCTAATTATCAGAAAATGTGATGAGTGCCAGGTTACACATTTGGGGTGGTACAGAGAAGGGGTTCAGAAAGCATTCTTCAAAGAACTAACACTTAAGTAGAGACCATAAATATAAGTGGGAGTTAAGAGCAACAGAGGAAGGCTGCATCAATGCTACAGGAACAGCAGAACATACCCCATACTGAGGGGAGAGCTGTGGTACCCCTGGGGTAACTCGAATGAGTAGCTCCACTGGGCAAAGACAGTGTTTGC
>CM053403.1:35838818-35917264 GCA_028644305.1 Xerus rutilus | reverse complement strand
ATTTCCTGAACTCTGTGCACCCAGGTTAAATCTTAGTGGTCCAACACACAGTAAGTTACAAGTAACTGAAGAGGAGAAGGAGTCAATTTAATGAAATTAGTAGTGTATGACATTACTGTACTTTCTCAACATTTCTTCTCCTTAGGACTGCATAAGAAATTCAAGACCAAGTCTCAAAAATTCGACTATAACTCAGCATTAGAATCTTTTCTTCCCTAGCTGATAGGATTTCCCAGAAATCGGACTTATCCATTTCCACAGCCCTGGAAAAGATTTAAAAACATGAACTATATTAAGTAACATGCCTCATCTGTGGAACATCCATGTTTTAAAAGCTTAGAGATCCTGGCTTGGGAAAACTGGAAAAATAAACACCAACTATGATGACTGGCGAAATTAATTTAAATGCCTTTGCTGAATCTTGTCCCCCAAACTTCTAATAAAAATAATTTAAGTTTTGACCGGCAGATCTATTCCTTAGAAAAACGACTTATAATTATACAAGAATAGTTTTCCATATTTTTTGTTTGTTTTCCTCTAGTCCTATTCTTTCCCACATAGATTAAAGCAAAGGAAGATTAGCCAAACCTAATTTGATTCTAATCCAAGCCACACACCCTATGTATTTCATTCCAAATAGGTTTAATTTACTGACTTCCTTGGGTCCCAACTGAATGAACTACTGGAATCCACGAAAGAGGTCACAGAATAAGATTGCAAGCCAAAAAAAGAATGTGAAAAATACAAGCAAGCATGGAAATAACTGACCCAAAAGACATAACTTGGGTAAGATGTTTATTGTGGAATTTGAATGTAAAACATCAAGTCTTCCAACAGGAAAAGCAACCTGAGAAAATAAAAGTCTGGAGTAATGAGCGAAGAAATAAGAGGCAGAGTCAGAAAAATAGGTTTTAAAGGATGGAGCGCCTGATAGATCCAGTCCACACTGGAGTTGGAGCTGGAGCTGGACAACTAAAAAATGGCTCCGGTCATTTATTTAAGGAGGTACATCAAAGGCGGGGATAAGGTTTCAGTGGGAGGAATCTTGCTTCATGGTGTCTTGTAGTCAACAGGCTGACTAGCATCTTGGCAAACAACACCCATCTCTGAGAGGCTGTGTTTCTATGTGTCTGTGTTTCTATGTGGCTCCAGCAGGTCACCCAATCTCTGGTGCTATGTGGAACCTGTCAGAGCTAAGTAGAATGTCACAGTCTCACCAGCAAGAGTGCCACTGGGAGTTCCCAGATACCAGACTTTCCTACTCAAAGGCTTCCAAGCCAATTTGGTTCATGCACAGTACATGGATGGTGTCCGACATTTGGTAACCAAAAGCTTTGATTATTTTAATTCAAAGAATTATACACCTTCATCAGAAGATTGACTGTCATTTGCTAACAACATAAGAGCTAATAATATAATAGCTGTAATATGGTTTTATACTAGTGATAAATCACTAATATTATTATAGCTCATTACAAACTTCCACAATATTTTTGATTTTCAGAATCACCTACATGAAACAGGAGAGCTATTAATATGGCCATTTTGTACATTAAGAAGTACAGGGACAAAAAGGGAGATGTCATGTCCTAGGGCACTTAGGAAACTGAATTCAAATCTTAAGAGTATCTGATCAGTGTTCCACATTTCTCCAATTTAAATTAAACTTAAATTTAAGCTTTTATGTGCTTTGTGTGCTTTGTTAGGGTTCAGGACTTTTAGGCTACAAACAGAGAATTCTTCCTTATGATTCAGAAGATTCCTGCTTAGTCCTCAAACTTTCATTTTGCATTAAAAACAGACACCTAGCTGTGTCTGAGTTCAGAATAGAATACTGAGTTCACAAACAGACACAGTGGTGCACACCTGTAATCCCAGATACTCAGGAGGTTCTCAGGAGGATCATAAATTCAAGGCAAGCCTGAGCAGCTTGGCAAGACTCTCTCCAAATAAAATAAGGCTGGAGATATAGCTCAGGAGTAGAGTGAGTGCCCCTGGATTCAGTTCCTAGTACTGCAAAAAAATAAAATAAAATAAACATTATACATGTATGTATATCAGATTTTCATAAACAAAACCAAAATGTACATTGCTTAGAGCACATCACTAGGTAAACAGGAAATTTAAAAAACTATTTTAGTTCCCATTTTAGCATTATTTAACAAGAGAACTGGGAGTCCCTCAAATTGTGTGCCTCCATTTTACACACTATTAAATAGGCATAAAAATTGTCTTCCTGTAATCCCAGCACTTAGGGAGGCTGAGACAGGAGAATCGCAAGTTCAAAGCCAGCCTCAGCAATGGCGAGGTGCTAAGCAACTCAGTGAGACCCTGTCCCTACATAAAACACAAAATAGGGCTGGGGATGTGGCTCAATGGTCGAGTGCCCCTGAGTTCAATCCCCAGTACCAAAAAAAAAAAAAAAAATTGTCCTTTAAATTTTATAAGCAGTACAAAATTAATGATCAAAAAATATTTCATATAGTAACTAGTGCTATTAGTATAAAAATTTTGAAAAGGGAGAGATAATTTTGAAAAGGGTAAGTTTCATCTCATGCAATACCTTAACAGCATTTTGTTTTTAGTTTTCTTGTTCTCTATCTAGAATACTGAGTTCACATTCAGTAAATTCCTTAAATTCCTTTTACTGACATCACTCTGGACCATGAACCCAAAATTATGTAGGCATTTTACCTGTTACACAATAGACTGATTGATTTGCACAAGTTACACAGTAACTTAGTAGTAGGATCAAAGGTTAAAATCTCTGATTAATATCCTAACCATGCCAGGCTCATTAGGTCACACCTCTGCTAACAAAACAGAAATGTGACAGCCTCTTTGGTATCAACAGAATTCTCTAAGATGAGACTTAGATTTAGCCATGTTTCCTTTGGTTCCCATGTTAAATCTTATTACAAGATTTAGGCTGCTTCTTTTTCTTCCTCTATTCATGCTTAATAAGCAACAAAACAGGTAAAAGGAAAGCTGTATGTAAAAATGCAAAGGCAAAAGCACATGGATAATCTTTAAGCCAGAAAAACCTAACTGCCTAAATGAGAGTTAACTAAATGGGTATCTTCTCTGTAGTTTAGAAAATGAATTTTAGTCAATCATATAATGAATCTCAGAATATAGCTGCAAGGTACAAAATAAGTTCAAAAAATTCTACTTTTATGAATTTTTTATAGCCAGTTACAAAATGAAAGTGAAAATGCATAAGTTAATTGACAAAAAGGTAAAGAAAAAACCCACTTGTGGGAACTCCACAACTGAACAGTAATATAATCATGAAAACCTTTCAGGAAAGGTAGTCTAGTCCCACAAAAAAATTTATAAATTGAGTGGAGATCTACTGAAAGTATCTGTCCTAACAGACCAAGAGGAAATGTATGGAATGGATAGACAAAGCATATGTGGAAATAATACTAGTAATTTTGTACTCACCATGTGACATGTATTAGTCTAGGCATTTGGGGGAGGGGGGAAGTACTGGGGACTGAACTCACGGGCAATCAACCACTGAGACACATCCCCAGCCCTATTTTGCATTTTATTTAGAGACAGAGTTTCACTGAGTTGCTTAGCACCTCACTAAATTGCTGAGGCTGGCTTTGAACTCAAGATCCTCCTGCCTCAGCCTCCTGAGCCACTGGGATTACAGACACGTGCCACTACACCCAGCTAGTCTAGGCATTTTTAAAAACCTATTATCTTAGCCTTTACAAATGCTAGATCCTTAAGAAGTTTTGCTGGTCCTTTAGGAAATTAACCATTCCTTCCTCTGTTTATTCACATTATGTGTATCATTTTTTTCTTTTTTCTTTTTTTTTTGTTTTGCAGTGCTGAGGATTGAACCCAGGGCCTCACACATGCTAGGAATATGCTCTACCACTGAGCACCCCCAATCCCACCTTATGTCAATCATTTAACAATATTTACACTTACTGAAGATAGAGACGAAATTTGTATTAGTACAACATTGGACATTCAACATAGTGGCCTACCTCCAAACAATAGAGTTTAAATGAGTGATTTTCTAACTTTAGGCACATAAAAGTTACCAGATCTTGTGAAGAAGGAAAATCCCTAGGTCTCACACACCCCAGATAATTTGACTGGGGTCAAATCAGTATATATGATTTAGAATTCATGGTTAATTTAGGTATTGAACAAACATGTATTAAGTAGCTTATGTGGTAGGTACTATTAAACTTTTTATAGATAAGGAAGTAGTGCCATGGGTATATAAAGTAACTTGCTAAAAAAAAAAGTAGAAAACTTACCGGGGATTGAACTCAGGGGTTCTGAACCACTGAGCCATATTCCCAGCCCTATTTTGTGTTTTATTTAGAGACAGAGTCTCACTCAGTTGCTTAGCTCCTCGCCGTAGCTGAGGCAGGCTTTGAACTCGCGATTCTCCTGTCTCAGCCTCCCAAAGTGCTGGAATTACAGGCGTGCACCACCGCGCCTGGCTAGAAAACTTTTTATAAGAGTCAGGGTCATCAAGAACAGTATCCAAGGTTTGTCATTCATTCATTCAAAACTGATATCTGAATACTATGGGCTTTCAGAAGGCAAATGCATTCACAGGTGCAGTGGTACACACCTGTAACCCGTTACTCGGAAGGATGAGGCAGGAGGATTACAAGTTCTAGGCTAGCCTTAGCAACTTCATGAGACTCCCTGGATTGCACTCCCAGTACCAGTTAAAAAAAAAAGAAAAAAGGAAGTCAAATGTATCCAGACACCAAATGTCAAATATTTCTATTCTCTTAGCTGACAGTCCTACAATGTTTGTCCCTACCAATGCAGTTCTGTAGTAGACATTAGAAAAGGTACAAACCAAGAAGCAAGAGCAAAGGAATGTTCTAGTTTTATTTCTAGAGATAGTAGCACTTCGCTAAGGAATAATTTTTTCCTTTGGCCAATTTTTTTTCCTAGTGAGGAATAACATTTTAAAAGTTGCCCTTTTAATGTCTTTTTTTCTTTTGTAGTGGCTGAGTCGGCCATATTTTAGCTGTTCAGATACCTATCTACCTCTTTAAAATTTATTAACTTTGGTGATCCCTATCAATTGAATTTGAAGTCCCAAATATTTTCAGTTGAAAAGATTCTATTGCCCACTTGAATTTTTTGTTCAATCTCACTCATTTATTAGAATCACGAAGGGGCGGTCCTACTATTTCTGATTTGAATTTTATTTCTTATTTTCCACAAATTTTACAAAAGTCACAATTAAGCATATTTTAGATCAACAGAGAAAGTATTATCATCCTCCAGTACATTCATCAGACATGAAGTCTAAAGAATGGACAAGATTAAACATTTGAAAATACAACACAAAGAAATTAGCCTGGTGTACATAATTTCATACTAGCACATATATTTGTACAAATTAACTATTCACACTCCAACTGGATTCTTTGTCTAGTGCACAAAGCAAGTATTACTTTCAAATTTGTACAATTCAGCAAGAAAAATGTTTTCTCCTACTCTTTCAAGTGCCCCAATGACAGACATCATTCCTAATGCCAATGCCTGTAATTGTCACGCTGTTTTACTACTTTACAGTATGTATACACAAATCAATAAAAACTGCTTCTTGTTAACAGGAGGTCAGTAGACAATCTATTGCTCTGATATGCTCCTTGTTTTTTGCTATCAAGACATACTATTAATCAGATTCACTGAAAAAACAAAAACAATTTGTCATTTGGTATGTTGCCAACTCCATGTGAATCCAAGCTGATTTGCCCCATTTGTTTAGTTTCCATATAATTTTGTTTAACGATACTGCCCTGGAATATATCTGTTCAGTAGTTCAGGTGAAGACATTTCTTAGTAGGGAAAGAGACCTGTTGATCCTGGGGATCTGAGAGGAAGAGAAATCTAACTGGGAAATACTTTTGAGTTTCTCAAGTAAACTAACTCAAGAAGTTTTTTCTTCCTGAAGGATGTTTTCCTTTACCCAGAACTTTGTTCAGTGTTTCTTGAGTAGCTACAATTTAGCAGGGGCTGCAGAGATTATATTACATCCATGTCAACACATACTGCATTCTTTCTTAGGACCAAGTTATGATTTACTTCTATTGAGCTTCTAAGGACAGAGTCTTCCTAGAAAAGCAGAAATATAAGACCAGATGGTAGTTTTATTACTAATTCAGAAGATTCTTTATAACTTATTTTTTTTTAAAACTCAGTAAAGACTGCCATTATGATCTTTTCAACTTTTTTTGGCAGTACTGAGGATGAACCCAGGGACAGGCACAGTGCAACTGAGCTACATCTCCAGCACTTTTTATTTTGATAGTCTGAAACTAGGTCTCACTAAATTGCCAAAGCTACCTTTCAACTTGTGATCCTCCTGCCTTAGCCTCCCAAGTAGCTAGAATTACATGCATGCACCACCATGCTCAGCTCTTTTCAACTTCTTTATTGCTGTAAATCATATTACGAACACACATGGTGTCATCTGATTTACATATATCATCTCCCTTTTTCTTCATAATGATACAATAAAATTAGCCATTATTTTGTTCTTATTGTAGATGCAAAAATTATAAAGCATCTTGTCCAAGGTCACACAGCTAGTAGTGCTAGAATAGGGATTTGAATTCTAGGTCTAATTTGAAGGTAGTGTTCAAGAGGCTGTAACTTAGTCACCACCTCATTAAGTGGTATGTGTATGGAGGTGTAATATCATTATTCTAAATGTTCCTATGACTAATACTAATCCTCCCCCTCACAATTTGCTTGCCTCAAATCCTGTATCCTAAAAATGTATCCCCGGTCCTTATGGAACTAATCTCTCCCTTCTCTTTGCTTGTGTACATTCTTTTCTTCATACATGTGAACTTTTATGAGAACAGACAGTCTGATTCACTTAAGTATTCCTATTCATTTCAGGTAATTTTGATACAGGGGTAGAGACCATCACATTTAATGAAACATTACTCTCAACTGTTATCTGTAACAGTACATTGAAATCATGTTCTAAAGAAGCAAGGATAAAATTAGAGTTAATTTCTACTCTGCTCAAAAATATATTTTTTCTAACTTCTTACATGTTCTTTTTAAATCTCTAGTTTTCTTTCTAAACAGACTGTGTTGAAGACTATTCTTAATTTTCAGGTACTGGCAGATTCCTGCTTCAGTTTATATTATGTGACCTCAAGGTAAATAAAGCACTCCCCTCAAACTTTATTCCCCATTTGCTTTTTAAAAGTTAGCCAAGAAGATGCTATAAACAAATCTATCTGAGATTAAGTAACAGAGCTTTCTCAAATATCCTGAGGAAGTGAGATACTTTTTAATAATTTAGGTTGTTTTGAGAGAGTTTTTAAAAATTGAGGTATAAAGCCTTCTAAGTTTCTAAGAGAATCAGGGGTAAATTCTGCAAACTGGATCTAATTTCCCCAAGTATGTCCTTCCCAAATGAAATAAATCTTTAAATAAGAATCACAACAAAAGAATAAAGCATCCTGTCCAATTACCAAGAAAAAAAGAGTAAAAAGATGATTTCAACCACAGTGGGAGTGTTTCTCATGAAACTAGATACCAAGAACTTCTAAAAGTACACTTTACTTAATTCCACCTCAGTTGCAAAGCTCAGGAGAAAAACACAAGAAAAACTGTTCTACTTCACCACGTGTAACTTTGGGAATTTTATAAGCTATATGAATTGTTACTTAGAGACACATTACAAATGTAAGAACACAAATTGAATAATTACTAATGCTTCACATGATCAAAATATAATGGAAACGTGGGGCTCTGACTCTGAGTTGAGAATTAAACAGCATCGACCATTAAAGACATGACTTCTGTGAAAAATAAAATTCATGGGCTGGGGTTGTGGCTCAGTGGTAGAGCACTTGCCTAGCATCCTCAGTATCACATAAAAAAACAAATAAAATAAAGGTATTGTGCCCATCTACAACTATAATAAATGAATGAATAAAATTCATGTCACAAATTAATGGAAACATGTATTTGCCCTCCCAATCCCCAATCACTCCTAATTTCTCAAGATTAGAAGTGTGTGTGTGTGTGTGTGTGTGTGTGTGTGTGTGTGTGTGTGTGTCTTTTATAAACATTAACCTATCAGCATGATTCTTATAACAAAAACTATGGAGCATGACAGGTACTAATGCCATCTCAATAGTGAGTTCAATTCTCATCTTGGGACCAAAGGATATTTTTAATTAAGGAACCACCACTTCTCAACCCTGTGTCAACAGTCTTTCATTGAATCACTAAGGAAAAACATGGTATGATTTTTCTTGTTGCTGTTATTGTTCACTGCTATGTTCTTAGTACCCATAACAAACATTACAAAAGTAGGCACCATAGTAAATATTTATGAACCAAGATGCAAAATCTAAGAATTCTAGACTAGAGTCTGTTTCCACATTCTGGAAGAAAACAGTGAACCCTTCTTTTTGGATGGAGGTATTAGAAATAGCAAAGAAAGGGTTTTGCCAATATTAATTATCAGGTGGACCCTAGGTGATTGCTGCCAGGAACTGGGCTTCATT
Organism: Xerus rutilus; assembly: GCA_028644305.1. Classification (NCBI taxonomy): domain Eukaryota; kingdom Metazoa; phylum Chordata; class Mammalia; order Rodentia; family Sciuridae; genus Xerus; species Xerus rutilus. The sequence continues at coordinate 35,908,724 of CM053403.1, read as the reverse complement.
CCAAGCATTGCAGTCTTCTGGTGGCTAGATCAGTCACAGGGCAATTAATCTGTTTTTGGCCATCATCCAACACTCCTTCCTCACCAGGACTACCTTACAACTAGCTGTGAAAACCCCAGTGATTGGCACTTCATTGTATATTGACCCTGATTCAGATGTGTCTAGTCTCTCTCTACTCATACTATGAAACTGGGTCAAATTTTAAAGTGGAGGATAATCTGGGCACCACTTTTTTTAAATTATGAATTTAACTTCTATAGCATTGCTGTCTTTTCACATCTAACTCAATGAATATCTACATATTTTTACAGTTATGTAACTACATCTTACTTTGAACACAACTTTAGAGTAGTTTTAACTACTCAGAAAATTAAAATCTTGACTTTTATAATCAATCTCCTAAGGTTACCAATAGGCATAAATAGGCTTAAAATCTCAAAGAAAAATCAAGATATATCTAAGATCTGCCTACTATTCACACAGAAAACAAGAAAATGAAAACAAAAAAGTCAAAAAAAAAAGCCACCAAAAACATAAACAAAACTAGAGTTCTGTCTCTTCTTTAAAAATTTCTCATGAAAGGTGACAAATGTTTCAACATCCTTACAGATTTCACATTTAGAACATCATTAATTCCCTCTGGTTTTTATAGCATCTGATAATTTATATGGTCATTAAGGCTTTAATTCTATACAAAAGAAGGTAGCTTTTGTTTCCACATTCTGAAAAGGAAATGTACAAGAACAGAGTAGAAGATCTTATGCCAGAAAATAAGTGAGCTATCAATAACCAAAAAGATACAGTGCCTCCCTGAAGGGGCTCCTACTAGCGAAAGATCAGATAATTTGGATTTAAAAAATTAATGACTGCAATGGATTAAAGCACATTAAATATATAAAACAAATTCATGACTTACCTTTGGAGGTTGCCAAGGTGCTGGCTCATAACTGCAAAACTGGCAAATAAAACAACCAACATGATCTTACCTTTCTTGTATTTTAAAGAAAGTAGTTGAAGAAGAAAAATTCCTCTTTAAGAATTCCAACTACTGAAGTAAATGGAATGATAGAATTAGAAAACTATCACTTTGCAACATCGAATGATATAATGGATAATTATCAGTTTGCCATTATATACAAGATTAATGAGAAACTAACAAATGACAATCAAGTTAATAGCATCTGAACCTATTAATCAATCTTAACATCATTAAAAAGTGAAAGAACTGGACATATCGTGCCTTCTAACGTGATTTCAATAGGAAGTACACATCACTATTGAATTTAATAGAGGATCTACATCTAACAACTTTAAGAAAATAGAGTAATATAGGGACATGATAAATAATACCATAAAGATGCAGTCCGTTGAGCTGAGGATGTTGCTCAGTGGTACATCACATGCCTAGCCTATACAAGGCCCTGAAATCAATCTCTAGTATCACAAAGGATATAGTCAAATCCATAATGCAGGAAACTCTACAAATTATTTAATTTCTTCAATTTAAAAGTGGCATAAAAATGAAGGGACCAATTTAATTTATAGGCTAACAAAAGATATAATAACTAAATGCAATGGATGAATTTTGATTGGATCCTTTTTAGAATAAACCAACAGAAAAAGGCCTTTTTAAGTATCCAGGGAAAATTTGTGTGTCAAGTATTAGATGATATGGCAGTCACGAAAATAAACCTCTCAGATGTCCAATTTCAGGATGGATAATTTGACAGTACCAGTTGTTGTGGTCTGAATTTACTACGGTCTTCACCTGAGGCCACACTTCCTACTGGCTACTCCCTGCCCATGAACATAACAGAAATACAATGGCAGATCCATTCTTCCCAAGATCTGAGGCTACTTAGAGGAACAAGCACCTTTGGCTTGAGGACTCACCATCAACCCTGCTAATATTGTTTTAACAACTCTGTTAAGATGGAGGATAGGGGCTGGGATTGTGGCTCAGTGGTAGAGCACTTGCCTCACATGCATAAGGCACTGGGTTCGATCCTCAGCACCACATAAAAATAAAAAAGAAAGACATTGTGTCCATCTATAGCTAAAAAAAAATAAAAAATAAAAAAAAGGATAATTTGGGTACCACTTTTAAAAATTATCCCAAGGGCTGAGAATATAGCTCAGTTGGTACAGTGCTTGCCTCACGTACACAAGGCCCTGGGTTCAATCTCCACCCCCTGCCAAAAAAAAAAAAAAAAAAAAAATCCCAAGCATCCTCCCTCTCTCTGTTTCACTACTTATCAGCCCTGTACTGATCTGACAGCTCCCTCAACCTCCTTTTGCTTCCTCCCAAATTTTCCTCAAGTGTGTTCCTCCAATAAATTTTGTGTGCCTGCTTTTCAGAGAACCTCAGCTGAACAAATGATATTCAGGAATTAGTATTAATTCTGTTAGGTATGATCATACTGTGGTATGAATCTCACTACTAGAGATTCATACTAAAATATTTGTAGGTGAAATAATAGGATTGGAATTTACATCCCAGTAAAAAAAAAAAAAGGGGGAGAGAGTTAAACAAAACAAAATTGGTGAGATACTGATGGTTTTCCCTAGTTTCGTGTCTACTGACATGCCCATAGATAGATGTGAAAAATATCAGAGCAGTACTAAAAACTATAATAGCCAAGAGAGACATAAAGAGACATGACAATTAAGTATAAAACAGAAACGTGGATTGATCTTGTAGCATAAAAAGGACAGTAAGGTAAAACTGAGGAAATCTGAATCAAGCATGAACTTTAATAATGTATCAATACTGATTCATTAATTGTGAAAAATGTGTAACACTAGTGTAAAATGTTAATATGGGTAATGATACAGCAGCACACAGATAAACTGTATTGTCTTCACTATTAATAATTCTGTAAATCTGTAATTGCTCTCAAGTTTTACAAAAATAAAGTTATTTAAATGTCATATATAAAAAATAATGACCCTGAATCAATATATACAGTCTTTCATCTTTACTCACAGGGATGCAAATTGTGGATTTCTCCCCACAAATCCACTAGCTATAAAGTGCCACTGATTTTTCTGAGCTCATAAGGGAATAATTTTGAAGATTCACACTCCTCAAGAGGACCACCCTGCAGTGTCTATACACGTTTAAAAAAAAAAAACTCTCAACTTATGAAACATGTTTATTTGTTAAGGTTTAAAAGCTGAAAAAAATGAATTTCAGTTACCAAAACCTTCAGGCAATAACAGATAAACCTTAAAACAGAACAACAAAAATATCATTCCACAGTATCTTGGACTTGAGAATCGATTCGAGTTCCAGAGATAATACTAAACTAATGGGGTTATGTTGAGCTGCCAATGTCCACAATGAAGTTTTTAACTGATAACAATCTTTTGCAATGAAAACAACAAAAGGACTTTTTTTAAAAAAAGTTCACATTGTTATTTATATAATGATACAATGTCCAAAAAGGCATGCCTTTGCTTAAACCATAGAAATGCATAGTGTTAATAGCGTGAAAGCTTTGGCTGCCCCAGAATTACCTGGACTTTGTTAAAACAGATTGCTAGCTAGGCTTCACATTCAGAACTTTCTAATTCAAGTGTTGGGTGGGGCCAAAGAATTTAGTATTTTTAACAGATTCCAAAGTGAAGCTGAATGCTAACAGTGTGGTAAACACACTGGCAGAATATATAATAGATAATGATTATGTCACAAAAGTGAGTGTTAGAGCATAAAGCACTGAGTTTTCCAAACAGACTAGCTTTGTGGAGTTGGGCAAATTATCCTTCCAATCTGTACATCATACAGGTTTTCAAGAATCAAATAAAATAATATATAGCCAGATGTGGTGGCACACACCTATAATCCCAGTGATTTGGGAGGCTGAGGCAGGAGGATTTAAGTTCAAGGCCAGCTTCATTAACTTAGTGAGACACTGTCTCAAAATGAAAAACAGAAAAGGCTGGGGATATAGCTCAGTGGTACAGTACAGTGCCCTGAGTTCAATCTCCAGTATTAAAAACAAAACTCATTTAAAAAATATATAAATATACATATATATACACACATATAAAATGAACCTAACACACCAACGCATGGTCCCTTAGTAACTACTGAATACAATGCTATGCTTAATTGTTACCTGAGTTGTCTAGCTGAACGTAAACCACACTATCTTTTTAAAAAGGATTACAAGAAACAGGAGGCACTTTGAGGCCTCCTATGCTCATCATTACCATTTTCAAAGTGTTTATTCATCCATTAAAATAGTCACTAATTCACTGATTTAAATAATAGTTAATATGAACATGACTGGTATCATTTTATTTTCCATTACTGATTCTTCAGAGTGAATTTCCTGTATCTTTTTCTTTTTTTTTTTTTTTTGGTGTGGGGGATGGGGGGGACAGGATCTTGCTAAGTTATTTAAGGCCTAGCTAAATTGCTAAGACTAGCCTCCACCTAGTGAGCATCTGTTTCAACTCCCCCAGTTGTTGGGGTTACAGGCATGCTCTACCACACCTGGCATCCTATATGTTTGACAGTCTTGTTTGCACTTATTTACAAGAACCATAAAAGAAATAAGACATCTTTCTATTTATCTCTCTGAATAATTTGCATCTATAAATCTAAAATGTTCACTGATGATGTTATATATCTTTGGTTAGACACAATAAATAGTTCACATTTTAAAGAAATGCAAATATTTCTTTGGATGGAAGTTTATAATTTAAAGATGGTGAATTTCATGTCCTCAAATGTGTCTCAACAAGTACAGCAACCCATTACATATGGAATAAGACTATATGGTGAACAAATGAGCAATTTTAACATGAAACATATAATGTAGCCAAAACTTGTTCTTCACATGTTTAAAGTAGAAGTTCACTTTACATTTTTAAACTGCCCTCATATTAATTTTTTTCCTGGTTGCTCAACTACATGACACAAACAGAACTTTTTCCTTTATTTAAAAGCATTATAATGGCTAGAGATGTAGTTCAGTGGTAGGTTGTTTACCTAGCATACATGAAGTGCTATGGGTTCAATCCACAGCACTCGCCAAAAAGAAAAAAAAAAAAAAGGGCACTATTTAGTCATTGGTATTTTTAAAAAGTGAGCACAAAATTATGCATTTGTGTCAGGATTAAGAGGAAAGTTTTTGCTTTCTAGCTTCTTTTTAAACTTTATCTAGTTCAACACCAAAATTAAATGAAGACCATAACCAGTCCTACTCCTCCCTGCATAGAATTTTTATAGAATCTGACATTATAGAATTTTTTTTCCAAGAGCTGACCAAAAAGAAAATGTAACCTCTTATTAAGATGGAGAAACTGGAGGAATGGGATTAAGAAAATATGTGAATAAGCTGGGCATGGTGGCACACAGCTGTAATCCCAGCACTTTGGGAGGCTGAAGCAGAATCAAGAGTTCAAAGCCAGCCTCAGCAACAGCGAGATGCTAAGCAACTCAGTGAGACCCTGTCTCTAATAAAACACAAAAAATAAGGCTGGGGATGTGGCTCAGTGGTCAAGTGCCCCTGAGTTCAATCCCTAGAACCAAAAAAAAAGAAAAGATAATATGTGAATAATTTACAGCTGTTGATAAAATGCGTGTACACATGCATGCACAGAGTCAATCTAGAAGGGAAAAAAATAAGGATTCAATGAAGACTAAGATAAAAGGTTCCAGTTATAATTTTTGTTAATAGGCTTGATAGTGGAAAACATCCTTATATAAGAATTTGAGACATTATCAGGAAGACTGATAAGGGTACTTGTTTACTTGTTAGACATGTATGACATCACAGAGAAGATTTGGAGTTCTAGAAGATTGATTAGCTTGTACAGGTGTATGAAGAATGACATGAGACAAAAGGTTATGTAAACCATTTACTAAAGAAACAAAGTCTAGATTTGCACATTCCTAGACCCCTACTTATCTTTTTCAAACTATGAGAGATCGGAAATTCTTTGAATACCATCAGATTTCATTTATAGTTCCAATTTTGAATTAAAAACCATGTACTTTTATAATACAAAGATAGTTAAAACTTCCAGAGGGAACACATGTGCATTTCTCAATTCAGAAAGTCCATCATTAATCTATTTAGATATTAATGCTGTATTTGTTTCTTAAAATATTATGTCTTCTAAAATAATACATCAAATAAATATTTTCAAGTACTGCATACTGTTTCAATATGATTTACAAAGCCAATTAGATTATTACCATTATCCATTAACTTCAAAAATAAAACCTACGGAGAAGAGAGTTCACTAATAGAATAGGAAGGGAAAAACAAAAACAGACAAAAAACAACCAGCATTGAAAAAATAAATGAAAACTTACTCTTTTATTGAATATTTATTATTTTTCACATGCAAAGCATATTAAAAGTGAATCTATATTAACTTGACTATTCCACAATGAAAACGTATGCAATGGGAATGATCAAAAAGTCTACACAATACTAATATGTTCAATAAATTATCTGGATGTTTTTCCATGAATATTTGGGTTATCTGAATTACCTGGTTTTTCAACAGAATATTAAGTTTTTGTTTTCACATGGTCTCTGCCAGTTCTGATAGCTACTTCTTAAATTTAGGAAAAATAACATGAAAGAAGATACCCTACATAGCATAGCCAAATCTTTTAAAAAACAAGTTCACCAAAAAAGTCATATATCTTATTAGGTGTCCAAAGGAGAAAACAAAAGACAGGTACTTAATGTCCACCAAATGATCATCACTAATTTTCTATTATTATCAGAGTGACTGCCCATATGTGAACTATAGATTAAAGACAGTTTCAATATTTAAACATATACCATTAATCAGTAACATATATGGAAATACTAACTTGAAATCATATTTGAATATTATCAACAGTTTGGTGTGTCTGATATACACTGAATTCTTTTCCCTTCATTACTGCTTTAAATTCCTTAATAATGATTTTCCCCTAATGTATAATTATCTAAAAACATATGCTAAGATACTTCTTATTATGCATCAGTTCTTTCTCTCCATTGTTCAGTAAATGCTGCACCAAATTAAACAATACCTATTAACTAGATCTAAAAGACAATTTCTGGATAATTAATTTAAAACACTTTTGAATGAACTATTCAGATTGTACAGGCTAATGCTGGCTAGGGCTATGTATGCTCTGTGCTACTGAAACACACTATATAGATGGTACACTGCTAAATATAAGACTTGGTCCATGTCCATTTATTTAAAAATTCTGTAACACCTTTAACAGTATACCCAGGTGACTAATAAATACTTGCTGAAATAGATATGAAACTTTAATACAACCCTCACATACACACTTTTACAAACTCACACATAATTATTGTGTGGGGAAAAGAAGAGGGTATGATTTCAACTTAGATATATCAAAGAAAATCTGAATAGCATGGAGGAAGGTGCCTTTGTCAATGTGCTTATTTAGCAAATTTGCTATTAATATAATGCTTTAGGTTTAATGGAACAAAAGAAAAGTGTCACAGTAGTTCTTAGAAAAGTGTAAGTTAAAATTCTCATTAATGGGATGTCTTTTACTTATAAGAACATACTTCCAATGCAAAAGAAGTCAAGCTTTGCTGTTACATATCAGGATTGATACAGATATATATTGAGAATGTTAACACAAATCTGAACAACTTATTTTAAAGTTCTGAAACTTGAATGCTAATTCTTTCTCATTTAACATATTCCGTCTAATGAAAAACTGATGTCCTTGGTTTCATATACTTCAAGAATGAAAATATACGCCTAAATCTTGGAACAAGTTAACAAAATCATGATTAGTTATTAAATAAGTGCCAACACTACTTGGAACTTATAGTTACTCAAAACCATAAAACTACAATATAAAATGTGAAGGTTGTTTAGGACATCAGACCAATATCAAATTCAAGGTCTTCACTGTTTTGTCTTATGGTATGGACCATATGGATGCTTCTACTACATGGACTTGTACTATTTTCAACAAAGTAAAAGTGGACTCAAAATTTTACATTTAATTTCTAATTATAAAAATCCAGACTACTCCAGAAAACAAACCAAATATAACTGAGGTAGGTTTTTCACCTTAAGAATACATTGTGCTTCTATCACAATTAAAGACTTTTTAATTTATTAAGAAGAAAAAAATAACTACACTGCTTCATGTGCTTGCCCCAATACTTAATTGTCTACATTTTCAACTACTGGGACAAGTTTAACAGTGCTATAATCTATCATTTAGTAAATCCCTCAGATTATTTAAAAATACATATCACGAATCCTCCCTCTTCCTTTCTAAAGATGACTATATTACAATAAAATTATCAATAATTCTAGAAAAATGAAATAAAGATTAGTAGTTATTTTCAAATTAATTCATATCAGAATTAGGGAGGCAAGTCATGTTCATTTTAAAGATAATAACCTTTTGGAAAATGACGTCATAAATACATTAGAACTCTGGATGTACTTTATTATGCCACAAATTCCCAGGAGTTAAGTAATATTTCCTAATAGGACTAAATTTCATAAATTACTTGTACTTTACTGAGAATAACAAATTTTCTAGGGCAGTACTCATCATTTAAATTACCTTTTTAAAATCTCAACATTTTAGCAGATCCTACTTCATTTTTCAACAGGGTAAATATCTGTATGTGAAATACATACACATTCTAAGGAGGTGGGGTATGGACTGCATGTGAAATGCTTTGCCTAAATTGCCAGGCTCCTGTATATGCCCTTAGTATCATTAAGGTAAAAAAGCAAAACTCATTTCTGAAAATGTTCCCAATAAAAGAAAGGGAAAATTTCAAAATAGCTCAGTCTTTAGAAGTATTTATAACTGATACAACTTTAAAAAGTAAAACGAAAGGTTCCTTTGTCTACATATGAATTAAGTAGAAAATTTAAAGTAATTCTTTTATTGAAAAACCAATATACTGATATATTTAAGGTTGAATACTAACAAGCATCTTCACAACATCTACAGGGTAAAGAAGAATTAGGAAATGGGGGCATTTCTGTCATATACCTAAGGGTGACTAAAGAGAGATGAGTACCTTACAACCAACGTGGTAATTAAGCCTAGCACACTACCTTGACAAGAGGGCAGCAGATCAAGGAAGTGCTTAATAATAATTCTATAACTATACCAAATTTGTAATCTAACATTGAGCAGTAAACATTTATATGGACATAAAGCAACTGCCCCCCAAACCAGGTTAATCATTAAATAAACTAAAAGAAGGAAAATACAGGTAGCTAAAATTGTCAATTTCAAGGTCTTCACTGAAAATTACTGCAGTAAAGACACAAACAAAATAGTAGCTGATTCCAAAACTAAGTTATAATCAGAATCATCCAATTATAAGCTTTAAAAATTCTTGAATCCAGGATCTCAACTTAAACCTATTCAGGAACTAAAGTCAGGGATTTTTTGTAGTTTCTCAAGTGATTTTGGTGATCAGCCAATCTTGAAACTTCTAAAGTGGGGAGTGGAAGAAAATAAATTAGGTGAACATAGAAATTTTCAGAATTTAACATTTGATATAATTACTCCACATTTTCTCCCAATTATCTTATCTTCCCTATTTTTCTAACAGTGAATAAATGCATGAGCTTACAAGAAAAGGAAAAAAAATAGGGTAATCAAAATGGGTTTTGTTCAAGCCACTTTCATACATTGATGGGATAAAAGGACATCAGTACTACTGCTTGAGATTCATTACCAGGCAGACATTCTTAATGATGTTAACGAAGGGAGTAGGCTCTTACTCAATATAAAAATATAACGTAAAACAACCCTAAGTATTAAAGATATTTAATAGAAGAGATTATGTTTATAATTCTTAAAAAATAACTTTTAAAAAATTTCAGTGTTAAGAAGAAAAAGCCCTTACAACTGGGATAGGGAAATGGCCTCATGAGAAAAACTGTCATAGTGTTTTCCTAACTTGGAAATTAGGCAATGCACTTAGTACTGCTTCTGCTTACGTATTGTTAAAATATGTATAAATGTCTTAAGTGTGAACAAGTATTTTGTTTCTGATTTTCACGCATATGGAATAAATAATAAAATGCTGGATTTTCTTCTTAAACAATGAAATTAAACATACTTTTAAGGCCTGAAGAATAAACAGCTTTTTAAATATCCCATATTCACTAATAAGCCTTGGAACAATAAAAAAAAAGTACCTACACAGGAAATTACAGATTAACATTACAACTATGTTTTTAAGAAATGAAGTAATTGAAAAAAATTTCAATATTCAAAGACAAAATAGTAAACTCACTTACTATAGCATAATTCAAGTATTCTCTTAATTTTAGCCAACTAGAACATGATATTAAGTGACTTTTTATAATAGCTTTCCTTTAAAAGATTACTGTTACACAAAATAGTGCAACTATTACTTGTTACTCTAAATCATTTAGAATAAGTGGAAAGAACAAATGACAGTAGACAAAGACCTTAATGTCTGTCTTCAACACATAAAAGGCTGCACACATTAATAAGGTGTTTGTAGGTAATTCCCCCAAATATTTGAATTCATGTAAACAAAGACTATGTATACACCTTTATGGAAAAAATGTACTAACAGATAAAATATATTCAAATGACTGTGACTTTAAACCATATATTATTTGAATACCACGCAAAACCAAAAGAGACATTACCTATCATTTCAATAACTGAAAGATGTTACTTATTCACGAAATAAAAGATTGATGCTTTTTTAAAACTAATAATGAAAAAGAAATATTTTGAAAATAAACATCCATTTTCTAGAAATAAATATACATAGTTATTTTAATGTATTGCAGCATAGGAATATCGTCCTAGCATTAACCATGACATTCAATCAGTAGTTATTAAAAAATATTTTTTTCCATATTGGGCCTCAAATCTTCTACCTTGTCAACTGCCCAACAACTTTCAAAAGAGTTTTATTTTCCTGCTTTAGTTGTTCATTTTCATCTTCTATGTCATCTAGGTCCTTAAAAGGGAGAAAGAAAGGAAAATAATACTTGTTAAATACTTAAAAATATTCTAAAAGAGATTTTAAAACATTTTTAAGCACACAAAGATAATTTATTTAATCAGTTAATTTTAAAATGAGGAAAAATTCTACAAATAACTTAATGGATTAAGTGAGCATCCATTACTTGACTTTTCAGTGTTATCACAAGTATACGGGCCAATTCTTTTCAGATCACTCAGTTTTTCAAAGGAAGTCAAAAGACGGAGTTTTAAAATAGCAAATCTTCCAATTTAATTACTGTAAATAACTTAATTTTTTTAGTTAAAAACAAATTCCATTCACCTCTTCAAAAATGAGGGCTAAACAAAATGTATGTGTAGGCCATACATGGTATATGGCTTGTGTTAAATTAGGCATCAAAGGGTACGCATTCAAGTTCCAGACATACTCCTACCAATTTTTTTTTTTTTTTTAAATACTGGGGAAGGACAGAACCCAGGGGTGCTTAATCACTGAGCCACATCCCCAGCACTTTTTATTTTTAGACAAGGTCTTGCTAAGTTGCTAGGATTACAGGTATGCACGACCATACCTGGTACTGTGTGTGATCTTTAAAGAGTATATTTGGGGATAACACTGAGAAGATGACAGACTGAGGCAATCAGAAGAGGGGATCTGACACATATAGAATCAATCTGGTTCAATTTATATGTTGAGCTTCTTCATGGCCATTTGTTTGAGGGAGAATTGTAAAGGTGAAAAAAACTGGAAGCTACTAAAGTAGGCATTCACTTTCCAGCTTTAAAGTATATGATCGAGCAATATGTTCCTTATATTAATCCTAGCCTCAAATATACAACCATCTAATTAATACTAAAACAATTCCCTATAAGGTTTAGTTTACAAACATTATTTCAAGGCAGACTATATATCAACTGTTAGAAAAGCAGACATTTATATATTTATTCTTACTATTTATAATACTAGAACTTGACAATTTGAATCACAAGTATGCTATAGGATAGCAGCATTCTCATAAATTTAGTACACTGTCTTAGACAATTAGGCAAATTATTTAAAAACTTACAAAAATCAGAATTTGCATTTATTTACAAACTGAGGTTAGGAAACAATCTGTTCAAACAACAACTAAAAATATGGGGTTCCTAAAATTATCACAACTGAGATCAACTAAAATTAAGAATTAAATGATGCAATATGTTAATACATTATTACTAGATATAAACTTGGTAAGGGATTTTATCCTTTTTAATACTCACAATGCCTAAGAGCGCAAATACATTGCAAACATCAAAAATATTCACAAAATTTTTTGAACAAATGATAGCACAAATAGAGGAATGCCTGCGTTGGAACCAAGACGAAAGGCTTTCTAATACCCGAAGTCAAATACTGGCTCAGTCCATGACTGTATGTAATCTAGAGCAAGTTCAACTTTGAGTATCACTGTCCTCTTCTAAAACCTGTACTTATTGTCTTTGAACTTAATGAAAACAATTCTGCACATAACGGAGCTATCTTTTCTTCTTTCATGGTTATAGTTAAGACTGGATTGGGGTCTGCTCCTTTTCTCCTTGAAGTAAATATTTCTTTCCTCCATCTTTATCTAAATTCCTGTAAGAAGCAAAATTATGGGATTTTTTCTCATCACCACTATAAAGGTATGACCTGCCTGCTTCTTAAGCATCAAGTAAATTCTGGGGCTGGGGGTGGGGGTATTTAAAAAAAAAGAGCTATAGAAAGGAATAATACAGAACTTGGAACCTAAGCCTAAAGTTGGAAATGTACTAAGTACAACTAGATACAAAAACTGGTGAAATTATCTACAAAGACATCTGGAGTTCCACTTAATGATAAAATACCAATTCTTTATTGATGCATTTCTGTGCCAATATCCATTATTATATAAGCTGCCTCTCACCTCCATACTCTTAATGAATGCAAAACAAATACATTTCATCAGTCCATCCCCAAAAGAATAAAATTGAGTTAAATGGATCGTTGCTCAGAAGAAATCAGTTTATGAAATGAATAATGGTTCTCACCACAAATTACTCTCATTTAAAAAAGAACAAAATGAGCAATGCAATTAAATAATTTCTTCATATTTATGTATTTTCATCCAATTGCCAAAAAAGGGCAACCTGGGAATTGAAATATGTGACATACTTACTCTATTTAACAAATCAATTTCTTCCTTGAGTTTTCCAATCATTTCTTCTTTATCTTGCATCAGTCTCACAAGTCTTAGGTTTTCTTGCCTTTCTCTTACTACTTCCTAGTAAATATAATAACAGCATTAATTGGAAAGTAACTGGTTATTTATAATCTTAAATGGCACACATCTATAGGTAATGGCAACAGATTCTAATCATAGCTAAATCGCCTAATACCATTGGTAAAGATTCTCAGATCCTTTTAACCAAAGTTTGACATTGAGTGCAAGATTGTTAGAATGCCATTTATTTCTCAGAGTAGATTGTTTATAATCATTTTTTAAAAATTTAAAACATCTGTAAATTAAAAAGGAAAAGGTAAATTTTAATTTTTTCACTCTCCTCTAGAAAGAGAACTTGTAGTAGGCACATGGCATGTGCCTATATAGTCCCAGCCACCTGGATTGCAGAGTCAGGAGAATCACTTGAGCCTATAAATTTGAGGCCAGACTGAGCAACATAGTGAGATCTGATCTCAAAAAGAGGCAAAAAGGCACACATTTGTGAAGTTTGGTAAAGTATTTTAGATATATGAAGATTTCCAATGAATTCCTTAAGACACTTGGTAAGAGAAGGAAGAGCCCACACCAGTAAAGAATCAGAGAATGAGGGGAATACAGGAATTGTAAAATATGTTTCTGATGATACCCATATTTACTCAATTCTTTAACAAATGATCAAAGATTCAATGACTAACTTTATTTAGCTTATCACTGCTGTTATGAAGTACCTTTTTAAAATGAGTCCTGCTTGAGGAAATTAAAATTTTTATTAAAAATATAAAGTTTAAAAACTAGGGATATGACTTACGTATTTTCCACTGAAAATTCTAAACTGAAAAACAATGGTCCTTAATTTCACTTCTGATTCTGCCAGTTACTGACAATTGATTCTATTTGGACAATATAGTAAACACACAGTAGAACATATTGCCAGATCAGACAAAGATTGTTTAATATATTAGAAATTTACACACTTAACGATATATTAGAGATTTACATACTCAGTAGAATAGGAATAACCACTAAATATTAAGGATACAAGATTTTGCTCCTTTCCTAATGTGTTTTTTGTACTGGGGATTGAATCACCAAGCCCTTTATTTTTTAGTTTGAGACAAGGTCTTGCTAAGTTCTTAAGGCCTCTGCATACTGCTGAGGTGGGCCTCCAACTTGTGATGGTCATCCCTCAGCCTCCCAAGTGACTGGGATTACAGGAGTGTGCCATCAAGCCTGGTCTAAAGTTTTATACATCATCAAAATTGGAAAGAAAAATTTTAAGGAAGTTCAGAAAATACCCTGTCACAATGTATCTAGAAACTAAAACATAGGACAGTGATTAAAAACTATTTGACTATACGTAGAAATATGAATCAACATTAGTGTCTCTCATTAGTATCCTGTTCTTTTTCCCCTTTTGGCACTATCTCTCCCCAGCAAATTTCAATTTATTTTCTCTTAGCTACCTTAAAATTGAAAAAGAAAAATCCTGATGATATATTCATTTTATCAATCTTATATATAGCATACCTTTTCAAGATCTTCAATTTTCTTCTCCAATGTGCTACTTGAGACCAAATTACCCGTAACATTTGCATCTCTGTTGTATCTACTGAACCCACTTCTGTCTGTTCGGGTATATCTACTTGAGACATCATCTTCAGAGGCAGTAGTTGTGCTATGGAAATAAAAACATTTGATAAAAGTCTCTAGTATTCTACAAGAAAAATGCCAAGATGTATTCAGCTGACACAACAAATATTCCCCAAGGACAAATGACTATAATATAATGATGACAAAAATTAATCATCATTCCAACACAATAAGAAAAATGTAAAAGAAACATTAATTCTTTCAACCAGTATCTACTGTGTAGCAGACACTGCTGAGTATTAAAGATGTTAAAAGCAAAAACAGATATGGATTCTACCCTTCAGAGAGGTTTCAGTTAACAGGAAATACAACCAATTATAATATAGTAGCAATAAGACCATTTAAAGATAACACCAGCATAGAGTACCGTAAGAACTATGACAAAGTAGATCTCCTAGACAATCTGTGGTGAATAACCACTCTCCTTTCCTTTTTCTTTTAAAAATCTCAATCCCTCATGCACCAATATTTTCATAAAATAAAATTAAAATGATGTTGGAAAATACAAGTAAAAAAGATCATACAAGAATTTTCATTGAGAGTATGCATATAGGCAATTCAAATAGAAACCTACTCTCACATTAGTAACTTTTATCATTCCACACTTCCAATTTAACCAAAAGTTATGAGTAAAAATCAACTCTTCAAAATAAATACCAATTTATATACTGAATAGCATATATATTAATATTTAAAGTTTTTAATGTACTAAATGAGTTTGTTTCTTGCTTACTGTATTAATGCATCTATTACTACAAAATTATCCCAAAAGTTAGTGACTTAAAACAATATACATTATTATCTCAAAGTTCCTGCCAATAGGTGATTCAGAATGACCTTAGCTGGGTGTTTATGATTCAATATCTATCTCATGAGTTCTCAGTCAAGATGGTCAGTGCTATAGTCATCTGAAGGCATGATGATTTGAAAAAGAAAAATACTGATGATATATTAATTTTATCAATCTTATATATAGATTGATAAGTAGATCTTAGATCTCCTAGACAATCTGGATTGACTGGGCTGCAGAATTCTGCTTATAAACTCACTCATAGCTGATGGTGAGAAAACAGATTACTGAGTTGTACTGAGTTCCTTACTGGCTATTGGCCAGAGGTCTCAATTCCTCCCTATGTGGGTCCTTCTAGAGGCCTGTTCATCACATGGCAAATGGATTCCAGAGAAAATGACAAAGCAACCAACCAAGGCAGAAGCTGCAGTGTTATAATCCAATCTCAGAAGTGACATACTATCACATTGGCCACAATGTGATAGTATGAGAGGGGATTAAAGAGGTAGGGCTGGCTCATTGGAGGCTATATTGGTATGAGAGGGGATTAAAGAGGTAGGGCTGGCTCATTGGAGGCTATATTGAAGGCTGGCCACATCATTTATTAATTTATCTAATATAGGTTGGACTAGTGACAGTGCCACTCACAAGAAATGAACATGTATGTAAAATCTATGCTTTGTTTTAATAGCACTCAAAGAAACTAATACTGTGGGAGTATGTTGACAGGAACAGGAGAGATTTTAAAGCAATTTTAGCAAACTCAGCATATTCATTTTTAAGAAAGTTTATCTAAAATGCAGAAAATTTGCTCTTTAACATTTATCTTTGATCTGTCACTGGAAGCCAGCTGTAATACTTTATCCAGAAAAACTATGGTGAAATCTAAAATAACTTCTGATGAAAAACTATTTCTGATTTATGAATTTTCTGCTCATTGTTAGGTCTGGTCAGGGTCTAAGATGCCCAATTAAGGAAACTGGTCAGCGGAGCTGCAAGCCAAATGTGACGTCACTAGTGGACACGCCTCCTGTCAATCAGCGAGTTTTCCTGACCTATCCAGGAAGGACTCTGGCCTTCTCTTCCTGTTCCCAAGCCCTCCCCTTCCTGACCGGGTTTTCTTGAAATTCTCTATGCACGGAATCTCCAATGCCATTTCTCCCAACACGCTCTGATGGACGGGGGATTTGGTCCGAGGGTGCGCATTCCAATAAAGCCTTGCCAGTGGCTTAATTCATCTTCTCCTGGTCATGTAATCTTTACAGTCATATATTTTATTTTTATGGAAAATAAAAATTTATAAAATTTTATGGAAAATTACATTTGTAAAATTTCTTATAAAATTTGTAAGGTATCTGAGTATAACATTTTCAAATGTGCGATACCAAGATCACTACTACCTATTTTACTAATTATTACTAGATTATAGAACCCATCATACCAAGGCACAGAAGAAATATCTGCCTAAATTTCTAACATTGTTTGTCCTTCAATGTTGTCTGCCTTTGAAAAGCATTTTACATTACTGCCTTGCACAGAATGCTGTTTTTTTAAGTGAAGCCATCAGTTAAATAAGTCTAATTCAAATATATAAAAAGCTGAAGACCAAACTTGTTTCATATCTTTTTTTTTTTTCTTTTGGTACCAGGGATTGAACTCAAGGGTAGCTCGACCACTGAGCTACATTCCCAGCCCTATTTTGTGTTTTATTTAGAGACAGGGTCTCACTGACTTGTTTAGTGCCTCACGGTTGCTGAGGCTGGCTTTGAACTTGCAATTCTCCTATCTCAGTCTCCCAAAGTGCTGGGATTACAGGCATACGCTACCACCCCCGGCTGATTTCTTATCTTCCAAAAATGCTGAGAGTTCATCCCAAAGTTCAAAAACTCGGCTGAAATTTTCCCTTTAAAAACCAACATATATTTCAACATATAACAGTTAATGTTTAATTATGTTCTTAACATACAACAAATGACATTTATTTAAAATGTTATTTAACAAGTTAATATTTAATTTTTTAGAAATCTCAAATTTAATGCATTGTGTTTAAATAATTCACAGTGAACTACTGTTAATTCAGTTGATAGGGCAAGCATACATACATTCAACTGACACAGCAAGACTTCCTCAAGGAAAGAAGCATGACATTGATTATATTCTGGCACAATCTCCAGCACACTTTTGTCATTACCTCTGTATAATTAGAATGTATTACTATAAAAGCAAAGCAAAACTTCAAACCACATTTATTAATACTGTAGCCCTTCAGAGTTTTATATATTTTAGTGCAAACTGTGTTTACCAGTAATGAAAAATAAATTCTTATTTCACATCATTGTCATGTTAACAAAATCAACACATTCATAAAATTTTAACAAAACTCCTTATTTGTCAATGGTAAGACAAATGAATTTTGTTAAAAGTATTCTCCTAAATGTATCAAGCTATGGTGTTGCTGGAAACTGGTACACAAGTTACCTTTCTGCTACAGATTCAACTAATATTTCCAAGCAAACATTTTATCTTATTACTTATATAGTTTTTTTAATGTCAACAATCTAAAGTGAGACTTTATTGAAGCTCACAATATACTATTTTACATGTAAAATCCTGAACATTTGCTTTCATCAACTTTTTAAAATAATAATAGTCTTTAAAATACTAAATTTGAGTTTAGACATTTATGTCATACATATACAGGCCACTTAAATTCTGGTGGTTTTACTATCTCAATAGCCAGTATAGCCTCAAATAATCCATGGTTTTATGGTTTTAGCACTTCTCCATCAATTATGACTAAAACTTGATCTCAATCATATAAAGAGATAATACTTCTCAAAAAAAAAAGAAAGAAAGAAACGAAACGACAACAGCAACAACAAAAAAAAACCTAGTACAAACTCCTTTGGTCTGTATCTTTAAAAATTACTTCCACCATCACACTGTTATCATTTAGTTTATTACTACTGTCACATTCAGAAAACATGTTATCTTTTTTGTCCAAAAAGACCAGTAAAGCTTGCTTTGTTATCAGGAAATCAGAATTAAAAATAATGTTTTAGTTCTAAGATTTAGATAATATAAAAGCAGAAACTTAATGAAAACTATATATATATTTTTTTTTTAATTTTTTTTTTGGTACCAGGGATTGAACTCAAGGGCATTCGACTACTGAGTCACACCCCTAGCCCTATTTTGTGTTCTATGTAGAGACAGGGTCTCACTGAGTTGCTTAGCACCTCGCCATTGCTGAGGCTGGCTTTGAACTCGCGATTCTCCTGTCTCAGCCTCCCTAAGTGCTGGGATTACAGGCTTGTGCCACCGTGCCTGGCTTTATTTATATTATTATAGATTTATTTTTAATTATCTATAGACCAAAATGTAAATCTAACAGACTGATTTTTCAAATAATAAATGCTTACATTTTCTTCAATTTTTATACATTTCTGAGTTACAAATGACTAACATAAAAATGTTGTAGATGGTTAAGATAGTGTTGCTGAGCATGACTAGCATGCAACTCATCATGGCACTTGAATCAGTCTGTTCCTACGCACAGAAAAGTCCACTGATCATGCACTTGGAAGTGATGATAACAGTGCCAAATGCAACTTTGGTTACTTTCTTTCTTTTCTTTTTAGTACTAGGGATTGAGCTCAGGGGCTCTCTGCCACTGGGCTATATCCCCAGTCCTTTTACTTCAAGACAGGATCTTACTAAGTGACTTAGGCTAGCCTTAAATTTGCAATCCTTCTGCCTCAGCCTTCTTAGTTACTGGGATTGCAGGTGTGATCTATTGTGCCTGACTACTACTGATTCAGGTTTCTAAATATTCATTCTAGTGTTCTTTACTTAGCTGGTCAAAGATAGGTAAGAGACAAGTTCAAGAGCCACACTCTGAGTATCACTACTCTAGAAAATGTTTAAACTTAGACTAAAAGGAGGACTAAGAATGTGCAAATACCCAAAGCAAAGAGTATGTAGACCATTTGAAAAACAAAAAAGTCCAATAAGAGGTCAGGTATGAAGCTAGAAAAATAAGCAGGATACCTGAAAGTTATTTTATATAATAATTTAAACTAATGGTCTCCAAACTTGTTAATTACATACCCATGTTGATATGTATATTTACTTATATGTCATTTTATAGGATTTATAATATGATCATATAAAACTTATAAATATCCTGTATCACAAAAAATAGAACATAAAGGGATGAAAAACCTAAAATTGAATTTTTAATTATTTATGGTATAAACATCTGTTCTCACAAAAACTGACTATATATTGTCATCATTTCCATTTTTCCTGAGGTTATGTGATGTTGGACATCAAACCCAGGGCCTCATGCATGCTAGGCAATCATTCAACTACTTAGCCACATCTCCAATCTTACCTTCATCATTTCTGAAGATCTTATTTTAACATTTTGTGATAGCAATTTAAAGAGCTATCAGTTTGCATATCTGACTCTTAATGGCTATCATATCAAAAGACATGGATCACAATATGACAGAACTAAAAAAAGAATTTCACTTAAAACCTCAAAATCAGCCTATTTTCTTCTTAACTTAGGAGAAGAGATTTTATTTTGTGTCTCTTGCCAGCTGAATGACCAACATTTTTGCAGTTACATACTTGGTTTGACTTAACCATTTTGTGAGTAATAACTAGATTAGTTCATAAATCCATTAAACAGACATTCAAATTATAGTATCATGTAATATTCAGAAAGTGAACAAAGCATACTTCTTAGGATATCTTCAGTATCAAGTAACCATCTAACATATGAAAAAAGGATGACTAACTAGTAAACAGTACAAGTTATTAAATACAAATGTCTTAATGTTTTTCAGGAAAAAAGGTAAACACAAATAGACATTCTAATAATTACCTCTGGCACCCTAGCATAACTCTACTTTGGCAACTACTGGTTTAGGCTTCATATAAAAGTTATGGGAAGTCATTAAAGCAGGGAAAGTTACAGAATCATTTTTTTAAAAATGAGCTGGAGATAAACAAAACTAGAGGCAGAGAGGCCAGTTTGGTGGATACTGAGATTTTCCATGTAAAAGATGATGATGTCCTGGTGTGGAATGGTGGCAACAAGCAATTCAGGAAATAAACTCAACCATCCCTGGTGAATGACTAAATATAGCTTAGATAGTTTTAAAAAGTGTCATAAACAATGACACAGTTTCTGGCTTTAGCAAGAGTGAATCCACATTCACTACTAAAATTCATCAAAGTTCACAAATTTATTTTTTTTTAACATGATGAGTTTAGTATACTTCTCAGATATCTAAAAGCAGATTGTTATGTTTTGTTTCACAGTGCTGGGGATTAGACCCAGGGGCACTTTACCACTATACTACAATCCCCAATCCTTTTTATATTTTATTTTGAGATAGGGTCTCACTTAGTTGCTGAGGCTGACCTCAAACTTGTGACATTCCTGCCCTAGTTACCCAAGCAGCTGGATTACATATGTGTACCACCATGTCCAGCTTTCTAGAAGTAGATGTTTAATAGTTGTTGGTTATACATGTATGAAGCTAATGATAGGGAGTCATCAGCACATGTATAGGTAGTAACGGGAATAAATGAAATTTCTAATACAGATATAATAAACAAAAAATGGAGAGTTGATAATGCTAATGCATAAAGAATAGATACAGGAAAGGAAGAACTACAAAGACTGAGAAATACCAACAAAACGACAGGAAGAAAGTCAAGAGTAAGATACCAATGAAGTCATGCTGTTACAGAAGAGCATTAGAAACATTTTAAAGGATCCTTTTTTCACATAAAAAAAAATAAGCCCAGTACTAATCTCCTCCCATAGAGATGAACCAGGACAACAAATGAATAACCATACTTCCAGAACAGTGACTGAGAGAGAACAATGAAACCTGGCAAGGGAGTGGCAAAAACTCTCTAAGGCATGGAGACCCGGGATGACAGCACAGAGACAGGAACAAAGCACAAAGGAAGAACAAAGCTTACTGCAAGTATGACCCCTGCTCCCACCATAGTCAGGTGTAACTCCACATTGCCAGGAAAGGTAAACAGGACAGCTCCATAGGACCCTCTGTCATCACCATGGGCAGCAGCAGTTCTAATAGTTCCACAGTCCTCACTAGCTCTGAAGTCAGTTTGGAGAACTGCTTCAGGTGTGACCGCATTGCTCCAAAGAAACTCAAGTTGAATCCTCTTCCAACTCCCAGAGTTCAAAGTGCAACAGCATGAAGCCATCTGAAAACGGAGCTATCAAAATAGTATTCTGCCTAGGGATAAGTAGCCACTGCATCTTGCCATCTCTGAAGCCCCATAAGTGTTCTACCACACTTGCATAAAAGACTGAAACTTCATGAGCCCAGCTAGAACCAGCTATGCAATTGTGATTCCAGCACACCAGTACATATGGAATCCCTTCAGGATATAAGTGACCCAGCCCCAACCAGGGGAACCAACAATCTCTACCATGGGGGCCTGAGGATCCATCTCCTCTACACCCTCCTTATCCTTAGTGCCTCAGCTACAGAAGCAGCCATCAACACCACTCTATGAGGCCTAAGGACATGCCTCTCAGTCATTTGTGGCCCCAGCATTGCATCAGTTGCCACCAGAGGCCTCACAACTATTACAGATCACCTCATGAGGCCTGAGAACAAGCTCTTCCATGACCTATGGCCCCAGAATTACAGGCACCATTGCCAGAGGTGCTGGCACCACAAGCACAAGCTGATAATGAACACGGTCCTTTGGAGCCAGCTGCCTCAGCACTGTGGCTACTGCCACCACCATTAGTGCTCACCTCCTGAGAGCCTGAGGAACCCTACCTACAGCCTGCATCCCTAGCCTTGCAGCTAACACTGCCACCACCATCAGCACTTGCCTCCTCAGGGCCTATGGTCACACTTCTGGCAGCTTATATTCATGCAGAGATGCACTGCTGCCTCCATAACTTGCAGTCTTGACCACTGAGACATTCACACACACTGATGATGACGACTACAGCTGAAGAAGTCACACAGGCATTATACACTTAGAACCAAAGCCAAAGCCCAAGACTACCCAACAAACACCCTACAGCCTATGTAAAAGTAAAGTAGTTCCTTGCAAGAGCTAGTACATAAAATTAAAAGAAGCAACTGTTATATACATAGATATCCAGAGATGGACATTTATATCCAGAAAGCTAAAATAATGTTAAGCAGACTCAACCAAAAATGATACTCCGTAAAAGACACACTAGAGTCAAATTGTCAGGTCAAAGAAAAAGAGAATTCTAAAAACAGCAAGAAAAAAGCATCAAGTAGTTGGGGCTGGGATTGTAGCTCAGCGGTAGAGCGCTTGCCTCGCATGCGTGAGGCCCTGGGTTCGATCCTCAGCACCACATACAAAGCAATAAAATAAAGACATTGTGCCCATCTACAACTAAAAAAAAATATTAAAAAAAAAAAAAAAAAAAAAAGCATCAAGTAACATATAAGGGAAGACCCATTAGACTAACAGTAGATTTCCTGCAGGCTAGAAGGAAATGAGCTGATATATTCAAAGTTTGAAAAAGAAAGAAAAGAAACAAAACAAAAACACTATACCTAGTGCAGTTATCCTTCAGAAATGAAGAAGTAAAGACTTACCTAGAGAAGCAAAGATGATGACAGAATAGTGATCACTAGAAACTAAGAGGGGAGGCAGGAGAGAGGTCTTAGACAACGAACACCAAAACACAGGAGGAATCAGTTACAGTGTTCTATACCATAGTAGGGTTACTATAGTCTACAACAATTTATGATACATTTAAACATAATTAGAGTCAAAAGATTCCTGATAAATGATCGAGATAGAATGTTAATTACCTGACTTGATCATTATACGTTGTATACTGAATTTACTAGACCTTGTAAGTATGTATAAATATGTCAATTAAAAAGTAAAACAGGCTGGGGCTGTAGCTCGGTGGTAGAGCCCTTGCCTAGCATGTCTGAGGCACTGGGTTCAATCCTCAGGACCACATAAGAATGAATAAATAAAATACAGGTATTATGTCCATCTACAATTTTAAAAAATTTTTTTACAAAGTAAAACAGTATTTTTAAAAAAGTTTATTAACACTTTAAAAATCTCTTTTCACAATATGCTAATTAACACATAAATAGTACTCTTACTCAAGTTTAAAAGCAAGAAATAATTATTACTGAAAAATAAAATCAGTGTTTTATATCCCCAGTATGTATCAGGTTTGAAAGGAATACTGTCATAATTATGAAGAACTGTGTTACTTGATTTTTACTGCCAAATTTAGCTGCTTATCCTAAAAACAGAGCATTTTAAACCTATTTTGTAGGCCGGATATGTACAATGGAAAATACTTACAATAAAAGATTGTTTCGTTAACTCCAAAAAGTTTGTTATGTCCTACTTAGGAATGTTAACACAAATCTCTAACTAATAAGATCCAAAAAGAATCCTTTTTTGCTCTTTGCTACAAAGATATTAACCATAATGTTCAGAAAAGGAAAATGAATAAACAGTATCATCAAAGATAAATACCACCCTTTACTGGAAGTTTTTCCCCTTCTGGGAATTTTCACATGTGTGGAAAGATGAGAGGGTGTTGTAGAAATAACACTGTTATTCTAAAGCAATCATGAGAATGAGATTGGCAGCATTAAGAGATTATATCTAGAGGAATTTTCCACTAATATAGACATTTTAAAGCTTACTGATTATAAGACTCATGGGTAAAAATCTACTTTTAGACTAGATATTAAATATTCAGAAGTATTTGGATATATCACAAAATACCTATATAACCAATAAGTACACAATTGGCTTCTGTATTTTTAATATCGTTCACTAACCTGTGCTCTCCTACCACTACTTCCACACCTCCAAATAGCCCTTTACTCTTTGTAGGTTTTTCCTCCTTTCTTCCTTTAAATACAAATACTCCAACAACAACTAACAATCAAAATCAACTCTTATACTCTTTATTAAAATGATGATATATCCACTTAAGAAAATATAAATTAATATTTTAGTAATCCCATCAACCTAGAAATAATTACCATTAACATTTTACAACATTAATAGTTCTTTCTCCTTCTAGATCACAGAACTCTTCAAAAATCTGATAAAAAATACAGCTTTCTCTCAGAAAAATAATCATTATATCTTTTTATACACAATTTTGGTAGCTCAAGATATCAACAGACCTCAAATTAAGAATACTCAACAGACTTGGTTTTGTTGTAGTGTTTGTAACATGCTCTCCTGCTCCTTCCCCATTTAACATAAATTGGTAATAATTTTCCTGTTTTATTATCTTTCTATAGCATCTTTTTTATACCTTTATTTTATTTATTCATTTTTTAAAATGTGGTGCTTAGGAGTAAACCCAGTGCCTCATATGTGCCAGGCACTACCACTAAGCCACAACCCCAGCCCATCTATAACATCTTAATGGCTGCAATGTAACTATTTATATGAATATAGTAGCTTAGAACCTATCTCATTGTTAAAAATTTAAGTTGTTCCAGCTAGACAACTGTGGTGGTGGTGTATGCCTGTAATCCCAGTGACTTGGGAGGCTGAGGCAGGAGGATCTCAATTTTGAGGCCAGTCCAGGCAACTTAGTGAGATCATCTCTAAAAATAAAAATTAAAAATGGCTGGGGGTGTAGCTCAGTGATAAAGCACCCCTGGGTTCAATCCCCGCTACTTCTCTCACCAAAAAAAAAAAAAAAAAAAAAAAGATTTAAGTTGTTTCAGTTATGAGATATCATTATACATCCTTATTTCTGGTTTCTAAAAATAAATATAGTAAATATATATTATAAAAAATATAAGGAATATAGTGAAATAGTGACTATACAACTATTAAATATATCATATATTGCCTATATTTAATATTTATTTTCATACAATATACCTGAGTATTCAAATATTACCACTTGAGAACTAGACAAAACATATTCTGAAAACATTTTTTCAAATGTAGTTCGTAATATTCAGTAAGAACAGCTAAGGGCTGGGATTGTGGCTCAGTGGTAGAGTGCTTGCCTCACATGCATGAGGCACTGGTTTTGATCCTCAGCACCACATAGAAATGAATAAAATAAAGACACTGTGTCCATCTACAACTAAAACAAAATATTTAAAAAAAAAAAAAAAAAGAACAGCTAAAAGTGTGCACTTCTCGTTATCTTGTGTTTGTTTTTTTGGTACCGGGGATTGACTCAGGGGCACTTGACTACTGAGCCACATCTCCAGCCCTATTTTGTGTTTTTATGTAGAGACAGTGTCTCACTGAGTTGCTTAGCACCTTGCTGTTGCTGAGGCTGGCTTTGAACTCGCGATTCTCCTGTCTCAGCCTCCCTAAGTGCTGGGATTACAGGCTTGAGCCACCACGCCCGGCTACTCCTCGTTATCTTAACATGAGTCTCCCAAACAACTAGCACTGATTCTGAATGAATTAATATTGATGTATAATGTTTATTATGTTTTCCTTTTGGGGGGGGGGCCTTCAACAAAACACTATGAAAAATTTCTGTGTTGTAAGAATAAAAGATTACACAAAACTTGTACATGAACTTTTATATCATATTATAGAATGTATATAATATTTCATGTTATACAGAAAGTATAAACAACCATCAACCAATGAATGGCTCAATTAAATGTGGTATATTCACACATGCTGGTATGGATACATCCTAAAAACATTATACTAACTGAAAGAAGACAGACACAAAAGGCCGCATATTATATGATTACATTAATATGAAATCTAGCAGAGACAAATCCATAAATACAGAAAACAAATTACTGACTGCTAGGATATAGGGAAAGGAAGAATGGAGATTGAGTATTTAATGGGTAGGAGCCTTTCTTTCAGGACAGGGAAACAAATCCTGGAACCAGATAGTGGTGATACCTCTATAACACTGGAAATATACTAAAAATTGGTGAATTATACACCTAAAAAGGGTAATTTTTTTGTGGTGTTCAAATTACATTTCAATGAGACTTTTTAAAAATACTAAAAAGAAAAAAAGTATGTTAAGTTTTAGTGGTTAATTAAAAATAAAATGTATAAAATTCACTTAATAGTAAAATTATGGGGCAGGGGATGTAGCTCTATGGTACAGCTCTCATTAAGCATATGCAAGAGCAGGGTTAAATCCTCAACAGAAAAAAGAAAGTAAAATTATGCCAAACATTATTGCATAGTTTCTCTTTCATAATTATGTAGACACTTTAGAACTTCTAAAACCTCAAGATTATAATTAGGAACAAAAGTTATCTTCCAATATTGTACTATATCAAGAACAAAGTAAAGAGCTGAGTACACTGGGAAATCCAGGGTCGTATATGTAGAAGTCACTGGGGGAAAAATTTTTTTTCAAGCCTATATGAAACAAAAAATTCTAGCTATTGGAACCTTCCAAATCCTCAGAGACTAATAAGCTATATCAAACTTCCACACTATCCCATTCTTACCCATACTAGGCAAACTGATATTACTACGAGGTAAAGAAACATATGCTGACAAAATCTGCCAATTAATACCTGTTTAATCTCACACAAATCATTAAAATTCACTGTGCCTCAGTTTTCTCATTTGTAAAATGGTGATAATACAAGCACTTTCTTCATAAGACTATTAGGGAATTGATGTTTATAAAAAGGAAGAGTACCTGGTACATTGTCAATATAAAAAAATCAGCTAATAATATTTATGACAGATAAATTCACAAATCCATCAGGGAAAAATTCAGTCAACAAAATGTAGCAACATACCGATTTATTTTAAAATATCACTTTGTGGTTTTCATGTGCTTTTGTAAAATTCATTATCCAAAAGAGCTATGGCTACTGTAGGCCTGGCAATATTTGGCAAAATATACAATATCTGCAATTTATGCTAATACAGAAATAAAAGAACCTGAAAAGAATAAATTTCTTTTAAAAGGGTTACATAAGAGCTCAAGAAGACTGTCTCTTTTCAACTACTGGAAGATACATTTGATACTTCTTAGTCTGGATTTCTCACTTTTTTAAGAATTTGGCAAATTTGTCTAGTTTGATCATTGGCCAACAAATCAAGTATACTTCCTGCTACTGCATGGTTCTCAAAACACATGTGCAATCAAATGACAACTACTGGTTTTAAAACAATGGTTATTAAGAAAGTTCCATTTAGAAAAAAAGTTAACATAGATGTGTTGCAACATTTTAAATCTTGCATAAAAATTATTTCTAAATAAATTATTCCTTTTCCAAAATTCAAAAGGTTCTATTCGATTTCCTATGAAATAACTTTAGAATAAAATGAGAACTGAAAAGCTCTAATAAGAATTGATTCCATTTTAAATTACAGCAGAACTAGTTTGAGTGTTAACAGATTCAGTGCTTTAAAAAAAAAAGTACATTCTTGACATTTTTAAAATAGGAATTAAATATTTGTAAGAATATATATAAAGCTGGGTGCAGTGGTACATGCTTGTACTCCCAGAAGCTCAGGAGATTGAGGCAGGAAGATTGCAAGTTTGAGACAGGCCTTAGCAACTCAGCCAGATCCAATCTCAAAAATAAAAAACAAAAAACGGATAGGGATGTAGCTCAGTGGTTATGTACCCCTGGGTTCACATTCTAATCCCCAGTGCCAAATATATATATGTGTGTATATATATACACATATATATGTAATTATATATATATATACGTATAGTGTGTGTGTGTGTATATATGTGCATGCATACATATATATGCATATACACACACATATATATACATAAAACTAGTTTTCTAGTTACTTAAATTCTTTAATGGCTTCTGAGTTATTTCCACCTGTTAGTGTGTACTTACATATATTTACACAATATGTTATTGAGTTTGCTAAAATATTTTCCATCATATGATATCAAAGTTTTATCTTTCAACCTATTCTTTAGTTTTACCATCTCCATTTGTCAATAGATATCCTTATTAAGAAACATGCATTCCTACAACTTGCTGATAGGGTGATGAAAGAAATTAACTGTTGATATAAAGTATAATATATTCCTATTAGATAAAGAATGGATAATTTTAGATACAGATTCTAGATTTAGTGGTTTTTTTCTTACGATACTGAGATAGAACACAGTAGCACTCTACCACTGAGCTACATACCCAGTCTTTTGATTATTTTGAGATAGGGTCTCACTAAGTTGCCCAAGCTGACCCTGAACATTCAATCATCCTATCTCAGCCTCCAGAGTAGTTGAGATTACAGGTGTGTGTCATTGCTCCCAGTTTAATTTATTTTTATTTTTAATTTTAATGGTTGGCTTTTTAGACTATATTAAAATAGAGTTGCTACAACTCAGTGAAAATGACAAAAACTTAAAAATATTTTAACAGTACTAAACAGCTAAATCTTGGAAAGTTAAGAAGTAATAAACCACATGTTCTAGGGTATAGAAATAGTACAAGTATATGAACATGTCACAACTAAAATCTCAAAAGCTTAAAAATAAAAATTCATTACAGGAGAAACAATTTTCTTTCTGATTTAACACAATGACACAAATAGAGCTTTTGACAAAGATTTTTTAAAGTATTCCTGTATTGATCCTATTAAATAACAAAAATATGAAATGTGCCATTCATAATTTAAAGCTCTATTACAAAGAAATATGTATAATTGGTACAACAAATTCAGCAAGTTACCAAAATTTATCTTTATTCCCGAAATGATAAACTGATGTTAAAAAATTTCTGACTCAATAAATGACCTGACATTACAACTCAAAGCTCCACAAAAACAAGAACAAACCAACACCAAAAGAAGACAGGAAATAATTAAAATCAGGTCAGAAATCAATGAAATTGAAACAAAAGAAACAATTCAAAAAATTGACAAAACAAAAAGCTGGTTATTTGAAAAAATAAATAAAACTGATAAACACTTAGCCACCCTAACGAAAAAGAGAGCAAACTAAAATTACTAAAATTTGTGATGAAAAAGGAAATATCACGACAGACACTATTGAAATACAGAAGATAATTAGAAACTATTTTGAAAATTTATATTCCAATAAAACAGAAAATCCCGAAGACACTGACAAAATTCTAGAGGTATATGATCTGCCCAAACTGAATCAGGAGGACATACACAACTTAAACAGATCAATTTCAAGAAAGGAAATAGAAGACACCATCAAAGGCTTACCAACCAAGAAAACCCTGGGACCAGACAGATTCTCAACCAAGATCTACAAGACCTTCAAAGAAGAATTAATACCAATACTCCTCATATTATTCCATGAAGTACAAGAGAAGGAAACCCTACTAAACTCATTCTATGAGCCTAGTATCATAGAATGATACTCTGATACCAAAACCAGAGATACATCAAAGAAAGAAAACTTCAGACCAATATCCCTGATGAATATAGAAGCAAAAATTCTCAATAAAATTCTGGCAAATTGCATACAAAAATATTAAACAGGTAGTGCACCAAGATCAATTGGGTTTCATCCCAGGTATGCAAGGCTGATTCAACATATGGAAATCAACAAACATAATTCATCACATCAATAGACTTAAAGACAAGAATCATATGATTATCTTAATACATGCTGAGAAAGCATCTGACAAAGTATAGCACTTTTTCATGTTCAAAACACTAGAAAAACTAGGGAAAGAAGGGACATACCTGAACATTGTAAAAGCAATCTATGCTAAACCCAAGTCCAACATCATCTTAAATGGATAAAAAATTGGAAAAATCTTCTCTAAAAACGGGAACAAGACAGGGATGCCCTCTTTCACCACTTCTAGGCAGAGCAATTAAACAAAGGAAATTAAAGGGACACAAATAGGAAAGGAAGAACTCAAACTATCATTATTTGCTGACAACATGGTTTTATACTTAGAGGATCCAAAAAATTCCACCAGAAAACTTCTAGAATTAATAAGTGAATTTAGCAAAGTAGCAGGATATAAAATCAATACCCATAAATCAAATGCATTTCTATATACCAGTGATGAATCCTCTGAAAGAGAAATTAAGAAGACTACCCCATTCCCAGTAGCCTCAAAAAAAATAAGAAAGGAAAAAAAAAAACTTGGATATCAATTTAACAAAAGAGGTGAAAGACCTCTACAATGACAACTACAAGACAATAAAGAAATTGAAGAAGACCTTAGAAGATGAAAAGATCTCCCATGCTCTTGGATAGGCAGAACCAATAGTTTCAAAATGGCCATACTACCCAAAGCTCTACACAGATTCAATGCAATCCCAGTTAAAATCCCAACATCATTCCTTATAAAAATAGAAAAAGCAATCATAAAATTCATTGGAAAAATAAGAGACCCAGAATAGCCAAAGCAATCCTTAGCAAGAAGAGTAAAGCACGAGGCATCACAATACCAGACCTTAAACTATACTACAAAGCTATAGTAACAAAAACAATATGGTACTGGCACCAAAACAGACATGTAGACCAATGGTACAGAATAGAAGAAACAGAGACAAACCCACATAAATACAGTTCTCTCATACCAGACAAAGGCACCAAAAACATACATTAGAGAAAAGATAGCCTCTTCAACAAATGGCGCTGGGAAAACTGGAAATCCATATGCAGCAAAATGAATCTAAACCCCTATTTCTCACCATGCACAAAACTCTACTCAAAGTGGATCAAAGATCTAGGAATTAGACCAGAGATCCAGCACCTAATTGAGGAGAAAGTAGGCTCAAATCTTCACCATGTCAGATTAGGCCCTGACTTCCTTAACAAGATTCCTAAAGCTCAAGAAATAAAATAAAAAATCAGTAAATGGGATGGATTCAAACTAAAAAGCTTCTTCTCAGCAAAAGAAACAATCAATGAAGTGAACAGAAAGCCTACATTCTGGCAGCAAATTTTTGCCACACACACACACATCAGATAGAACACTAATCTCCAGCTTATATAAAGAACTCAAAAAACACCAAAAAGCAAACAACCCAATGAAATCAATGGGCTAAGGAACTGAACACTTTTCAGAAGAAGGTATACAATCAATCAACAAATATATGAAAAAAATGTCCAACATTCTAGCAATTAGAGAAATGCAAATCAAAACTACTCTAAGATTTCATCCTACACCAGGCAGAATGGCAGTTATCAAGAATACAAACAACAGTAAGTGTTGGTGAAGATGTGGAGGAAAAGGCACACTCATACATTGCTTGTGGGATTGCAAATTGGTGCAACCAATCTGGAAAGCAGTACGAAGATTACTCAGAAAACTTGGAATGGAACCATCATTTGACCCAGCTATCCCACTCTTCAGTGTATAAACAAAGGACTGAAAAACAGCAGACTAGTGACACAGCCACTTCAATGTTTATAGCAGCTCAATTCACAACAGCTAAACTGTGGAAGCAACCTAGATGCCCTTCAGTAGATGAATGGATAAAGAAACTGTGGTACATATACATGATGGAATATTACTCAGTATTAAAAGAGAATAAAATTATGACATTTGCAGGTAAATTGATGGAGTTGGAGAATATCATGCTAAGTGAAGTAAGCCAATCCCAAAAACCCAAAGGCCTAAATTTCTCTCTGGTAAGTGGATTCTGATCCATGATGGGGGAGGAGGCATGGGAAGAATGGAGGAACTTTGGTCAAAAGGAGAGGAGGAGAAAGGAGGGGATATGGGGGCAGGAAAGATGGTAGAATGAGATGGACATCACTGCTCTATGTACATATATGACTGCACACACGGTGCAACTCTACATCATGTGCAACCAGAGAAATGGTGCTCCATTTGTGTACAATGAATCAAAATGTATTGTCATATATACCTAATTAGAATAAATAAATTTAAAAAATAAACATCTACAAGATCAAAAAAAATCATTAGGTTATCATATTATCACTATATTTGAAAATTCATGGAAAAACCAATGTACAGAAATATTGAAAAAGATAATAACCGTGATGTAGAAATGAAGCCCTAATCATGAAAAAAAAATTTTTTTTTTACTTGAGAACATGGCCTGTGAATAGGCCAAATCAAAGCTATTTGGCAATGATTTCTGGCAGAAGAATTGTTTTCAGAATCCTTCATGGTAAGTAAAAGTAAATGCAAGGTATAATTGTGAGAAGCTTAAATGTACTAGTTTAATTATACCTGTATCAAAATAACTCAGAAAAAAAAATAAAAGCAATAACATATATATTGTTTTTCTGTGTGCCAGAAATGGTTTCAGAGCTACTTATTCAACTATTGAATATCATGGCCTTATCTCTTTCTACTGCCAAACAGATACTATGGCCCATGGTAAAAATAAAATTTTATTAGGAAAAACCCAGTATTCAAATGAGAGGTCCTTTAATTAATGTTTTCAGATGGAATAAAATAATCAAAATATTTTAAACTTTAACATATGATTAGATAAAACAAAGGTTTAATATGTAAAAATCTAGACAGGTGGTCTTATGTATTTAGTAGGCATGTGGGTTCTAAACACAGGTTGCCTAAGTTCAAATGCAGATTCCATAAGTGACTATGTTTTTAACCCCAGGGAAAACATATTACCTCTTTAATTCTATTCCCCGATTTATAAAATCCAAGTAAACATTGTATCTGCCTTATAAAATAACGGTGAGAACTGAATGAGATTTCTATTGTAAAGCACTTTGAACATTAGAAAAACTTATTGAGATTTGCCATTAATCCATAATTATTAGCACAAACATTAGCATAAGTTTCTACAACCTTTTTGGACTCAATGGA
Organism: Xerus rutilus; assembly: GCA_028644305.1. Classification (NCBI taxonomy): domain Eukaryota; kingdom Metazoa; phylum Chordata; class Mammalia; order Rodentia; family Sciuridae; genus Xerus; species Xerus rutilus. The sequence goes on along the minus strand of CM053403.1, from coordinate 35,875,268 downwards.
AAGAAGGAAGCCAATCTCTGGTACTTTCACTGAATACTTTATCATACTTAACTCTAATTTTCTTCCTATACATGTATACACAAAAACATACAATGGTGTCTTTCTCATTGTACAAAGGGGATACAATGGATCAAACTGATATCAAAGCCCTAAAATGTCCAGTGTGATAGTATTTGGAAGTGAAGCATCTGGGAGATAACACAAATCTGACCAGATTTGAATCTGACCAGATCAGCACCATGACACTGAACTTCCAGCCTCCAGAACTATGAGAAAATAAATTTTTGTTGTTTATATCACTCAGTTTATGGTATTTTGTTAATAAACATGGTCTACTTATAAGCAATTTTAAGTTTTTATTTTGCAAAGTTCACTGGACCCAATAAAATTCAGGTAAAGACAGTTTTCTCAAAAACTACAAGATACATCAGAATCATGGTAAGACATCACACTCTTGCCTATAATGTAATTTCTTTCTAAGAGCACAATGTTATAAGTTCCTTATTTTTCAAAGAGCTGCCTTAAACAGTTCAACTTGGTTAGGTCACTGTCAGACATCACATTCATTCTACAATATAAGTTAAAATACAAGGATTCTTACCTTTTATATCTGCTTGAAACAGTTCTAGATGGTTCCTGTAAAGTAAAAGTAATGATAAATCAGTCTGGACATGTGTGTGTGTGATTATAAAAACGGCTGAAAAACTAAAAAAGTTGAGACTATCAAATTTTCAAAGAAGCAATTTACAACAATTACTTTTATTTTTTAAAAATTTACACCACTGGTTAAATAATAAAACTATATCTGATTTGTCAGTCCAAACCAATCACTCTTATTTTTAAATATGAAAGTCCTTAAAAAGCTCAGAAAATGGTTGGGGGTAGGACATTGTTCATCAGCTTAAATTCTTTTAGAAGTCAATGGACACTTAAAAACCACAACCATTATAATCTTAATATATTTCCCTTTGACTTTTTTAAAATATATTTTTTTAGTTGTTGATGGACCTTTATTTATTTGTTTATATGTGGTGCTGAGAATCAAACCCAGTGTCTCACACATGCTAGGCAAGCACTCTACCACTCAGTCACACCAGCTTTCCCTTTGACTTTTTATGCCTTCTTTTTAATAAAAATCTAAGTTACCATATACATACAATGATTATTATTTTTAAAGACTATACACAGCTTTAAAAAATGAAAAGTGAGAAAGTATATTTTATTGTGATTACAGAAAAAGAGAGAGAGAAAGAAAGAAAAGGAAGAGACAAATAAAAACGAGAGAAGGCAGGCAGGCAGAGAGAGGGTGGAAGGGAAAAAGGAGGGAGAGACTGCTGGAAGTTAACATTAACCACTAGGGTAGAAAAATTACCTTGCAACTTAACCAGGCAGGCAGTCATTTTTATAGCCAGGGCTCTCCAAATATGTTTGTAGTTTCATTTTAATAAAACAGGTTAAAATTAAATGAGTCTTTAAAAAAACTGATTAATAACCTTTTAAAAAGTTTATCATTAAGTCTCCAGGAAAGATCCTATAATTAATTTCTGACCTGGCTGAAATCAAAGAACAATCTCCCTTTATGAGATGACCAGTTCCAGAGTAAGACAGTAAATACTGACTGCATGACACAATAAAAGACATAGCCATTTGGAAAAATAGTACAGCAAAGCAGATGGTTAAGAGAAGAATTAAGCAAATTTCCAACCAGATAGGCAACCCAGTGGATATAAAACTGTGTATTTAAACTTCTATCAGTCTTGATCTCCCCATGATAAATGGAATAACAATAATGTCAAATGGGTTGATGTGGGGATTAAGTGACTTAAATGAGTAAAACCATTAACACCTTTTCAACAGGCTTGCAATTTAAATTTTTTTTTTTTTTTAATATTTCTTTTAGTTGTTGATGGGCACAATGTCTTTATTTTATTGCCTTGTATGTGGTGCTGAGGATCGAACCCAGGGCCTCACGCATGCGAGGCAAGCGCTCTACCGCTGAGCTACAATCCCAGTCCGCAATTTAAATTTGATTAAAATTTTTAAAGAGCTAACTGGAATATGGAAAAATATTGATTTTTTTCCATATAAAATTTTAACAAATCTGTTTTAATTATTCCAAGTCAATAAATTCCCATAAGAACAATCTAAATCACTTAAATATAACTTTACTCAGTTTTTCATTTATATATCTTCTTTTCTAAGTACAAGCTTCTAGAAGATAGAGATACCCCTTTGATTCATATTTCTCTCTCCCAAAACCCAATACATATATATTCACAACTTAGGGAAATAACTTCCTTTGTAATCTACAGTTACAGAGAAAGCCCCACTTGGGAAATTACCATATGTAAGGAGTAATCAGGTGATAGTATCCTGAACTGCTTGGGGTAGGTGGGGGTGCATTTCTCATACCACAAACAGAATTACTTCTAGGGAAGTCATGCTCTGACAGTTGATACAAAGACATTTTACACATCCCTGGGTATCAGCTGGTCTTATTACAAAGTGAGCCACAAGAATCTAGCAAGTAAACTTTAAAGTAAACTTTAAACGGTTTCTTACACTTGCCTATCATTCAAATGGTATCCCCAAACCATGCCTCCTAACAATGAGACAGAGGACTCTTATTACTTTATGTAACAAATAAATACCCTACTTATAAAAATATGGCATCTCCAGCAAATAATGGCAACATATACATATATATTTATATCTAGCTTTAAAATTATTTTTGAAAGCTTAATAGCTAGATTAGTGTTTATCACTGGTTGCTTAGGTAAAGAAGAAAAGTATTAGGCTCATACGTATCCCCTCAAAGTGCATTTTACTAAATGTGAATAATGATTTCATATGGAACTTTTCCTCCTAAAATTTCTCAAACAGTATTTCAACTAATACTTTATATAAAATTTTTTTTAAAAATAAAATTCCCTAATATCATCCTATGTGAACTAAAACAAATATACCTTAGTATCCATATAAATATATATGAGAAAAAATGTTGATAATGCCAATCTCTCCAAAATAAAAGTTCTGAAACATCACATCTCTCTTATTCTAACTAATCTGAAATATTTTAGACCATGCCACATAAAGCTTCATTGTGCAGGCTTCTCTTACTGAAATGGAGTAAGCAGAATTGCTAAATGAAAGCAGCCCCATACTAGATTTATGGATTTATGGGTTATTGCTTTATCAACTGAAATGTTAAGAACAAATACTATTTCTGAAGCTTGAAATAGGTATTTTCCATAAATATTAATGCAGATGCAAAGCAGAATTTTAATGCAGAAAAGTGAAATGCAGAGCATTTTCAGCAACACTAAACTAGAATAGTACAATGATCATTTTACACTTTGACATAATTATAAAATAAAGTCAGTAACAAAATTCCAGCTAAGTATACTAATAAGTAGTCATGTAATAATATCAGATTTCTACACTTATTTACAGACTTTTATAAGCCACTAGTCACTTAAAACACATCTCCTAAATTTAACATGATATTTTCTACATGGATAACTTGTTGCAGCTGATAAAAGAAGAACTCTTGATATACCTGATCGTTATCATTCCATGTCCAAAACATGTAAAGAATTAGAATTTAAGCTATACATATTTCTATATAAATAGTACTTCAATAGTTAAGAAATCCTGCTGGGTACAGCAGTGCATGCCCATAATCCCAGCACTTTGAGAGGAGACAGGAGAATCGCGAGTTCAAAGCCAGCCTCAGCAATGGCCAGATACTAAGCAACTCAGTGAGATCCTGTCTCCAAATAAAACACAAAATAGGGCTAGTGATGTGGCTCAGTGGTCGAGTACCTCTGAGTTCAATCCCTGGTACCAAAACATAAAATGAAATAAAATAGTTAAGAAATTCTGATGCAGACAGGTAACACTAAAGTTTATTCTTTACTGGTGAAGTTGAATTATTATTAGACTATACATCTTGTAGCAAAATGTTCTTTTACAGTAATTCTAAAAGTGAAATTATAAACCTTAGCAATGAATGTTCACCAAATTGGACAGACTATATTGTATTACAATTATTAGAGATTAGAAGTGGAAGCAGCTTGTTTCTTACATGTGTAAGAAATTGACAACTATAAATGGATTTTTAAAGTGATCTCTATACCCTTGCCAAAGAAGAGAAAACTGGACATACAATGAATTAGAAATATTAGACAGAAAAAAACAAAATCAACCATACAGTACAGCAAGAGTTCTTTGTAATTTTAAGGAGGAAAATGTTAGACATTCCTTCACATAAAAAAATTCTACACAATATAAACTCCACCTTAGATTTGTTAATTATAAATCTTTTTACTTCTGTGGCCACAAAAAATTCTAAGCAAAGGAGCTTAAGTATATAATTACTAAGAACATCTCTTAATAATTACTATAACTGTTTAAGTTGACAATTACATTCTAAATGTGGAAAAAATGGAGAAATACAACTATCACTAAAACTGCTTATAGAAAGTACAATTGGTAAGACCGATACTAGTTTTAGAAGTTTTAACAACTACGTAATTAAATATTCTGAAAATCCGAAGTCTGTTATACAACTGATTTCAAATATCCTTTTCCTTGAATAGTCTTCCTTCCAACAGGACAGTTGATATTACTAAAGAAAAGGAAAACAACTATGTAGAGCCCAGAAAATGTTGGCAAAACACAAAAGCGTTTTGTGTAAGTTTAATTAGACATTCTGCTTCATTTAAGCTTAGAATGGTCAATAAGGAAATCCCGTGAACATGGTTTTTACAGATCAGAACTTGTAACGTATAAACAAATCGAGAGGCATATGTGAAATAAGATCAGACAAATACAAGCACAGTGGAATGTAGCAAAATAACACTGAGGTTATTCAAGTAAACTAATTAGCAACAAATCCATAGCCCTCAGTAAAACTTTGGCATACCATACTAACTGGCTCAGTGCTAACCTAAAATATCTATATGGGTTATATAATTTAGTAAGATACACTGTTGAAGAAGCTGCAGCACCAAATTCCTATAATGTATAAATGATAAAATCACTGAAAAAATGAAAAAAAAAAGAACTTCATTAAATTAACAAAGATTTTAAAGGGAAAAAAAAGCCCTCATACTTTGCCATCTTTTCCTGAATAAATCAACCCTAAAACTACTAGGGTAGAACAAGAAGAAGAAACTTCATGATTCAGACCAAGGTACCAAGAGACTGGAATTCTACACAAAGAAGAGCTGCTTGGCATAGAAAGTTAAGCATTCGAGCAAAATGAGGAGATCACTATGTAACAGGACTCAGTCTGGCCCAAGAAACCAAAACCTAAGCAAAATGAGAGCAGAGTCTACAAAGCAGAGACAGAAGGCCTTAGTCCTAAGGCAAAAGGAGTCCCATGTAGGGTCAGCCAGACCACTAAGCTGGGTATGAAGTTCATCACTTCAGTAGAGTGGCCCAGAATGAAGTGTTAGAATGCTAGTTTTAGAAGAGTAAAGAATATGCATTCTCAGAGAGCCCTGGGTATTCTGTAGCAGAGCTCGGACAGGATGAAGAGCACATCCACATGGAGAAGTCAAAACCTAATCAAACTGAAGAGGGGTTCCCCAATAGAGAATCAATCTGATATAAAGTTGCAAAGTCTGAGCTGGACTGAAGAGAAGCCCTGGGGAAGAGCAGCTGGTCAAAGAGCAGTATAAGGGGCTGGGGTTGCAGCTCAGTGGCAGAGTGCTTGTCTAACATGCGTGAGGCACTGGGTTCAATCCTCAGCATCACATAAACATAAATATACAAAATAAAGATATTGTACTCATCTATAACTAAAACAATAAAAATATATATTAAAAAAACAAAACAAAACAAAAAAAGAGCAAGGCAAGGAGGCATCCTATAGCCTGGCATAGGATGCCTAAGCCTGAAAAGAGTGAGAAGAGTGTTCAGCAACAGCCAGCATGTGATGTCAGAACTATCTGCAGTACGGAGGGCATAAGTGTGAAGGAGAGGTGACAGTGGAAGATAAGATTACGTATGGAAGGTTTGAAGAAAAAAGAAAACATATTAAGGATAGTGGGAAACAGGTTTCTCAATGTCACAAAAGGGAATTACAAATACTAGAACAACCTGTGGTATCAGAATTGTAGGAATCAGTATAAATAAATTTCAATATCTAGACACACAGATATAGGTAGGCAGCTAGGCAGGCAGACAGAGGACAGATGTGTGATATGTGTGTGGGGGGTGTGCATACAAATACACATTTTGTAGGTCTGTGCATATAGGACTGGGAATGGTGGCACCCCCTCCCCCCCAAAAAAACAATGGACTTAAAATATTTAAAATCTAAAGGAAAGATTTTGGACTTCAAAATATCATTTGAGAAAAAGGAACTAGGGCTCTTTAGGCACACAGCTGATCCCAAAGCTATAATAGGAAAAGTTAAAGATGAATCTGTAATATCTTATCATGCCAGAAAACAAGAAGGAGCTTCAAGAATGATGGAGACATGGCAAAAGATACAAAAGCATAAAGGAATACCCATTGGCCAAACCTAGTACAATTTTAATATTCAAACAAATAATAATGGTGTGCTAGGCATAATAATACCCCTCAAAGAATCTGTGAGGTTACATGACCATTGAAGTTGCTAATTAATTGACCCTAAATAAATTATTCTGGATTATTTAATGGGCCAAACGTAATCACAAAGTTTCATTAGAAGTGAAAGAGGCAGAAAAAGATCAGTGAAAGATGTTACTAATGAACAAAGGCCAGAATGATACAATGTGAGAAGGACTCAAATCAAAGTCCCTGGCTTTGAAGAAAGAAAGGAGCCATGGACCAAAGAATACAGACAGCCTCTAAGAGTTGGGGGGAAAAAAAAATCAAGGAAACAGATCCCTCACTTGAGTTTCCAGAAAGGAACACAGACCTGATTTTAGCTTTGATTTCAGCCCAAAAGACCTGTGTCAGATTTCGAATTTACAGAATAGGAAGACAATAAATATGTGTTGTTTCAAGACAAAAGAAAACTAACAGTAAAAGGGGTATAATCTGGGGCTGGGGCTGTAGCTCAGGGGTAGAGCGCTTGCCTAGCATGCGTGAGGCACTGGGTTCGATCCTCAGCACCACATATGAATAATAAATGAACAAAATAAAGATCTATCAACAACTAAAAAATGTTTAAAAAAAGGGGTGGGTATAATCTGTAAAATAAAGTAACAGTAAGTTAATAAAGATACAGGCAGATGGATGGATAAATATAAAGTTTGATGACTCAAAGTAATTATCCACAAAATTCTTCTTAGAAAAGGAAAAAAGAAATAATCTTACAGTGAAGCCTGACAAATACACCACCATAATCATATGACCAAAGTGATCATCCCCACCGATGGGACAAATCAAAATCATGTACCACCTGATAAGGAGCAATAAGAAGAATAAAGTATCAATTCTATAATATTTCCAACAAAGATGTATAACCTGAATCCTAACAGAAGTAAACATTTTGACCAAAATTGCTGGATATATCACCGAATAACTCATCTATAATCTTTAAAAGTGTTAAGATTTTTAAAATTAAGGAAAGACTGGAATTCTCACAGATTGAAGGAAACTAAAGAGTTACAGGCAAGTAAATGCAACACATGATTTTGAATTAAATCCTTCTTTTATAAACTAGTACATGATTGGGACAACTAGTAAAACTTAAATAAGGTCTGAATATTAGATGATACTGTGTCAATTTTAATTTCCTTTCTTATTTGTTCAGTGGTACAGGGGACTGAACTCAAGGGTGCTCTATATTGAGCTATATCTCTCCATCTCTTTTCTATTTTGAGAGAAGCCCTTGCTAAATTGCTGAGGCAGACCTTGAACTTGAGATCCTCCTGCTTTAGCCTTCAAGTCACTGGAATTATGGGCATGCACCACTAAACCTGGCTTAACTTTCTACTATTAAGAGCTACATTCTGGTTATATCGTAGACTTTTTCTTCTCTCTCTTCTCTGGAAAATGCAGTTAAATGTTAGGGGAAATGGGGCATCAGATTAGCAACTTCCTATCAAAAAATATGAGGGAGGAAAAAAGTTCTTTATGTGGTACTTGCAATTCTTCAGTAAACTGAGACTGTTTCAGAATAAAAATTACTAATATCCTCTCATAGATAACACTGAGTATACAAACTGATAAACCTATCTTCAAAAGTAACTGAGACAATGTATTCTTCTTTTTCAATACTTAAAATGTTTTACCTTTTTCAGCCCACCAAGTTTCTCTCTGGAAATCTGATCAAAGAAAATAATTCAAAACGCAAAAAGGGGTCTGGGGCTGGGGCTCAGTGATAGAGCGCTTGCATAACGTGTGAAGCACTGAATTTGAACCTCAGCACCTCAGATAAATAAACAAAAGTATTGTGTTCATCTATAACTAAAAAATATTGTAAAAAAACACAAAAATGTTTAATCTATACAGATGTCAATTCTAGAATTACTTAGTAAATAGTAAAAAAGGTAAGCACTGGGGAATTCCATTAATAGGAAAGTTGTAGAATACATTAAACTCATTAAATAAAGAAAATTCTATGCCGCTGAAAATAATGTGGTATTTTGAATTTAAAAAACTGCTTATGCTCCAACAACTACAAAGAACACTTTAGAAAAAACACCAAAATTTCAAACGTACTCTTCACTCAATAATTCTGGGGTAGGATTTTATTCTATACATTTTATACACAAATATGCAAAATAACACACGTTCAAAGTTTTTCACCACTGCATTGTTCATAATAGCAAGACATAAACAACCTTAATGGTCATCAAGAGTAGTTAGAGAAAAAAAAATAAAATAATAAAAAAAAAAAAGAGTAGTTAGAAAAATCACAGTACATCTATAAAACTGGATATTCACATTTGTTAAAAAAAAAAAACAGGGGCTGGGGTTATGGCGCAGTGGTAGCGTGCTCGCCTAGCATGCGTGAGGCACTGGGTTCGATCCTCAGCACCACATAAAAATAAAATAAAGATATTCAAACGAAAAAAATATTAAAAAAAAAAAAACAATAAGAAAGCTCTTTATGTACTATTGCAGAAGTCTATACATAGTCTTAAGCAAAAAAGACAAGATGCAAAATAGCATGCTTAAAATACTGTATGAGTAAAAGGTGAAAAAGGAATACATTATGGGTGGGAAGAGACAAGATGGCAGAGATGAGCTAGGCTGCTCAACTCCTCCACAGAAGGGAATCAAAGCAATAAGAAAACAGCTGATCAGAGGTGGGTGACAGAGAATGCAATGATTCACAATACTGAAAGGTTGAGAGACTTGAAGGGACCTGAAAATTTTGGTTACTGGAAGAGAAAATAGGAAAGAATTTGTTAGGTCTGGGGGAGGGATGACAAAGGGGAAAAGAGCAAAGATGGCAAGCTTACTTTAGAAACAGCAGTAGAAGAGAAAGACTGAGTTAAGTTCAGGAAAGGAGCTCAAAGCTACCTTTAGAAGCCGAGCATGGTGGCACACACCTGTAATCCCAGCACTTTGGGAGGCTGAAACAGAAGAATCATGAGTTCAAAGCCAGCCTCAGCAACGGCGAGGCGTTAAGTAACTCAGTGAGACTCTGTCTCTACTTGAAACACAAAATAGGGCTGGGGATGTGGTTCAGTGGTCGAGTATCCCTGAGTTCAATCCCCAGTACCAAAAAAAAAAAGCTACCTTGTGAACAAGAAATGCTTCATTTTTCTCAATTCACTGTCAGAGAACTGTGGCAGACAGCCATTTTGCAGAGATCACATCTAAGCTTAAAGTTCAGGAAGCAATTAAATCTCTACAGCTTCATCCCACCTATAGGTACTAGTTAATAATATCATAGGAAGTGCCTTTTGAGGCAGGTAGCCCAGTAACCTGTGTAGCAGAATTGCTGTGAGTGGAGGACTGGCAAGCCATGGCACCTTCTGGCATCTGCAATGGTTATGGGGTGAAGTGAAGGGTGCACCACATTTCCAGAGTGTGTGACAGCTATGCAGCAGTACACACCTCTAATGCAGGCCTCGGCTGCCAGCCACTCCTGTGCCACCACAGTTGGTGGCCACTCTACACTATGACAACAGCCCCACACTCCAGCCAAAAGCCACCACCCTGCAGAAGCTGCCCAGCCACTTACACCCTTTCCATCCCCCAGTCAATACCCCACGCATCAACAAGCTGCTACCCCTCACCTCAGGTGCTGTGGAGTTCCATGCCTCTTCTGTGTGCTGCCTCACCCAAAGCATGAAAACTACAAAGAGTGAGCCCACATCTGTTTTATAACCAGGACAGCATATAGAATAAGTTTCTCCATTTTAAATGTCTCAGAGAAGAAAAAAACTGAATCTTTTCATGATTGCTACTGCATTAGCGGTTTTCTGCAAAGTGTTTCTTCCTTCACTTGGTTTTTGTACAGTTACAATTAATTTTATGTATTCTTTCAATTGGAATTTTTCTTGATACCACTCTTGTCATCTCCATTCTCATCCCTTCTCTCTTCCTTCTTTATTTCCTTATTTTTTCTGTCTCCTCCCCTCCTTACCCTTTTTTCCTCTCCTTCCAATATAAATCAGTATAGGTACATTATCACTAATGCTTAGCTTTTCATCCTATTCTATATTACTTCACACTCACTTTTCTCATTGGTTAGTAGAGTTATACAAATCATTAGCAATAATTTTTTAAAAATATGCTGATATATATTTGCTCTTAAATTACTATTGTTGCCGGGCCCAGTGGTATACATACCTGTAATCCCAGTGACTCAGGAGGCTGAGGCTCAAGGATCATGAGGTTGATGCCAGCCTCAGCAACTTAGTGAAACCCTAAAGCAACTTAGTGAGACCTTGTCTCTAAATAAAATATTAAAAAGGGGTGAAGATGTGGCTCAGTGGTTAAGCACTCCTGGGTTTCTATCCCCAGTACCAAAAACAGAACAAAACAAAAAATTTACCACTGTGTTACTGGCAGTTACTCCTTCCTCTCAAAGCAGTGCTTGTGGTGGAACTTAACACTTTTATTGATCTGATTTGATGTATTGATACTAAGGTATACCAAGCCCAGGGATTGTAAAGAGATAACTGCTCACCAAAAGACCCAGACATAAAAGAGGAATAGGAATCCCTGACAACTGATGCACAAATTTAGGATCAGAGAAAATAAACCAACAAGATGCCACCAAAAGTGTATAACCACTGAACAACAAAATGCAGACATCAAAGTAGATAAAGTGTCAAAGAATTTAAAAAGCTGACTGCTAAAATGATCAGTGAGTTAAAAAGATCTAAGAAATGAATTAAGGGAAAACACATAGGATATGAAAGAGTATTTCAATAGATAAGAGATTCTGAAACAGAACCAATCAGAAATCTTGGAAATTAAAGGCACAATGAGTCAAATAAAAAGCTTAGTAAAGTCTCTGCAATAGATTAAGCAGAAGACAGAATTTCAGAAGTTGAAGACAAAGATGAAACATTCAGATGGAAGGGAAGGAGGGAGGCGGGGAGGGAGGGAAGAAGAAAGAAAGGAAAGGGAAAGGAAGAAAGAAACTATGATCAGGATATCTAAGAACTCCTGTACAGACAAGATCAGTCACATTCAAGGTGGTATGGCCGTAGACTCTAAGAACTCTTGTACAACAATAAGAGACCTAACTCAAGACTCATAGATAGCTATATGGGCCAGTGGTTTAGTAACATATTCAGTGAAATAATGGGGGAAAAAAATGTCCAAACTTTGAGAATGAGATGGACCTCCAGATACTGGAGACATTTAGAACCCCAAATAGACAAGACCAGAAAATAACCTCTACACAACACATTGTAATTAAAATGCCTAACATACAGAACAAGGATAGAATTTTAAAAAAGCCTTAAGAGAAAAACATCAGACCACAATCAGAGACACACCAATCAGAATAACTTCTGATTTCTCAGCAGAAGCTACAATCCAAGAGGGCTTAGAAGTAGGTAAAGTCCTGAAAGAAAATAATTGCCAGACAAGATTGCTATATCCAGTAAAGCTATGCCTCAGAATCAAAGAAGAAATAAAACCCACTCAAGATTAGCATAAACTAAAGGACTCTAAGACTTCTAGACCAGCATTACAAAAGATAGTTAAGATTAAAAACAACCAAGAGAACCCAGGAACCAGTAGATGAGCTAATGAGAATAAGGATCAAATTAAACATTGGAAATGAGTCAAATTGGCAGGAAGTAATAAACACCTTCTAAAATAACACTGACTGTACATGGTCTCAATTCTCCAATTAAAAGACATAGACTGGAAGACTGGATTAAAAAACATGATCCTACTATATGATGCCTAGAATAAACATATCTCAAAGGCAAAGACATCCATGGATGAATGTAAATGGATGGAAAATGATATTCTATGCAAATGAAGCCTGAAAATAAGAAGAATAGCTACTTTAACAAAGCAGACTTCAAATCAAGATTAATTGAAAGAAACAAAGAAGTCACTACATACTGGTAAAAAAAAAAAAAAACAACACTCCAACAAGAAGATATAATGACAGTAAATACTGATGCGCCAAATGTTGGTGAACCTAATTACATATAACAAACACGAATTGACATAAAGGTTCAAATAGATCCTAGTACAATAATACTGGGTGATTTCAATATACTTCTCTCACCAATAAATAGGTCATCCAGACATAAAATCAGCAAAAAACAAAACAAAACAAATGACTTTAAACAATATAGGCCAAATGGACTAAACTGACATCTACAGAATACTGCATCCAAAAATAGTCAAATATGCTTTCTTTTTAGCTGCCCACAGAACTTTCTCCAAAGTACGTCATAGTTTATGCCACAATTAAGTCTTAGCAAAAACAAAAAAGTTCATATAATTCTTCCTTCCATCTTCTCAGATTACAATGGAATGAAATTAAAAATTAATAGCAAGAAAACTATAGAAACTATACAAGTACATGCAGAAAAGGCCTTCAACAAAATTCAGCGCTCATTCATGAAGAAACAAGGGAGAGAAGGTTCTTACCTCAATATCATGAATGCTCTAGATGCCAAACCCAAAGACAACATCATACTGAATGAGGGAAAACTGCAAGTTTTTCCTCTAAAATCAGGAACAAGACAATAATGTACACACTCATCAATCCTATTCAATATAGTACCTAAAATTTTAATCAGAGCCATTAGGCAAAACATGGAAATAAAAAGGATACAACTAGGAAAGGCAGTAGTCAAATTAACACTGAAGATGACATGATCCTATACCTAGAATACACAAAAACCTCCACCAGAAGACTGGTAGTACAAATAAACAAATTTAGCAAAGTACCAGAACACAAAACCAACATAAAAATATCAATAGCTTTTCTATACACCAATAATGAAGAATAATGAAGTCACTGAAAAAGAAATCGGGAAAACAATTCTATTCACAAAAGCATCAAAAAGCAAAAAAACAAAACAAATAACAAAATTTTAAAAAACAACAAAAAAGCCCACCCAGGAACAAATCTAATGAAAGATGTGAAAATTAAATCTCTCTAATGAAAATTAAAAAACACTGAAGAAGACATTAGAAGACAGAAATATCTCCCATGTTTTGGCCATGTGATCTATAGATTCAATGTAATTACCATCAAATACCAATGACATTCTTCAGAGAACTAGGAAAAGAAACCCCAAAATTCATATAAAAGAATAAAAGACTCAGAATAGCCAAAGCAAATATAAGCAAAAAAGAACAGTGCTGAATGCATCACAATACCCCATTTCAAATTATACTACAAAGCTATGGTAACAAAAATAGCATGGTACCAACATAAAAAGAGACATGCACACTAATGGAACAGAAAAGACACAGACAAACCCATGCAGACACCTGACAAAGACACCAACAACATATTCTGAAAAAAAGACAGCATTTAAAATTAATTGTGCTGGGAAAACTGGATATCCATATGTATATCCCTCTTACTCTGCATAAATGTCAACTCAAAGGGGATCAAAAATCTAGAAATTAGACCAGAAAATTTACAATTGCTGAAAGAAAACATAGGAGAAAACACTCTAACAATATAGAGGCAGGCAAACATTTCCTCAATAGGACTCCTAAAGCTCAGGAATAAGACCAAGAATGAAGAAATGGGATGGAATCAAGTTTAAAAGCTTCTGTACAGCAAAGGAAACTAGAGTGTGAACAGAGGGACTGCAGAATAAAAACAATTCTTTGCAAGTTACTCTTCTAACATTCAGAATATATGAACTCAGAAAACAGCAAAAAAAAAAAAAAAAAAAAAAAAAATCTAACCAGTAAGTGAGCAAATGAATCAAACAGACCTTTCTCGAGGGTAGGAGTATGAGCTGGGCGTGGTGGCACAAGCCTGTAATCCCAGCACTTAACCGAGGCTGAGACAGGAGAATCGTGAGTTCAAAGCCAGCCTCAGCAATGGCGAGGCGCTAAGCAACTCAGTGAGACTCTGTCTCTACATAAAACACAAAATAGGGCTGGGGATGTGGCTCCTGTTCGAGTGCCCCTGAGCTCAATCTCCAGTACCAAAAAAAAGGGGTAGGGGGTAGGAGTACAAATGGCCAACAAATATATGAAAAAGTATTCAATGCCTTTAGCAATTAGGGAAATGAAAATCAAAATTACACTGAAGGCTGGTGTTGTGGCTCAATGGTAGAATGCTTGCCTAGAATGTGTGAGCCACTGGGTTCAATTCTCAGCACCACATATAAATAAATAAAGTTCCATCAACATCTAAAAATATATATTAAAAAATTACACTGAGATTCCATCTCATTCCAGTTAGTATGGCAACCATTAAGAATACAAATAACAATAAATACCAGTGAGGGTATGGGAAAAAAAAAATTCTTATACACTGTGGGTGGGAAAGTAAATTAGTATAATCACATAGAAAACAGTATGGAGTTTCCTCAAAAAACCAAGAATGGAACCACATATGACCCAGCCATACCACTCCTCAATATTTATCCAAAAGAATTAGTCACCATACTGTAGTGACATATTCACACCCATGTTTACAGCAGCACAATTCACAATAATCAAGTCAGAGAATCAGCCTGCGTGTCTATCAATAGATGAACGAATAAAGAAAATGCCGTAAGTACATACAATGAAGTTTTATTCAGCCATAAACAAGAATGGAATTATGTTATTTGCAAAAAGATGGATGGAACTGAAGAACATCCTGTTCAGCGAAATGAGCAAAGCTCAGCAAATTGAGGGTCATGTTTTCTCTCATATGTGGAAGTTAGAGAGAAGGAAAAAAGACATCTCATGAAAATAGAAGGGAGACCAATAGGGTACAAGAAGAGGGTCAGGAGGAGGAAGAAGGGGAGCACTAGAAGAGGTACTGAGAAGTGAAATTGATAAAATTACGTTATGTACATGAACAAATATGTCACAATGAATCCCACTAGTGTGTATAATTATTAGGCATTAATAAAATATTTTCTTAAAAAAAATATACATATAGGTATGGATATAGAAAAAGTCTTGCTTATAGAATAGTTCTGAAAGGACATACAAAAAAAAGAAAGCATTAGTTATTTCCAGAGAAGGTAACCAAGCAGGTGAAGAAGGATTTTTATTATATATCCTTTTATGCTTTTGTGTTTTCTACCATAAAACTATATACCATTTTTTAAAATTAAGTTTAAATAAGAAGGATTTTTGTTGTTGTTGTTTGTTTTTGAGACAGAGTCTTGTGCTATATGCCCAGGCTGGCCTCATATTTATAATCCCTTTGCCTCAGCCTCCTGAGTAGCTGGGATTAGAGGAATGTGTCACAATGCCTGGCAATAAATTAGGTTTAAAATTTCAAATTTAATAAAAAGTTCTTTAAAAAACAGCATAAAGAAACTGATCAACCCAAGTAATTTCTCTTTTCTTTACATGCTTTATTATTTTCCAAATTTCATTGATCATTCAACATTTGATCAGAAATTCTCACTTGAAAAACTAATATCTAAAGTTTTAAATATGTATAAAATCAGATAAAATATAAAATTTGTGAATTCTCATTATCTGTTAATACTATTTTGTATTTGAAAAATTTTAATCAGAAACTTAAAATATTCTTTTTTTTAAACATTTATTTTTTAGTTGTAGGCGGACAGAATATCTTTATTTTATTTTTATGTGGTACTGTGGATCGAACCCAGTGCCTCACACACGCCAGGCGAGCACGCTACCACTGCGCCATAACCTCAGCCCTAGAAACTTAAAATATTCTAAACTTTCATAAAGCATACTATTACGCCACATTCATATTATCATCCTGTTCATTTTTAAAGATCTGTTCCATTGAAGGGCTCAGATTCAGCCACAATGCTTGGAATGGTCTTTCTATCTGTCCTATTCAAAAAAACTTTAAAGCAACCAATGATGTCAATGATTTTGTTTTGTCTCTCTGTTGTTGTTTGGAGTTGTTAATAAATGTGTATCCTTTACGAGTAACAGAATATGCGAGTATAAATCGTAACTCAGAGAAGTCAACTATGTGGACAGAGTATTCCCACTCTGTCCTACTCCCTATTCCCACTCCAGCTTTGATGAGGCAACTAGGGAAGCCCATGGGAGAGTCTTAGCCTTACTCTCACTCTACGCAAATAACTGGCAAAACGGACACTTGAAACCAAAGTCATCAATGAGTGACCAATAACTAATCCCAAATAATAATTTAACTGGAGCGGTGGTGGGCCTGGAAAGAGATTAGAAAAGCTACAGCAAAGGCGGCAAACTGAATAAGAGAAAAAGCTCTTCAGAGCCCAGGTCAGCTGAGTTTAGAGAGTTCTAAATCTATCCATATATTTGGGAATAATATTAGATTGTGAATGGATAGAGCCCTCATGCTACAGACAAAAGTCAGCTCACTTTCTTAAGCCACTGAGGTTGGATATGCCAGGATAAGCAAGCATGGGAAAGAACTGAATTCAATTCTATATTCTTAATTAAAATACTACATTATATCTATCTCAATCAATTAAGCCTTCATCTTGCAGGAAGTCTTCCCTAAAATTTAATTTTAACTATGTTAGACAAATGGAACAGTTATTTTAGATAATGAAGAGTCACAAAAATGCTGAGAGAAATATTGGTTGTTATCTTATACCATGTTAAAATACATTACTATTTTTCCTAGAATTGTGATGATTACCATCTGCAGTAGCAGCAATTTGGGGAGATAAGGAACACATGAATCTATCACTCCATGAATCTGCATGTCAATAAATTCTGCCTCTAAAAGTAGAGGAGAAAGAAGTTTTGCATCTGTGTTTCCTAACCACATCAAAATATTGTGCCTCTATTTGCCTTCATAATCTTATAAGTTAAGAGGTTTATATATCATCATTTTTATCAATAAAATGAGGAGATGTGTATATTCCTCTGAAATTCTTTTTTAAAGTGTTATAATAAAGCACATTTAGAAAGTCAAGACTAGAACTCTGAAAAGACACATACTAAGCTCAAGATCTCAAAATGCCACAAAAATAATTTAAGACCAGATGATAAAGAATATTTCCAAATTGCAGTTTACATAAAATGATTCTAGCTAGGAATATAGCTCAGTGGTAAAGAACATGCTTATTAGCATGTTTAAGGCCCTAGGCTTGATTCCTGGCGTTACACACACACACACACACACACACACAAATTCTATACAGTGATTTTTCTTTATACTGAGACATCCCTATAACCTCTATTACCAATCAAATTTCTGGCAACAAAAGCCTAAAATAACATCTAATTAGAAACTGAATTAAAATGTAGTCTAAAAGTGTAATTACACAGAAATATAGATGTTTCTGGCGATTCATGATACTATATATTGTGCTTATTATGTTTAAATATTTGACTTTGGAGAAATATGTGCAACTTATTTGCTATGTGATTCAAACTCAACAATCAGCCTAGAGGTTGTGGAGGAAAAGGCATGCTCATATATTGCTGGTGGGACTGCAAATGATACAACCAATCTGGAAAGCAGTATGGAGATTACTTAGAAAACTTGGAATGGAACCACCATTTGACCCAGCTATCCCAATACTTGGTCTATACCCAGAAGACTTAAAAATAGCATACTACAGTGACGCAGCCACTTCAATGTTTATAGCAGCTCAATTCACAATAGCTAAACTGTGGAACCAACCTAGATGCCCTTCAATAGATGACTGGATAAAAAAACTGTGGTATATATACACAATGGAATATTACTCAGCAATAGGAGAGAATAAAATTATGGCATGTGCAGGAAAATGGATGGAGAATATCATGCTAAGCGAAGTAAGCCAATCCCAGAAAACCAAATGCTGAATGTCCTCTCTGATAAGTGGATTCTGATCCATGATGGGGGAGGGGACATGGGAAGAATGGAGGAACTTTGGTCAAAGAGGAGGGAAGGGGAAGGGGGCGTGGGGACAGTAAAGATGGTGGAATAAAATGGACATCACAGCCCTAGCTTCATGTGTGACTCCATATATGATGTGATTCTACATCATGTACAATCAGAGAAATGAAAAGTTGTTCTCCATCTGTGTACAATGAATCAAAGTGCATTCTGCTATCATGTATATCTAAGTAGAATATAAATAAATAAACAAACAGGTGCCCACATTAAAATTTTGGTACAGTCCTAAAAACAACAACAACAAAAATCAGTCTAGTACAAAACTGGTCACTCAATCTAATTTGCTAATTCATACTTTTTTTTTTAACAGCAAGGAGGTAATTTGTTTTTCTTTATTATTTTTACAGTTGAAGCTACTTAAACTTACTCGTCAGTTAGCAAATACCCAATCCTAAGGAACTAAAGCTAAATACTGCTTAAATCAAAAACTATTTGGATATAAGGAAAACCAATGGTTAAATCTACTAGAAATACTTAAAAGAAGCTGCTACTACCAAATGAGACTGGAAAAACTATTAACAGCAACTTAGAAATTGTTTTTAAACTAACAAGTGACTTCCTGGTACTTTTAAATACTCACCGGTGGCAGATAGGAAGTGCCTGGATCTAATAAGCTTACAGCTTCATTCTGCATTGTATTCTGTTGTGTAATTGCATCTTCTCGCTTCCGCTCTTTCTGCCCTGCTTCATCATCTTCGTATTCATCTAAGCACTGAAAAAAAGAATAGTTTTCATTTTATTTCCACGTATAATAGAATTACTGTTTTGATGGTATATGAAAATGTATCTGATAGCATCAGAAATATGTGCAATCAGAACTAGTTTACATTATAAAGATGTTCTTCCCACCAATATACACACTGAATTCTTGTAAATTAAATCCTTTGCTTAAAACTGGTATCTCTACATTCATATGCCTGGAAACCTATGTTTTCTCTAAGCTCTCATCACCAATGACAAGGTTTCTCATAGAGATGAGGTTCATTTGTTCTTTATTAGTCTTTCAACAAGTAATCTGTATCTATCCTAAATAAGGCATTTTGCTGAAGGTGACAAAAGATACATTACAAACAAGGATTGTATAGTCTAGTAAAGAAGATAAGACATAAAGATAGCTTAGTGACTACGGCCATTTTCTAGTTTAGTACTGTTTATGAGAATATAAAAAATATTTTCACTGGGGGAGTTAGGAAAGACTATTTAAAAACTTGTAATTTAATGGTGGATATAATTTGAAACTACAGACATGAAGAATTTCAGGTGATAAGAACAGCATACTGAGAAAGTATATTAAAAAAGGGCTGCTAAAAAGCTGAGTCAGTATCAGCAATTATCTACTTCCAGCCTTTCTACATGAAAACAACAGAAACAACCTACCATTAAATACAAACTACCCATTAAATTCATTATGGAAAGGCTTATCTGTTCCTTGCAACACATTTCTAACCAATATACTAACTTAAGTGGTTGAAGAGACACCAAAAAGGAAAAAAAGGTCCCTGCCAGCATTATTTACTAAGACACTGAGCAAAGCACAGTGTGGCCAGGGCAAGACAATAGGACTAGGAATTGTCATATGAGGAAAAACAGAAGCCACTAATGCAAACTAAGCTGCACCACTGGAATATCTAGAACATACTAGAGGTAACAGCAATTCAAAGACAAGGTCTACAATAAGGGATACAGAAGAAAGGACCTGTCTGAGGATAGAATAGAAGGGCAAACAAAAGGAACAAGCAGGTTGAGATTCCAGAGAATATTCAGGGTCCTCTTCTGAAATGCTTATATAGGTATAACCTGGCCCTCCCTTAGCACATCCGGCTCTGAGAATTGGGGCTTAGGGAAAATGTACAGGCAAATTATGATACTGTGGCCACTAGTAGAGCTATAAAACTGTTCTTGACTCTAACCCAGGAGATTAGTGTCTTCTGCTAAGATCCACCAGCTAACATATTAGTCTGCAGAGAGGATGAGATCACAGGAATCCACAGTTCTCAAGTGAGGACAAGAAAGGTATACAATCCCATCACCAAGCAACATAAATAATAAATAACCTGAGAAATCTAGATTTTTTCCCCCACATAGCACAGAAAGATATTAGAGTACTACAGTTCCTTGGAATAAAAGCTCAACATGTTCAAAACTGGGTTTGGAAAAAGAGCCTGAGTATAGCAATTCAAAGTACAGATTATAGGAACAAGGATCAAAAGTGCAAACACTGGGCTAGGGTTGTAGCTCAGTGGTAGAGCGCTTGCCTAGCATGCATGAGACACTGGGTTCGATTCTCAGCACCGCATACAAATAAATAACAACTAAAAAAGTTCTGTTTTTTTTTAAAGTGGAGAGACTAGTTAAACAACAGAGTAGGCAATTTGATACTACAGAAAATTATATATTCTAGGCAAAAAATATAATCAATAAAAGAAAACCTATTACATGATTAAAGTGTTCATCACTCCTGATTAGAAAAACAATATCCCCCAACTCACCCCACCTCCTTGTCATCACCACCACCACCACACACACACACACACACACACACACACACACACACACACACACACACACACTAGGGACTGAGTCTAGGGCCTTGCACATGCTAGGCAGGTACTTTACCATTAAGCTACATTCCCAGCCTCTTTTTATATTTTCATTTTAAGACAGGGTCTTACTAAGTTGCCCAGATTGCCATCAAATTTGTGATCCTCTTGCCTTAGCCTCCTGAGTAGCTGAGATTACAGGTGTGCACCACTGTGCCTGCCTCTTAAGACTTTAAGAAATTCTCAGCTGGGCGCAGTGGCACACACCTGTAATCCCAGCATTTTGGGAGGCTGGGACAGGAGAATCTCAAATTTGAAGCCAGCCTCAGCAACAGTGAGGCTTGCTGTCTCTACATAAAACACAAAATAGGGCTGGGGATGTGGCTCAGTGGTTGAGTACCTCTGAGTTCAATCCCTGGTACCAAAAGAAAAAGAAAAAGAAATTCTCAAATCAACACGTTTACTGACAAAAGATCAACAACATTTAAGACACTGATGTCCACAATCAATACTGTTATGGAAGTGCTAGGTGATAAAATCAGGTATGAATAACAGGTTTCACATTAGAAAGGAAGCAAAATTACTATCATTATAGATGTTATGATTTTATGGTTAAAAAATAACTTTAGAGGGTTGTAGTTGTAGCTCAGTGATACAGCACTTGCCTAGCACATGTGAGGCACTGGGTTCGATCCTCAGCACCACATAAAAATAAAGCAAATAAAGGTATTGTGTCCATCTACAACTAAAAAACATACTTGAAAAAATAACTTTACAGTATTCTAAAAGATGGCTACATTACAGTAGGTATTCAAAAATAAATAGCTTTCCAAAGTAACATTAATATGTAATATGTAAGACAAGGAGTCAACCACTTAATGCACAGTGGGGGTTAAGAAAAGTAAAAGTAGGGGGGTAGGGACAGGACATACAATCCTATCTCTACTTTTCTACTCTTCTACAGTGTAAAAGCAATCATACATACCTCAGTCTCCAAGATCTAGACCATAAAAATCTCTGCCCATAGGATAGTATTGTTACAATTCTAAAATTACAAGAGCTGTATAGCTACAAAGTAAAAATTGAGGCAGGCAGCCAATATCTCCCTGAACACCCAGATGTGGTTTTACTTATCTTTGTTTTCATTTTCTGAGACCCAGCCCCCAACACTAACCCTTCCTCTGCCCATTCCCTCAAAGAATGTAGATTCCCTTACCAGCACATAAAAAAAAGATAAAAATGAGTAAATTTGTAAATGTGATGAATGAATTATCAAGATAAGACAAATCAGAGATGTAGACTATATACTCTTAACTTAAAATTCTGAATGTTCTTTCCCATGGCAACATTGTTATTTGCTGACCTGGGAACCTATTCATCTCACATAACATCTCTGCAGAGTGTGTGCATCTTACATTCCAGGCTGCTTTCAGAATAGGGATTACTTGATAAATCACTTCCCTTCAAAGTTCAACGAGCAACCAGTACAGTTCTTTTAGCCACAAGTATCTTAAAAATCCTTAAGCTGTTTTATGTAGTTGGGATAAATAAATACATCTGGAGAAATAAATTGGTGGAAACAGCAAAAAATAGGAGAATCCCAGAAGCTGTTATACTTAAGGGCAGAAATGAGTATCTCCTCATTCCTTTTTTCAACTATATAGTACATTAAAGTAGATGTACCATCTCTTGACTACAGATTTACTGATGAACACTGGGTTGATCATTTTTTGCTTTAAGAAAAAAATTATTAGAAAGCCTCGCATATTAGAATTTTTGTATATGTATGCTGTTTTCTGAATAGCTTGTTAGAAGTAGAATTGCTGGCTCAAAGGGTAAATGAGTACATCACTTTGGCAGATATTGCCAAATTCTACTCCACAAAGGTGTGCATTTACTCCAGCATGACATTACCTGTTCTCCCATCATAGCTTTTGTTTGTTTGTTTGTTTAACTTTTTGGCAATATAACATGAGGAAAAAGCATCTCAATATAATTCTAGCATCTTTTCCTGTAGTTTTGTCACATTTCTTCTGAGAGCTATTGTTACTTTTCCTCATCCATTTTTCTATAGGTTTCTGACTTGTTTATAAACCAGGGGTGTATAAATTAAAGTGACCTGTGACACTATTAAGTGGTCTAACATATGCGTAATTGAAGTCTCAGAGGGAGAGGAGGCAGAAAGAGCTGAAGACATGGGCAAATTTTATCCAAATGTGATGAAAATTGTAAACACAGATTTAAGCTCAATAAGCCCAAAATGGATAAGAATGAAAGTCATACACAAATTATTTTCTTAAATTAATAAATAAAAAGTCTTATAGAGGAATGGAAGCAAACTATATACTAAGGTGGGCAAGAATTAAAGATTTATCAAAAGAAATGATGCAAGCCAGAAGACAAATAACTTTGAAGCACTAGGCTGAGAAGAAATGTCTATCAAACAAGGTCTATAAAGTGCCTGTTCAGTTCCTTTGCCCATTTATATTAATTGGGTTGTTTGTGGGGTTTTTTTGTTGTTTTGTTTTGGGTGGTGTTTTTGTTTTTGTTATTGTTTTGTGTGTGTGTGTGTGGTGCTGGGGATTGAACCCATGGTCTTGTGCGTGCAAGGCAAGCACTCTACCAACTGAACTACATCTTCAGCCCTTGAGTTTTTTGCTTTTTTGGGACTTAAGTTTTTGAGTTCATTATATACCCTGGAGATTAATGCTCTATCTGAGGTGCATGTGTTAAATATTTTTTCCTGTTCTGTAGGCTCTCTCTTCATGTTCTTGACTATTTCCTTTGCTGTGAATAAACTTTTTAGTTTGATTCCATCCTATGTATTGATTCTTGATTTTACTTATTGTGCTTTAGGAGTCTTGTTCATATGAAAAAATGCTCAACATTTCTAGCAATTAGAGAAATGCAAATCAAAACTACACTGAGATTCCATCTCATGCCAATCAAAATGGCAATTATCAAGAATACAAGCAACAATAAGTATTAGTGAAGATACGGGTAAAAAGGTACACTCATACACTGCTGGTGAGACTGCAAATTGGTGCAAGCATTATTGAAAGCAGTATGGAGATTCCTCAGAAAACTTTGAATAGAACCACCATTTGAACTAATCATCCCACTCCTAGGTTTATACCCAAAGGACTTAAAATCAGCAATACTGCAGCGACGCAGCCATATCAATGTTTAGAGCAGCTCAATTCATAATAGTTAAAACAACCTAGATGCCTTTCAACAGATGAATGGATAAAGAAACTAGGGTATAAATGCACAGCAGAATATTACTCCACCTTAAAGAATAATGAAAATAGGGCATTCACCAGTAAATGGATGGAACTGGAGAATATTATGCTAAGCAAAATAAGCCAATCCCAAAGAACCAAAGGCCGAATATTTTCTCTGAAATGCAGATGCTAATTCACAATAAGGAGGTTGGAGACAGAAGTATTTTGGATTAGACAAAGGGGAATGAAGGGAGGGAAGGGGTATGGGGGTAGGAATGACAGAATGAACTGGACATTATTACCCTATGTGCCTATATGATTACATGACCTGTGTAATACTATACCATGTACAGACGAAAGAGAAGTTATACTCAATTTATGTATGATGTGTCAAAAATGCATTCTACTGTCATGTATAACTAATTAGAATAAATTTAAAAATATATTTTAAAAATTTTTAAACAAGAATTCTATGCAGAGCAAAGTTTCAAAAATAAATGCAAGTTAAATCTTTACAAATAACAACTGAGTATTTTTTAAAAGTTAAATGAAGTTCCTTACTAGAATAAAATGATACTACATGGAAATTCAGAACCTTTAAAGGTTCTGAAGAGCATACAAAATTGTAAATATGTGAATAAATATAAGAAATTGTTTTTTTCTTATTTTTGGCAATCTCCTTAACATACAATCGATTGTTTAAAGCAAAAATAATGATATTTTGTAACATTTATAACATACAGAGAAGTAAAAAAAAGTATGGTAAAGATACAAAGACAGAAGGCAAGATATAGATGTGGCAAGGTTCTTACTCTACATATGACAAGGTACAACAGTACATAAAAACAGACTGTGATGAGTCAGTTATATGTAGTAAATCATAGAATGACCACCTAAAAAGCCATTCAAACATGTATGGTGATTAGCTAATATTGAAGAAAAATGGAATGATTAAAAAAATACCTGACTCAAATGCAGACAAGAAAAGGGAAAAACAGGGTAAGTAAAAAACATATCAAGGTGAATATTTAAACTTAACTTAAAAAATTATATTAAATGTACATGATCTAGCCATTACAACTGAAAAGTGTATGTTATGAGATAAAATAAAATCAAGACCAAATATATGCTGTCTGTAAGAAATACACTTAAATATAAAGACATAAACAAGTTAAAAAGAGGATGAAAAGAAGATATAACATTGAGACATTAACAAAAGCTGGAGTAGTTACATTAAATTGAATTACACAATAAGTAATACTACTCGGAATAAATAGAAATTTCATAATGATAAAGGTGGTCAATATCAAGAAAATATACAATTCTAAAAGATATTAAGTACCAAATAAAGGGACTTCAGATCAAATGAAGCAAAAAAAAATTGGTAAGAGAAACAGATCCACTTATACAAATTGAAATTTAGACACTTCTTTATCCATACCTGATATAAGTCAATGGAAGAGGAGTAGAGAGACAAAAATTTTGAACCATGTCAACTAACTTGACTGACATTTATAGAATACTCTATAAGAATAAGAGCTCTTATGGTTCAGTGATGGAGCATATGCCTAATATGTATAAAGCCCTGGGTTCAATCTCCAGCATCACACACACAAACATAAAATCCACAAAAATAAGAACATATACTTTTTACAAAAGCACATGGTATGTTTGCCAAGACAGAAAATTTTCTGAAACAAACATCTGTACAAATGTTAAAATGAGTAAAATCATGCAGAGTGTTCTCTGACCAGTAATGAATTTAAATAAAAAATCAATAACAGAAAGCTATCTGAAAAAATCCTCTAAATATTTGGAAATTTAAAAATTTCTAAATAATCCTTGAGTCAAAGAAATCACAAGTAGAAAATATTTTCAAATGAATTATTAAAAATTAGATTCTGCTAAAAGTGAACATTTAACAGTGAATGTTAGAAAAAAAGAAAATTCTCCAATCAATGATAACAGCTTTTATTGTAAAAAGCTATAAAAGGGCAAATTAAGCCAAAATACTGCAAACAGAAGGAAAAAATAAGAGTGGAAAAAAACCAAGGAAACTGAAAACAACAGATAAAACTACCAAAAGTAGTTTTCTGGAAATAATAAAATTAGTAAAACTCTAGCCAGACTGATCAAGAAGAAAAACAAAGAGAGAACATTATTATTATTGTTATTATAACAATTATTATTATTATTATAACAAGTAAAAGTGGAAATATCACTAGAAATGATATTTTATGATGCTACCACATTAAAAGAATATTATGAAACACTATAATTCCTTGAAAGCTACCAAAACAAACTACCAAAAAGCAAAACCTTAAATGATCCTCTATCTAATAAAGAAATTACTTTTGTTTGAAAGCCTTCCTACAATGAAAGCTTTAAACCATATGGTTGGCTAATTTTATCAAACATTTAAAGAAATAGCATTCACTAAAAATTCTTCCAGGAGAAGGAAATACTTCTCAACTCAGAAGTTAGCATTAATCTGATTACCCCATCAAAAAAAAACTGAATAAACAACAACAAACTGATATATTCGGTAAAAATAGATACAAAAATCTTTACAAAATTTGGGCAAAGCAAATGAAAAATATTAGAAAAGGATAATCATGACCAAAATAGGGTCTATCCCAAGAAAGAATGACTGGCTTATTGTTCAAGTATCAGTATCATTCGCTACCTCTGCAAAATAAAGGGAAAAAAGCATACATATAAAATCATCAATACATTAATAAGAAGCATGACACAAACATACATCATCTTGATTAGCAGTCTTGACTTGATCAGGAAAACCCATATATAACAACACACTGAAAAGTGAAAATAGATCTTTTCCCCAAAGATAATCAGGTTGGCTACTTAATACCACTTCTTTTTTCACCACTTTTATTCAGCATCATTATCAGTTCAACTCAGTAGGAAAAGACAAGCACAAGAAATAAAAGGTGCACATATTGAAAAGGAAAAAGTGAAACTTTTATTTAGAGATGGCACTTTCTTCTACATAGAATGAGTAGAACAAGATGACAAGATATAAAATAAATATAAAAATCAATTATACTTTTATACACTGGCAACCAAAAAATAAAAACTTTAAAAAATATCATTTAAAATACTTATGGCCAAAATTAACAATAAATGCCACACCTTGACATTAAAAACTACAAAATATTGCTGAGAAAAATTAAAGAGACCTAAATAAGTAGAAAAATATATGACACTGGTAACACACTAAAAAGAAAATAACCCAATTTAATATGTCAAAAAGTTTGAAGTGATATTTCACCAAAGAATGAATGACAAATGAACACATAAAAAGAGGCTCAACCTAATAATCATTAGGGAAACATGGATTTTAAATATAATGAGTTATCAGCCACCTACCAAAATGACTAACATTAAAGTATGACAATATCAAGTACTGGTAAAAATTTGGAAAAACCGAAAATCTCACACACAGCTGGTGGGAACTAAAAATGGTACAGCCAGAGTTTGGCAGTTTCTTATATACTTAAATATATGCTACCATATGACCTAGGAATTAAGCCCCAAGTCACTTAACCAAAAAAAAGAAAGAAAAGTCACTCCAAACTTACACAAAATTCAGCTTTTATCACAATGGCTAAAAACTAGAAACAACACAAAAGTCCATCAAATGGTGAATGGATAAACAAATAGCAGCACATCCAAGTAGTAGAATACTACTCAGCAACAAAATGAATGAGTCTCAAACATTTGTAGGAAATTATAGAAAAAGCAAAATCCTAATGACAGAAAACACATCAACAGTTGCTATGAACAAAGTATGGGATTTGATGGGGGGTGACTGAAAAGGGACAGAAGAAGTAATGACAATGTTTCATATCCTGATTTTCATGGTGTTTTACCATGGACATCTGTCTAAATTCATCAAATTGCACTCCTAAAACACAGTATTACATGTAAATGGCTCCGATTAATGACATTTATAAAAAGAAGGCAGTTGATGAACAAATAAAGTAGGAAATTACACACATACACACAAACAGAATCTAATCGAGTCTCTAGATCCAACTATTAATTATAGGAAATAGAACACAAGAACATATTAGACAACACTATGCAGATGCAATCATGAAAATCCATATTTTAGGATGTTCTAAACATTGATCAGAAAACAATTTAAAAAACAAAGAACTTTTGGGCCACATAAGGTCTGCTTCCCTGCTCCCCCCCAAAATAACCCTTTAAAAACATAAAAACTATTCTTAGCTCTCTGTCATATAAAAATAAACCTCTGCTAACCTCTGCTATAAAAAATATATGATCCAGTTTCTTCCATTAATAAATGGCAAGAGGAGGATGTAAAGGGAACAAAGAAAGGACAAGAGACCTATAAATTAAAAACTCGGGGCTGGGGTTGTGGCTCAGTGGTAGAGTACTTGCCTCACACGTGTGAGGTACTGGGTTCAATCTTCAACACCACATAAAATAAATAAAGATATTTTTTTTAAAAACTCAAAGGACTTATGAACCAATAACAATATACTGATCTCACTAAGTGGAAACTATTCAATGAAACTACTTTTAAAAGTATGGTTTTAGGGGCTGGGATTGTGGCGCAGTGGTAGCGTGCTTGCCTAGCACGCGTGAAGCACTGGGTTCGATCCTCAGCACCACATAAAAACAAAGATATTCTGTCCACCTACAACTAAAAAAATAAGTAAATATTTAAAAAAAAGTATGGTTTTAGAGTTTGAACAACAAATAAATATTAGTAAGATTAAAGAACAATTTTTTTAACTTTTTCAGGTGATAATATTGTTCATTTGTTTAAAAGAAGGTTCTTGTCTTTTAAAGACATACACTGAAGTATTTAAGAATGAATGTGCTATTTGAAATTTGCTTCAAAATGGTGCAAGAGGTAGGGTGGGTAGTGTGTTTTAGTATAGATAAAACTGATCAGGAGTTGATCATTGTTGAAGCTGAAGGATAGGTATATGGGTGACTTCATTATACTATTTTTATTTCTATGCATGTTTGAAATTTCCATGAACATTTTAAACTTTTTAAAAATTTTGCTTCCTTTATAATCATCTGAAAAGTATGTGTTAACAAAAATTTTTTGAAATCAGAGACCTATATTCAAATCCCAGGTCTGATACTTAGAATTTAGGGAGACCCTAACCAATTTAGTGAGACCCTGCCTTGAAATAAAAAATAAAACAGATTGAGGGTATAGCTCAGTGGCAAAATACCTCTGGATTCAATCCTTAAGTAAAAAAAAAAAAAAAAAAAAAAAAAAAAAAAAACAGAGGGGGTCCGATTATTAAAATTAAATAACAGGCTTAAGAACACGAAGTTGATGAGTGGTAAAGCTAGAACACCAACCTAAGCAGTTTAACTCCAAACTCTGAACTCAATTTTCCAACATTCAAGAGTAAGCAATATGTCAGTTTATCAAACTGATGTAGTACAATGCAACAGAGATTTTTATAAAGAAAAAGCAGCAACTGAATAGAAAATATCAGTGAACATTTTTCAAAACATTTGGTGTAGATTATCCTGGGTGTATACTAGGTCACTTTGTAAAGTACAGAATTACTAGGAGTTGCAGCCAAAAAAGAGTGGCTAGTGACTGTAGTTGGATGGCAGTTACATAGGGTGAATGTGTTCTGTATTTTTCTGTATGCTAATATTATTACTTATTTGTTTTATTTTTTTAGCAGCTATATAGAGGAATTTTAACAGGCTTCATTTCCATGTTTACCTCAGTCACTGACAGACCAAGTTTTCCCAAGTTCCATTCATCAGATTCTCCTGTCCATGCTGCTCTTCTCTGACCACCTCTCTGCAAC
Organism: Xerus rutilus; assembly: GCA_028644305.1. Classification (NCBI taxonomy): domain Eukaryota; kingdom Metazoa; phylum Chordata; class Mammalia; order Rodentia; family Sciuridae; genus Xerus; species Xerus rutilus. Next base: position 35,845,222 of record CM053403.1, on the reverse strand, counting down.
AAATCTTTCCTTTAGCCACAATGCTCTGGCTCACTAATTCTTAACACATCAGGACCACACCACAAAGCACTAATGTAATTTTGTGGAGGCATTTTTAGTCATTTTGATGTCTGAGGAATGCTACTCGCTAATGGAACAGAAGCCTGGAATGGTACATATCTTGCAATTTGAGAAAGGGGAAAGGTAGTTAAGAAATAACTAATAGCTAGAGGTGTAACTCAGTGATAACAGTGCTTGCCTAGCATGAGTAATACCCTGGGTTCAACCCCCAACACAGAAAGAATGAAAGAAGAAAAGAAAAAGAACAAAGGAAAGAAAGAAAACTAACCCACATCCCATCCTACTGTAGAATGTAATAGCAAATAGGCATGCAAATGAAACATAGGTTCATAACTATCTGAGCTCAACCACTTACCTATAAAAACAAAGGAGAAGAGAGAAATGCTGTATTTTAATATATGCAAAATTTTTCCAGGAAGATAGCTATTCTGTAAATCCAGGGAATATTATATTTTTGTTCATAACTTTACCTGAAAAGTTGCTTGACGTTTAGAAATGTCAAACAGCAAAACTATTCATGGTATTTCCATCATTAATGAAGTACATTTTTATCCAAAAACAAATTTGAAAGCCATTGTACAATGTTTTTAAACTTCTAAAATCTTGCTTGAGGCAAGAGACTCAACAATCATAATTTTAGCATCACCACAGTATTTCATGCTCCTATTATAAAATATGGAATATGTGTATATGTGTATGTATATGTAATTTTTTTCAACAAATGTTTGCTAAACTAAATAGGGGACTGTGTGATAGAATGACTGGATCAGATTTCAGATTACAAAAAGCACTGAGGCTAAGAAAAAGTGGTATTTGAAGTCCAAAATACAAAGAAACTAGCCAATCATGGTAACTTCTTCAATAGATAAGACATAATATGTGTCACTTTTGAAAGAATAGTATTACAGTAGTGTGTGTGTGTGTGTGTGTGTGTGTGTGTGTAGCACTGAAACACACTTGACTTGGTAATCTTAAAAGTAATAGTTTCCTACTAAGACTTCTATTGTTAGAGCTCCAAGGTTTTTAATGTATTAAGAAATTTAACAAGTTCATAGACTGAAACAACTTAAAAGGACTCATTCATGGTAATGTTTTTTCTTAGAAATTTTATAAAACAACTGCACAAATTCAGGAGTTCAGAAAAAGCAATCAACATACCAATCACCTATTTTAAACATAATTGTCTTAACATATTTTAAAATGCTTCCAATATATGGTGAAGAGTGTATTCCATAAGACCTTTAACTTTATTTTGACAGCTTAAATTCTTTGGCATGCTATCTAGTTCTTCAAAGAATTCAGCTAGATATGGCTTCACATTCCTTTTTCTTTTCACACTTGTTTCCTTCATAAGTAATGAGTCTTAAAAATGAATTCAACGATTCATTCATCTCCAAATAGACAATATAAACTGTTCATAAAAATTCTTTAAATGATGATCTTCCTTATGTTTAATTTTCAGAATATTAAAAATAATCTTTAAAAAATTAATCTCATTCTTTTCTAAACAAACGCCTCAATCTAAGTAAAATATGCAAATCTGATCTTAACATAAAGAATCCACATAAGTTCCTTAGGTGTTTCAGGTTTTCAATAAATGTCAAATATAAACACTTTCCTACAAAGCTCTAGAACTACAGAAAATGACATTTTTTTTCATATGTATCCAAATGAGGAACAGAACTGTAAGAAAACTAAGGTGAAATGAAAATTCCAAATAACTGAAATAAATAATTCCAAGTAAATTCAATTGCATTTTATGTACAGTAAGTCATAAAACTGTGGTTCTAAAAGCATGATGACTGCCAATGGCATGGAAAAGACAATTAAACAATCTTAGCAAATCTTTAGGAATTAAAAACAAGTTACAATTCCATGGAATAGGGGAGTCTATATTTGGGATCATACAATCATAAACCATGAAAGTGGATTAAATGGCTCTGCTTTCCAAAATTAAAATTACCATAGCCATACAAGGTACTAGGGGAGTTAGAATGGATTCCACTCCTTTCTTCAGCATTACTATGTCAATCCTATCAGTACTGCTGCTGATTTATCTGCCTCCTCCTTTGGTAATACCCTTTTCATACTCCACTGGTCATTTATCTAGCATATAGCATTCTGTCATCACTCAACTTTCACTTCGTTTTTCCTTACCTTCCATCCCTGCTCCTAAGACAAAATTTATTTTGAAATGATGAAAAAAAAATTCTCAGAGAAAAGAAAATTGCAATAAGATCAAACAAATAATTTCTCCTGGGAAAACAACTGGGAAATATAAACAAATGATCACTCCTAATTAGGTAGCTGAAAAGCAAGCTACTACATATCTGTTACAATTATTACAAAACGGCTACACACACACTCTTGAATTAGAAAATTTGGCTACTAAGCAGAACAAATTTAAATATATGAATTTTCAAGTGTAATGACTAAACACCCAGATTTACTCTGTGAATTTGCAACCAATTTGATTCATCACAACAAACTAGCTATGCTTTATAACAACTTGTTAACTTATCTTGGAACATTTGATTGTATGGATTTAAGATAACAATATTGCAGAAAAAAAGAAATCTTATTTCCAAAGAATCTAAAAATACAACCCTCCAAAAACAAGAAAACAAAACTGACAGAATTCCATTCTTCTTCAACTTTTAAAGCACCCATGGTTAAAATGCCATGTAATGCTTCAGATATAATTCAGCAGTGGTTGGTATCCATCCATACTACCTACTGCAGCTCATCACGTCTTGGGGCTCAGTGAAGTATCAAGTTCTCTAAACAGCAATATTCATGATTACACAGGCAGTTCTCTGTCATCTGTTTCAACAAACTTAAATAAACTGTAATAAAGTAGTTGTATTTAAAGAAAAATGGCATTTTTCCTAATTACAAAATTAATTGTGTACCTTATACAAAAAACTTAAAACCAAATATAAGAAAAAATATAAATCATTCTTAATCTTTAGCTGTTATCATTGTGGTATAATCTTTCTCCTAGAAGCATTTCTTAACTCAGACAACTGTAGACATCCCATTTTGAGACGTACTTACATCACCTCATAATTTGTAACAAAAACTTTAGTAGAGGCATAGTACAAATTGGGAATTCTGCATGATTTGTTTAATTACGTCCCTGTTGTGGGACACAAAATCTAAGTAGGCTTTCACATAAATTTTTCTGTACATCTTTAATTTTTGTGACTTTCAAAACATGCTATCAATTTTCCTCCAGAACAGTTAAACAAGATTTTCTTACCCTTCTTTTTAAAAAATAATGGTTTCATAGAGTTCTAGTCAGCACGATACTCTTTTGGCAGATTTTTACTGGCTTTATGTATCTTCAGTTTCTTCGCTGATGTCCATCCTTCCTCTGACAATTTTTATTGGTTTTTCATTTTCTTAGTATTTCTAGAAGCTCTTTATATACACATAATAAGGATAACTTCTATCGTGAATTGTAAAAATTCCTTTCTAGTTTACCTTTTAATTCTGCTTGTTTTCTTTGAGATTTTTCTGTGATTTTGCTAAGAAAAGGTTTCCCCACTTCAAGATCAAATAAACACATATACTTTTAAATTCTTACTACTTTTAATGTAATTCACCTCATATTTAATATGTTGTATAGTGAGGTTGGAATATATTGTAAGCAATTGTTCTAACCATGTACAGAGAATAATCCAGAGCTGCAAAACTGGCAGTGAGTTGTGTGAGTAATGGCTCCTACAGGGGTATGAACCTCCCACTCCTCACTCCTCTGGGTCTGTACCAAGGGGCTTGAAATCCATCTCTTCACTTTTATGCTTTTATGCATTTGAGAAACAAAATCAAATGGCTTCTGTCTCCTTTAGCCAGAATTTTCAGGAGAATAGCACCAGTAGTGAATACTGCTAAAATGAAATTACCAAGTAAGAGAAGGTTATAGGAAAAGGATCCCAGAGAAGAATGGATTCAGTCATCATTAGATTCCCACATGCACAGCACAAAGCTCTGGCCCAGATGCTACCTAAAGGTCTGTGACTCATCTTTGGCCTTTCCTTCCACCCCCACCCTTAGGAATATTTATTCATCATAGGGGAATATGCCCCTGTCAAGAAGTTTTACATTCTTGTTTAAATCTCCTTGTACCCTGCACATCCCGTGAAAAAATTTAAACTTTTCATATAAATTATTCATACTAATATATCCTTTTTTGCAGGGGAGAGGGGATACTAGGGATTGAACCCAGCACTAAAACCACTGAGCCACATCCCCAGCCCTTTTAATTTTTTGAGACAGGGTCTTCCTAAGTTGCTGAGGCTGGATTTGAACTTGTGATCCTCCTGCCTCAACCTCCTGAGTCACTGTTCCTCGCACAAGAAATTTAAAGATTTTTTTTTTAACTAAAACTGGCCTTGAATGTAAACTAGCACTTAGCACAGAGGCTAGACACTACTATTAGACAAATGAATGAACAACTTTACCAGTACCCTAGCTTGTCCCAACTCATAAACGGAAGCACTACTAGTTTTCTTTCTGTGCACACTCTTAGTGCCAAATCCTCCACTTCTCTCTTATCTCCCAACCTAAGACTCAAGGGTTCAGCCTATTTGGGACTTCTTCCTTTCTCTCTCTTTCTCTGGCCTGCAATCACCTGACTCAATAGACAATTGAGCCTTAAGACCAACACAGATTGTCTCCTCAAGCTCTGTAATACTCTAGACACACACATCTCTGACATTTAGAAGACCTAGCAGAAGACTGACTGGGTGAGAGCACAGAGATGCAAAACCCGAAGAAATTAGTCCTGGAAGTTGGACAAGCAGAGATCTTGGATGAGAGAATATATATGTGTATGTATATGTATATGTGTATGTTATGTACATCTGAAGTCTGAGATGAGAGGGAATAACTAAATCACATGTTCTATTATATTGGCAATGACTAGATACTAAAGGAAGTGAAAGGAGAACTAAACATCCTAATTTTATCTAATTATCATATAACACATCCATCATTAAACACTGGTTCATCTTACTTTTAAATTTTAATAATTTGTAACCTTATTAGGTTTTGTTGAATATATACAAAGGCAATTAGATGACTTTTTTTTTAGTTTTTACATTATTTTAACATGTTTGCCTTTGAAAAATCATGTCTGTATTATTTAAATATGAGTTGATATATTCAAGTACTTTTTTCTGATTTTATTTTATTTTATTTTTCATATTTAATTTATTTATTTGTTCTATTTAGGCTTACATGATAACACAGTGCAATTTGATTCATTGTACATAGACAGAAGATAACATATCAATTCTCTAATTGTAAGTTGTATAGAATCACAACATATATGCAATCATACATAAAAGTTAGGGCTATGATGACCATCATATTGCACCACCTTTACTGTCCCCATGCCCCCTCCCCACTTACACCCCTGTGAACAGAGTTCCACCACTGTTCCCATGACCTTCCCCACATTATGGATCACCATCCACTTATCAATGAGTACATTCGGCATTTGGTTTCCTGAGATTGGCTTACTTCACTTAGCATAATATTCTCCAACTCCATCCATTTACCTGCAAAAGCCACAATTTTATTCTCTTTTATTGCTGAGTAATATTCCATTGTGTATATATACCACAGTTTCTTTATCCAGTCATCTATCAAAGAGCATCTAGGTTGGTTCCACAGTTTAGCTATTGTGAATTGAGCTGCTATAAACATTGAAGTGGCTGCAGCACTGTAGTTTGCTGTTTTTAAGTCTTCTGGGTACAGACCGAGGAGTGGGATAGCAGGCTCAAATGGTGGTTCCATTCCAAGTTTTCTAAGGAATCTCCATACTGCTTTCCAGATTGGTTGTACAAATTTACAGCAGTCCGCCAGCAGTGTATGAGCGTGCCTTGTTCCGCACAACCTTGCCAACACTTATTGTTGTTTATATTCTTGATAATTGCCATTCTGACTGGCATGAGATGAAATCTTAGGGTAGTTTTGATTTGCATTTCTCTGATTGCTAGAGATGTTGAACATTTTTTCATATGTCTGTTGATGGATTGTATATCTTCTTCTGTGAAGTTTGTGTTCAGCTCTTTGGCCCATTTATTGATTGGGTTGTTAGTTTTTTTGGTGGTAAGCTTTTTGAGTTCTTTATATATCCTGGAGATTAGTGCTCTATCGGATGTGTGTGTGGCAAAGATTTGTTTCCAGAATGTCGGCTCTCTGTTCACTACATTGATTATTTCTTTTGCTGAGAAGAAGCTTTTTAGTTTGAATCCATTCCATTTATTGATTCTTGATTTTATTTCTTGTGCTATAGGAGTCTTGTTAAGAAGTATGGTCCTAATTCTACATGG
>CM053403.1:35694280-35838318 GCA_028644305.1 Xerus rutilus | reverse complement strand
TATAGAAATGCAATTGATTTGTGGGTGTTAATTTTATATCCTGCTACTTTGCTGAAATCATTTATTAATTCTAAAAGTTTCCTGGTAGAATTTTTTGGATCCTCTAAGTGTAGAATTATGTCGTCTGCAAATAATGATAGTTTGAGTTCTTCTTTTCCGATTAGTATCCCTTTAATTTCTTTCATCTGTCTAATTGCTCTGGCTAGTGTTTCAAGGACTATGTTGAATAGCAGTGGTGAGAGAGGGCATCCCTGTCTAGTTCCCATTTTCAGAGGGAACGATTCCAATTTTTCTCCATTTAGGATGATGTTGGCCTTGGGATTAGCATAGATAGCTTTTACAAAGTTGAGGAATGTTCTTACTATCCCAAGTTTTTCTAGTGTTTTGAGCATAAAAGGGTGTTGTATTTTGTCAAAGGCCTTCTCTGCATCGATTGACAAAATCATATGATTCTTTGATGTGATGTATTACGTTGATTTCTGCATGTTGAACCAACCTTGCATCCCTGGAATGAACCCCACTTGATCATGGTGCACTACTTTTTTGATATGTTCCCCCAGTGTCTCCAGATGGGCACCACCGCCACTAAAGTTGGTGGCGGAGGTAGTGGATATACCTCTAGAGGGCAGTGGGAGTGGCCTTGGCTGGGCTCATAAGGCGGCCTCTGAGGGCTGTTTTTCCCCTCTCTTGCACTGGTGCTGGTGAACAGGAACTCTGGAGTGGAACTGGAGGAGGGCCCAGGTCTCACTTAGGCAGGGTCACAAGCAAGAGAGTCTGTGTGTGACCCTTACAGTGAGTTTCTGCTCTCCTGGGGCTGGAGGCTAGCAGGCTCTGGTCTGCCTTCAACTGGGCACCCCTGGCATTCCCTAAGGGCGGTTTTGGGCCTTCTGTCTCGCCTGACCACAGAAACTCTGGAGCGGAACTGAGGCGGGCCCAGAGCGCACTTGGGTGGGGCCTCTTCACACTGAGATCTCTGCAAGCTACTCTTACCCTGGGTATGCCTTCCTCTGTGGCCAGCGGCTAGCAGTCCCTGGTCTCCCATTGGCTGGACACCCGTGGAGTTTCCTGAAGGCGGATCTGGGCCCTCTGCGGCTCCTGTCAGTCCACAGGAACTCTGGAGCAAAACTGGGGCGGGCCTAGGCTGCCCTTGGGCTGGGTTGCCTCCACTGGGGTCTCTGGAGAGACTCTTACCCTAAATTTGGGCTCCCCAGTGGCTAGAGGTAGCAGTCCCTGGTCTCCCTTTGGCTGGACAACCGTGGACGTTCCTGAGGGCAGATCAGGGCCCTCTGTGTCTCTTGCTGGTCCACAGGAACTCTGGAGCGGAACTGTGCTAGATGATTGTTTTTAAAAATTTTTTTAGATAAAACACTACACACACTAAATTAAATCTAACAATAACAATATAACAATAACAGCAACAGTTAACAATTATTTCACAGCTCCATACCAGGCACTGCTATAAGAGCTTTTGACAGCATAACTTTAACCTTCATGACAATCCTAAAAGATAGAGATGATCATTATCCCTACTTTACAGGTTTGGAAGTAACTAAGCAACTTTTCTAAAGTTAAAAAGCTAATAAATGGTGAAATCATGATTTGAACAAGACAATCTGGCTGAAAAGCCAAGATTCCAACCACTAGGTCATGTTTACCATTTAATGATAATTTCTTCTTTACCTATCATGACATAAAACAAGGTCTCAAGTACAGTAGATATATTTTATAGAATCCATTATATTACAAATGAAAAAAGTATAACTAAGTCAATAAAATATGGTCAATTATCAGGGACCCCTCAATACACAACTGTTTAATAAATGAGACCATGAACAAAAAAAGAAAAACTTTCCTTGAAATCTGCTATATCATTCCAAGATTCTACATATCTGGAAGAAATCAAGAATTTTAAAACAGCTTAGGATTGGGGTTTAAATTGTGGCTGAAGAGAATTTAATATAGTAAGAGAAATTTGTTTACCAAACACATCCCTACATTGGGATATATGCATAATCTGCCATTGCTGCCATAAAGAAATAATCACAGATTATAAGAGTTAAAGCACAGAAATTTATTTCTCATAGTTCTAGTAGCTATTACGTGTGGTTTCTCCTGAGGATTCCCTAATTGGCTTACAGATAGTCACCTTCTTATAGTAGTCTCACATGGCCTTTTCTCTGCGTGCATGCATCTGGTTTGTGTGAGTGTGCATGCATGTGTGTGTATGTTCCCCCCAACTCTCTGTGTGCCTCTTTCTGTAAGGACATCAGTCATACTAGATTAGGGTTCCACTCTTAGAACTTCTTTAAACCTTAGTTACCTCTTTAGTGGCCTTTTTTCCAAATCTAATCAAAATAGTCCATAACAACATATAACAAATTATTTTATTTGAACCCAGTCCTGGAACATAAAAATTCATATTTATTATAACAAGTCACTACTGAGGTAACAGTAATACCTGTAGGATCAACAATTCAGAAGAAAAAAAAGACTAGGTCTTCAATTGAGACTAAAATAAATAACTGCATAAAATTTTTAAATTTTTTTAAGGCTTCTCTCTCCCTCCCTCCCCCCCCCACCTTCCCACTCTTTTCTTCTGAGAAATAAAAACCCAGAGTGAAGATTATAATAACAAACAATAAAAACAAAAATTTGCATCAAAAATTGTTTAAGGATAAAGAAAGTATCCTTACTTTTAGTTCTTGCTATATATGTACAACAGAATCAATTCACTTCTTGCATTACAAAGGGAAATCTTGTTTTCAGGAAATTTCCACATAACAGTCTACAATACTTACAATAAGAACCACTGTTTATCTTTAACTCACTACTAGTCTGCAAAATGATAGGCTTAGTACTTGCTCAATACGTATGAGGAGGATGAAAAGGGAGGTAATTGAGGAAGAGAAGAGGGAAAAAAGAAAGTAAGTTAGATATTTATCAATTTAGGGTACAGCACTCAACTCTTTAGTTTGGTGCACTACAGATTATTTTTGAATCAAAATACATAGAAGTTTAAGGTATAACATCAACTTTTTATTTGACTTCATGTCACACTTCATAAAACTAGAAAATCTCTAGCCTGGCACAGTGGTGCACATCTGTAATGCCAGCACTTTGGGAGGCTGAGACAGGAGAATCTCAAGTTCAAAGCCAGCCTCAACAACGGTAAGGCACTAAGCAACTCAGTGAGACCCTGTCTCTACATAAAACACAAAATAGGGCTGGGGATTGTGGGGGCTTGCCTTGAGATGGCGCCGAGCAGCCAGCTCCGGACTGACCACGCTGCCCTGAAAGCCACGTCCCCTCACTCTTATTGGCTGACCTCTACTCCCAGGCCACCCTTAGCTAAGTAACCCTCTACTGTTTCAGGTGGACAGCCCCTTTTCTCATTCTTAGCTTAGAAACAGGACACCACTGGACCCTCTGCCCTATATAAACCTGTGAACCCCCCTCAATAAATAGTTCTTGCTTACACGAGACTCCCCGACTCATGCGTGGTGAATTCGGGTCAGGCAGCTTTGCCTTTCTCAGTGCGACCTTATCGGGGGTCTCCAAGGATCTCCTCTTCCCCGCTGGCAGAGGGGGGAGACTGACACCTAGCTAGAGGAACCCCGATAGGGATGTGGCTCAGTGGTCGAGTACCCGAGTTCAATCCCCGGTATAAAAAAAAAGAAAGAAAATCTTCTGAGTAAAATAATGCAACTTCACCTGAATGAGCAGGGAAATGTTATTTAAAAGACAAAAGAGACACAACTTAGAAGACCTTTCAAAGCTTATGAGGCCTATAATTGCCAGGGAGTAGGTTGCTGCTGAGGATTGAACCCAGGACCTCACCCATGCTAACTAAGTGTTTGCTGTACCATGGAGTTACAACCTCAGCCCTCAGTGTTGTTAAGCCAGCACCCTGTTTCAAAAAAAAAAAAAAAATTAATCTCCTACATAAAAAGCCTTAACACCACACAGAATTTACATGCAATATCAGCTCTAAAACCTAGATATTCAGAAACCTTTCACTGAGGAGACAGCTCAAAGGGTTTATTTATACCTATGGTTCAAGTCCACACAGGAATAGTGGAAACAGAATAAACTAAAGAGATATTCTTAAATGGTGACACGCTATTTTTCACTAACAAAAAAATCAGAATTTTACATAACAAAAATAAAGCAATACCTAAATGTTTTGTTGGTGTCAATCATTTAAAAATATTTTAATGTCAATGGATTAATAGCTACATGAACACACAGTCTGGCACATTGAGTCTATGCTTCTTCATAAATTCAGACAACTTATCATGGAGCAAATAGTAAGACAATGACACTGCTTTATTGGTTCAGACGTGTCAAATCAAACATTAACACATCATTATTTAGAAGATAAAACATTCCTTTAGTACAAATGTGCTTATTATGTGGTTTTTCTCTTTGTAATTGAAATTTAAGGTTTGTTTAAATTGCCCAAATCCCGTAACACCAGGTTTTAGCTTGTTTTAAAAAGATCTAAACTTCTTGGTCTCATCAGGATGGAAAAGGACTTTTACAATGCGAAAAAGAGAAACAAAATGTATATAGAAAATAAGTTAATTTTGTCTTAATTTTGATATTTACTGAAAAATGTTCTGGAGCAATATTCTTTTCAAAGTCTTTTAAAGAATGATAATAATATGCTTTTCCTATTACACAGTTGAGATCAAATTATATGCCTAACAATTATAATCATAAAGCATTCATTTACATACCTTCTTCCTACAGTGTTCAGAATACATTTATTGTTGACCAAATCACTAAACCACTTAAGTGCAAGATTTAAATAGGACACTAGGAAAAAATTCCATTTCTTCATACCTCAGTTTTTTTCCTATTCCCTTTATCCAATAACTGTTATTTATATAGTGCCTTTTTCCAGAAAGATGTTTAAAAATCTATTTCTTATGTTAATGATTACCTTTTAAAAAACTGCAAGCAAAATAGGAAGCTTTGTGTATTAACTTTGGTTGCAATATGATTTCCAATTTAAAGACTAAAAACCCAAGGTAAAGAAAAGACCACCTGAGGTCTTAACTGAAACTAGGATTTAAAATTCTCTTATATTTCAAACAGAATCCAAATAATAGCCCTAACAATTCTTAAATAAGGGTGATAGTTTCCAAACAGCATACAAAGGTGCAATAAACTTAGAGGCTCCTAAACTGTCCTAAAAGACAGTTTAAATTTCTGAGGGAAACAGTAACTTTATATATTTGTGAAACACTGCTTGAACCACTTGGTGTAAGGAAGTTCACAGTTTCAAAATTAGATACTGTTATATTTCTTTCCATGCCATCATATCTTTCCAAAACTGAGTTTCTGTAATTTAAAAAAAAAAAAAAAAAATCAATGTGGTATAGGAAATGAGGGTAGAGTATCCAATCTGATTCCAAGGTTTAAGAAATTTTACATTGCCCAAGAGACACACACATTCCATTAGAAAGAAACTTTGGCTACTCAAGAATAAAAAAATCACTTCAAACAAATTCAAAGAATTAATATATATTATTTATGTAATACCTACTAAATTATTAGGACATAAGTACTTGTTTGGATCTAACTAAGTAAATGAAACTATAGCCATGTTTTATAAACAACCTTGCAGTCAAGGATCAACTGCATTAACTACAGTGGTTAAGATTACACAATTGGGACTAGGGTTGTGGCTCAGTGGCAGAGGGCTTGCCTCACACATGTGAGGCACTGGGTTCGATTCTTAGCACCACATAAAAATAAGTAAACAAAATAAAGATATTGTGTCCATCTATAACTAAAACATATATATATATATAAAGATTATAATAGAACTAAAAAATTTCTATCACTTTGTGACATCATAGCTCCATAGTAATGTCACAGCTATCATATCATACAGCAATGCATTACTCAGGTGCTTGGTGTGATGCTGGTGGAAAAATTATACTACCAATAGTATAATAGTATAGTATGTGTAATTATGTAAGCACATAATACTTGATAATGATAAACAACTGTTACTTATGTATTTACTATACTATAATTTTTATCATTATCTTAGAATATATTCCTTCTACTTATATTTTACTGTAAAACAGCAGCATGCCATGTTACAACAGCAGCAGCCTCATATTTCATGTTTCCTGAGTTATCTGATTTTATCAAGAGGCCATATCAAGTGATTGACCTTGTGTAAATACATCTATCATTCACAAAATGATAAAATCACATAGTGAAGAATTTTTAAGAATGTATTCCCATTATTTAAGCAATGCATGCTTGTACTTGGTGTTTAGAACTAAGGACACAAGGGAAAATTACTGGTCAACTGATAGTATAATGAACTGAACAAGTATGGGAACCTTTGGATATGGTTTAAGCTGAAATGCCACTGGAGCTATAATTAAACTCAGTGAATCAATAATTGGCTTCTTTACCATATATTATGATAAAAAGGCCATTAGGCTTGTGTAAGGGATATTATAATCTATATGCAAATATCTGAAGTCTCACCTTTTTAAAGAACATTTTCCACTTGCTCCCATCTTGTCTTAACTGTGAAGTTCAGCCCTGGCCTAAAAAAGTCCAGTTTGTCTGCAGCTCTCTCCAGGGAAAAATACTCTGTTTGCACTATATCATCTTCCTCTTTTAGTATTTGGGTAAAACATCTAGTATTTTTATGAAACAGTCCAAAACAAATTAAACACAAGTCTTTGTAATAAATATTCTATAAATGCTAACTTTATTAATAACATAAAGACCTTTGCCAAAATACTTTCAGAGATATTAGTTGCCAATTACAGCATTTCTTTATATAATGTAAAGGTCCAATGAGTCTATTCATTGTGATCCAGTTATAGCAATTCAGAGGCAGCAGCTCTCAGTAGATAAAGCCCAGGATCTCGATTAAGAACAAGTGGTCTCCCATCCAAGTATTAATCAAGCCCAAGACAGTGGAATGAAACTGACATAGTATTCCTATGTACATATATGAAAACAACACTGTGAATCCCACCACCATGTACATCCATAAGAATAGGACTCTAATGAGAATAAGATATATTCCATGCTTGTATAATCATATCAAAATGGATTCTGCTACCATATATGACTAAAAAGAATCAATTAAAAAACAGATAAAATAAAATAAATCCTTGAAAAAAAACAAGTGGGTTAGTCAGATTTTGTCACCTTGTAACCTTAGGCAACTCCCTAAACTTCTGGAGTCTGTCTCAAGATAAAAAGGTTTAATGGTATTTAACTAAAAGTATGCTGATTAAAGTGATTCATAAAATGTTACTTGTTATATAAACAACCTAATGGATACATCATTCTTTCAAATATTTATACATAAGGCAATGTATTAGACAACAGAGATAGAGCAGTAAGACAGAAATACTACCTTCTCAGAATTTAGGATTGTGGTGGGGAAAATAATATATTTAATCTCAGGTCCCTTCCATTAAAATGACAATAAAGATATTTTTCAATATTCTTAACATTTAACAACAACAAAAAAAATCTGTAGGTAACAGAATGAAAGATATACAATACAACTGAATTTTAGAATATAAAAAGCAGCCAATGTGGTGTGTGATACATGCCTGTCTTCTCAGCTACTGGGGAGGCTAAGGCTGAAGGATCACAAGTTTAAGACCACCCTGGGCTATTTAGCAGGACTCTGTTTCACATACATACATAATACATACACAAAATTTTGAAAAGAAAAAATATAAAAAGCAGTTGGACAATTGCTGATTGAGCGGAAGTAGAAAACACTAAATTTACATAGCAACCAAAAAGGATTAAAAAAAATATCTGCACACACACACATACAGGGCTTTAGAGAAAAGGATTAGGAACTGAAGTTATCAGAAAAGACAAAAGGGAAAAAAGTGGGCAAAAGCTGTAGAAATGGTGAAAAGTCTATGTAAGATGTTAGGACACCCCCATTCCCTAATCTCATCTATAAAGTAACTATTCCAATTCCTAGGAAGATGGTTTATTCTATGCAGAAACTGAACCACAGAGCTGCCTGACTGAATGTCTACACACAAAATAATGGCATTTCTAGTCCCCTTTCCCTATGAGGATAACAAAACACTAAAAAGTGTAGAACAATGGTCTTTGTATTTTCCTGTTGGATTTACTGTATAGAATAAGTATATTTACAATGATTTCTGTCCATCCAAAAGCCATATTTCACCACTGGAGAAAAAGATTTGTTATGTTCAAGTTTTATACAGAAAGAGAAAAAAGAGAAAGGGAATTGTTTTCAGAGATTAGATGATCATCCTTTACATAATGAATAGGCATGCTTTATGTAGCAAATAAAGAGATAATTCAATATAATTTTAGATAGTTCACAAAATGTGATATTTTATTATATATATCAGAAAAATACAGCTCATATACTAAATCTGTAATTTCATAGTTATTATTGCTTAAACAAGGTTAAGCTTGAAAAATATCTAAAACAGGCACTCAGAACAAATGTCTAAATAATGAGACGCTCTACTGCAGAGACAACTAAATTGGGTAATAAAAGCTAAGGCTAGGGAAACTAGAATTCCTACAAACTTCAAGGATCCCTTCAAAAGTGATTCTAGAAACTTTAAAACTAGATATATTTTAGGAAGCAAATGTTCTTTTGATTTATGTTAACATAACGAAGGTTGATACTCTTGGGGGGTCATTTCCTTAAAATATAAGTGTTAACATCAGGTAAAATTAATTCTTTAAGCAACTGTAATTTTAAGTTCTAAAATAAGTATAACTAGATGAAGAAATAAGAAAGCAATTTAAAAAAGGAAAGAGGAGAACAGGCAGTCACATGGACAGAAACAACCATTTACAGAACTTCTATGTGGCAAGGCACTGCATTAGACAACAAAAACTGGAAGCCCTTATGCAATCTCCCTTTTATGGATTAAAAATCTTAAGTCCTATAAATTAAATAATTTACTTGTGGTCCAAGTTGTGGGAAAGGGAAAATTGAAGAGAAAAAATTATGATAAAAGAGGGGGAAAAATCTTTGATAACCATCACAATTCAATTAAATTTCCTATATGATTTTTTTCACATTCCTAACCTAAAAATTCCTATAAGTTCATAAAGTAAATAAAAGACTAAAAGACAGGTACTTAAACAATGGTCAATAAATTAGATTTGCTGCATTTGACATTCCAAAGAGGTACTGTATCCAGAAAAGAAAATCCTGAATTTAATAGGACAGATTATTCATCGTGCCATTTTTATCCTGAGAACTTAATTACATTGTTGGTTCAGTTGATAAAGAATCATATCAAAATGAATGCCCCAAACACCTTAAATGGCTACAGTTCCACTTTTCAATTAAGCAAATTCAGAAATTATTGTGCAACTTAACAAAAAAACAGACACACTCACACCCATACCCAAGGCTACATGCTTTACACTTCTATAATTTGTGCCCTTAAAAAATATCAGACTATTTAGCAATTAAACAAATTCTCTTAAGTTTTCAATAATCTTCCCACACTTGCATTATCAAAAAAGTACTAATTTTATGAAACTGAAGGAAGACTTTGCTATTCATGCTTTTAAAATGTGCTTTTAATTTCTCTGACAACTAAAAGCTATAATAATGTCACTTGGAAAACAGAAGGCTGAGTGAGCATCTGAGGGTAAAAAGGAATGTTTTCACAGGCGCAGTCAGTAAATACCACTGGCTGTAGATGAACATTCTTCTTTGACTAGAAGCCAATCACAATTTAACTTTAAATATCTCTTTGTTACATACAGCAATGGGAGGTCACATTATCTCCACCATTCTTTCATCCAAAACTCAAGGGTTGAACTAATACTTTAAACATTATCAACATCCATTCCTTCTTACTGTGTTTCCAACTGAGTCCATACCAAAAGGTCATATTTAGTTGAATTAGTTAACAGGCTCAGAGATAAGTCCTCTAATTTGAATACTACAGAAGACAAACTTTTAGACTGCATGTTTTCATTTTGATTATGCAAACATCCACTTTGCAAGTTACAATACACATGCTTTAAGGGAAGTTTTAAAGTGAGGGCAAATTCAGAACTTTAATATCAAAGCAACCTTTCGCTGTATTCTAGCACAGCACTGTGAATAAGGCCAGTATGATGGGAAGAAATAATTTTACATAAATACATCCTTTGTAATAAATCTGTAATTAGCAAACCTACTTCAGTGATGGAATACTTTAGTGCTTGATCAGAAATAACTAGGCACTTGGGAAATGCATAAAGGATAATCACAAGAAATAAAAACTAAGCCGGGCGCGGTGGCACAAGCCTGTAATCCCAGCACTTAGGGAGGCAGACAGGAGAATCACGAGTTCAAAGCCAGCCTCAGCAACAGCGAGGCGCTGAGCAACTCGGTGAGACCCTGTCTCTACATAAAACACAAAATAGGACTGGGGATGTGGCTCAGTGGTCGAATGCCCCTCACTGGTCAACCTCCAGTACAAAAATAAACACTGAAAACGTTACATTTCTAAAATTTAAAATATTTGTCTTTCTTGACACTTCAATGTTTAAGTGACTACACACAAAATATACTATAAACATCAAGAGGCAATTCAGAAACAGAAACATCACCCAATAAATAAGTCTAAATGTGTACAAAATCAAAGAAAAGCAAATTACCAACAAAAGAGAGAAAAATTGGTTAAAAAAATTATGGCAAGGGATTTGCATTTGAAGTTTTCCTTTATTAGTCTGAATCCTGGGTCCCAGATTGTAGTCTTCCATATCTCAGCTCAGTCCCTCCAAATATAGCTCCCTCATCAAGGCATTTTAGTTTAGATCAGGCCAGATGATCAGACTATTCTCATATTCAGGCTAGTCCAACAAAACAAAAACTCAATTAACAATGATAAAATCAAAAAAGAAAGGAATAATTCCACAGCTTAAATTCCTTGGTCCCTCCAGAGTGGATTTTCCAACCATCTGTAAAACACCAGAAGATACTGACACAATCAGTATTTTAAATTTGTGCTATAAAAGGAAAGAAGAGAAAGCAACCCAATGTCTACCAAACTACTGAGGAATAGATACTTTCATAAACATAGGCTGGAATACTATCAGCCTTATTAAAGAGGAAAATTCTGACATATGCTACAATGCAGACAAACCTTTGAGGACACTATGCTAAATTAAGTAAAGGACATATATTGTATGGCTTCACTTCTCTGAAGTACCTAGAATAATCAAATTCATAGAGAACAAAAGTAGAATGGGGCTATTAGGGATAGGGGGAGTTAGGAAATTATTGTTCAATGGATGGAGAATTTCAGTTTGAGAAGATGAAAAAGTTCTAGAGACAGACAGACATTGGTAATGGCTACACAATGCAAATGTACTTAATGCCAATGAACTATATACTGTAAAATAGCAAATTTTATATTATGTATATTTTACATTAATAAAGAAGGAAGAAATGGTGAAAGCAATTAAGCTTACAAATGCAAAGACCCTAAAAACCTTTCAACAGCATTAGTGGAATTTAAACATTTAATGTATTAAGTAATAGAGATACTCATTGGCTAAATATACCTTGCAATACAAACTACAATCTTATGGATGTGAGGATTTGATTAAGGAAAGGCTTGATATAAGACACTTTAAAGTTTTTATATAAGAACTTTTCTTATTTGTGATTGTGATGGGAATGTGTCTTTTCCAAAGACGTTTGGAAAGGGTTCAATCATAAAATAAGATAAAAATATGGCATATCTCCCACTTACATCATTTCCAACCTCTACATTAACCTGTTCCTGAAATGTATTTACAAAGAATGCATATTCTGAAGTAAATCTTTTCATCAATCACCATGTGAAAACTTTTGGCAGAGACACTGTGCATTCCTGGGAGGATTTAACTTAATTTGTGAGGGACTGAAACATGGCTTATAAGCAAAGAACTGGATTTAGGATTTGATAGAATTTCTGTTCTGAACAACTACTCTATCATGTGTTTTCATAGTTACATATTTCAACATTAGTACAAAACAAAATGGAACTTGAATTTAAATTATCTATTGGTTGTTTTCCACATTTACTGTATAAGCTTTATTTGCCTACTGTAAGACAGTATTTGAAATCATCTTTCTCTTTCAGTAAGAGGAGGAGAAGAAGAGGACAACTATGATGAAGACTATTCCAACTGCAGGACCTATTTCAGATCATTTAAAAACTTAATTGATCTGCTTTTCAGGAACAGGAGTTTTCTATTATAAAACACACACACAAAATGGTGCTGCGTGTGTGTGTGTGTTTATTGATGCAATTTCAATTTTCTTAAATATTTTTCACTTGAACATTTTCAGAGCATATTTTTTAAAAATTCATCCCCTCATTCTGTTTATACTTCAAATACTTGGTTTTTAAAAAATAGTTTGAAAAATTATTTTAATTGTACACAAGAGGAATTCAATTAATCCTGAAGCTTTTTGTTTAGGCCTAAAAACAAATTGATTTAAAGTAACCTTATTTGTAGTGTGGTAAATCACAGAAAAATCAAATAATACTGGAAGTACTACCTAAATGATATGAAATCTTCCTGATAACCAGCAAATTGTCAAGCAACTTAATTTACATAGTGAAGCATGTTAGAACAGCTGCTTCAAACCTGAGAGAGCAAGATGAAAAGATTAAAAATAATGAATTGATAGTCCTTAAAAGGACAGGAAAAAAACCAAGTTTGTTGTGAAGAATATTCCAGTCCTATGACTCAAGGAAACAGCATCTTTACTGGCACAATAATAGTAATTAGAATAATGAATCAAAGTCTACCCACAATGTTGGCACCCACCATTCAATTTGCATAAATATGTTTAAATATATTCAGTTAAATATAATTGCATTTAAAATTTATCTTAAGTACAAACACTATTCCACCAAAAAGCAAGGATAGGGGAAAGAGGCATGGGCCAGTCAATTCAATGGTTAAAATGTGACCAAAAATAACAATAATAAGGCAGAACATGTGATCAATATATTTTTTTAAAGGGATATGCTTCCATGTAATAAACCTCTGCATCAATTCTAAGACAACAGCTCAAAAGATAGCTCTTTGCCCCCTGTGAAAAAGCAATGTTTTACTTATCCCCATGAATCAACTAAACAAAATAATGGGAGAAGTGGCTTCCCTTCTGAACAGGGAAAGCTGCTCAAAATGCCTAGTTCTAGTGAGTTCTTTCTGTATGAGGTGTGTGTGTGTGTGTGTGGTGTGCCAGGGATTAAACCCAGGGCCTTGTACATGCAAGGCAGGCACTCTACCAACTGAGCTATATCCCCAGCCCCTCTGGTGAGTTCTTTTCCACCTTACAGGATTAGTTACCAATTGAGTACTGGGGATGGCTAGCACTTAAATGCTCTTTATTCTGTTCAGTAACAATCAAGAAATTCTTTCAGCTTACTAAGGTAGCCTCATTGTGCTGATGTATTCTGATGGAAAAGTAAAAGAAGTAGAAGTACAAAATTTGTTTTTACTGAAGTCATGCAGCATATGTATTCTTTTTCCAATGCATTGCCTGAAAGCTTGCTAAAAATGCACAATCTCAGACCTTTAAACAAATTCCTATTTCTTTAAACAAATTCTGCACTTCAACAAAAGTCCCGGACACTGGTCTAAAGTGGTCATACCAGCCAACCTGACGTCCCCAATTTGCCCTAGACAAAATCACTCATCACCAGCCTCCAAACATTTCATCCTTAGAATGGATATGTGAAAGCAGCTCAAATCTGAATATGAACTGACACTTTCTCAAATTCCAGACTGAAATGACAGAGGACTTGAACTAATGCACAGGTTCTTAATCTTAACTTTCCTGAAAACCCTAAGGGAACTTTATAAGACTTATCAAGGTCCAAGACCTATATCAAACGATTAAATTAAATACTGGGCATAGATTTCCTACATGATTTTAACACACAGCTAAAAAGAATAATCAGTAAACTAGAGCATGGCTTCTCAAACTTAAAGGCAACCATTAAGTTCATGAATCTGTTGAAAGTACGTATTCTGATTAAGTCTGTACTGAGGCCTGAAATACTGCACTCTAACAATATTCTAAAAAGAAACTGCTTGGCCTCTGCCCTTGTGGTCCAAGAACTCAGGAAAAACTCAGCAAAAACACAAGCTTTTGCTCTCAATTCCTCTTTCTCCACAGTCAAGTATGAATCTGGCTTCCAATTCACAACATTTACACGCGTGTCAGACACTTTTTTAGGCAAAATCAACACTAATTA
This sequence comes from Xerus rutilus, assembly GCA_028644305.1. NCBI lineage: Eukaryota > Metazoa > Chordata > Mammalia > Rodentia > Sciuridae > Xerus > Xerus rutilus. The sequence continues at coordinate 35,824,045 of CM053403.1, read as the reverse complement.
ACAAGACACAAAATTCTTACCTTCACAGAGCACATAATCTAACATGTGAAAGAGAAAAATAAGAGTGCTGACAGGAAGTATCTAACCTAAATCAGGACAAAGGAAGATTTCTAAAGTGACATCTAAGAGAAGTACACGTGAGACAGAATTCCTCTAGGAAAAGGGTAATACATCTTAAGATCTGAAGGTAAAAAAAAGCATGCCAGAGTTGATTACCCAGTTTTCACTATTTCTAAAGTCAAGAAGGTGGAAGAGAATATCTAAAAGATGAGAATGAAAGGGAAGAAGCAGCAAAAGCCAAAACATGAAGAATCTTATAAATCGTCTTAAATAATTTTGGACTTCTTCTAGAGGCAACAGGAAAATTATATGAATAAATTTGTGCCTTAAAGGCAAGCTTTAACTGCAAGATAGAGAAGAATGATATATTAGGGGCCACTATAGTGATCCAAGTGAGTGACACTGTGGAATGAACTACTATAGTATTAATAAGGATGGGAAAGAAGTGGATTGATCTGAACAACAATTAGAAATTTAAATATTTGTAACATACATTCAATGGATAGATGTGATATGAGGTGGGGGCAAGGAAATAAGGAAAAGACTCATCAATTCAGAATACACATGTCAGTAACTTGGAAAAACTAGGTAATGGTGGTACTATTGACAAGTCAGGAAACAAGAACCATAAAGTTTAGTAGAATATTATTAATTTTTAGAGAAAAAAGCAGAAATGTACGATAAGCTTGACTGGCACACCGGTTTCAAATTCAGGAGGACAATATGTGCTGGAAATGCAGATTAATAAATTCAATTATGATGTCCACTTCTGGTCAAGCTAGAATAATAGGGGGCCAGATTTAATATTCTGCCTGAAACAACAACAAACTATAGATCAAACATATGAAATGATGATTTGCAGTTACACAACATAAGGCAGCCCAACATAAGGACCACTGAGAGACAGAAAACAGTGTGAGCTCCTAAATTACTGTAGTTGACAGGCTGTGGCACAAGTGAGTAAGATCCTCCAGAAAGCCTAGTAATCGCTCTGAACTGAAGCAATGTATTGGGAATCCAGGAAGGCTAAGGCTAGCTGAGTTTGCAGGTCAGAGTTCTGAAGAGGAGGAATTAGCCCAGAGGTCTCTCTTTAGATTTTATTTAAGTACTGACCAGTACATGCACAGTGGACACACTCCAAGGCTGCAAGGAGAACCACCTGAAAGGATTTGAGGGTGCAAACGAAAATAAAGTTGATAAGGCAACATGAATGAATCTCAAAGTAATTGTAAAGAGTAAAGCAAGGTCTGAGAAGAATAAAGTACAATTATGAAATACATAATTGCAGTTATATAAAAAATTCTAGAAAATGCAAAGTAATCTACTGTAATAGCACAATGAAAGTGGTTGATGCAGAATGGAAGAAAGGATTACAAAAGAGCACAGGTGAACTCTTGGGAGTGATAGATTTTTCCTTCAGTATCTTGACTGTGGTGATAATTTCATGGTTTTATACATGTGCCCAAACTTGTGAAATTGTATACTTTAAATAAGTGCAAATTATCATATGCCAATTATGCCTCAATAAAAAAATTAAAACCTAACAGCATAGCACATAGTAACTAAAGTTACAAAGGTGCTGACATAGCTGAGAAATCTTATATAGATTCAAGAAAGGGACTGTAAGAGGACCACAAACAATGCCAACATTTAAGGAAGTAGTGAAGCAAAGAGACTGTCCAAAGAATTAGAAGAGAAATTTGAAGAGTGTGGCTTCCCTGAAGCAAAAGAAAGTTTTCTCTCAGGAAGAGAAAAGGAAAGAACTATCTACAATGTTGAACACAGACAAGGACTAAATCCAAAGGTCAAAAAGGAGAAAGATTATAAGGTAGGCACCAGGTAGAAAAGAAAGAACACCAAGACACACAGTCCTCACCCTTTTCCTATAATTTACATCATTTACCTAAAAAAACTAAGAAATCTAAAGGATTTGCGGGAGAGGAGGCTGGGTCTCTTTGTGTTTGTTTTGAATGTTAATATTAAACCCCAAGGTCCAGAGTGTATGGGGTCTTACCAAAGAGCTATACCTCTAGCTTTTCTAGAGGAATTTTTATTTCAGATTTGACAGTTAAGAAAAATCATGAATCCTAGATGCCAAAAGATTCTTGCATTTCACATTATTCTATATTCACATTATACTAATATACTATATTCAACATAAACAATTTTTAATTTTCCTTAATTGAGTCTTTAAAAGAAATCAGAATTGAGTTATTAATGCATACACTAAGAAGGAAAAAAGTTCAATTTGGAGGTCTATCTCCCCATCTAACTTTAAGAGAAAACAAAATACTTGAAATTCTTCCAATTTTTCTTTTTAATAAGTAATAGGGTTATTTATGTTCCTCCTATCAGACGGCCAAGCAGAAAAACAAGACTCTTTTTGCCTCACATTAGAATAAAAATTTATGTTCACATGCAGATGCACATCATCACTACACATAATTCAACAAATTAAATTTAGCAAACAATCTTCAAAACAAATACATTATATAACCCTAAAATTTCAAGAGCATAAACCAGTCATCTCTCAAATTAAACAGGTATGTTTAACTGCTTATTTTAATTGCATATACAGATTCAACTTACTACAATCTCAAAAAGAAAAAAAGTTCTGGGTGCAGTGGCGCACACCTGTAATCCCAGAGGCTGGGGAGGCTGAGACAGGAGAATTCAAGTTCAAAGCCAGCCTCAGCAATGGCGAGAAACTAAGCAACTCAGTGAGACCCTATCTCTAAATGAAATACAAAACAGGGCTGAGGATGTGGTTCAGTAGTCAAGTACCCCTGAGTTCAATCCCCAGTACCGAAAAAAAGAAAAAAATAGATTTTATCAAGTCTCTTGACTCAGTATACCTTTTTTAAAAAAAAATTTAAACTTGTTAAAAAAAATCACTATAATGTATTTTAACAGGAGCACTTGAAACATTAGTTAAAATAAGTAAGTGTAAAGTCAAATATGACCATATATGTTAACAAACACAGATTGGCTTTGTTTGTTCATGTCATTACAAACACTGCCTCTACACTCTACCTCATATTAGCAGCCTAATCTCCATTTTTACAGAGTAATACATGAATAGAAAAAGCCTACTAATCTACTATATCGTCAAAACCAACCAATCCCTAAATAAATCCAAATTGTTAATTAAAATTTTCATAGTAAATCCCATTTTACAACTATGCACATTTTTATCTGCAATCAGAGTATTTATTGTATTCTTGTGCAACTCGAGAGGAAAATAAACTATAGTAGCTTGAGAGTTAATTAAAAATTCTATCAATGATAAAACAGAACATTAATCAGGTTTTAATAAATTATTTTGTGATATTTATAAAAGATTCTATCTGTAGCCCATCCTGTTTACATTTTTTTTTCTTTTCTGATATTTAACCAAAGAATATATTTGGGTTTAAAAGACTACATACTCCCGAAAGCAGTTTTACAAATTTGTCCAAAAGAAGACAAATTAAAGTCAACAGTGTAGAAAATGAAGGCATGAAAAAAGATGCATTCTTCATAATCCACTATTTTATTAGACAAAGCTACAAGAAACAATAGTGAAAAGAAAATGCTGAAAACAATATATTTCTCACTATATCTGGTGCTAGACCCATGTTAACAATTTGGGAGATAAAACTAGCCATTAAATGAACATAACATAGGCACAGGGATTATAAATGTTAGTACCTGGAACGCTGAAATCAGCGAGTGAGCTGTCTTAAAGTCAAGAACAGAAAGCTGGGGTTATGACTCAGTGGTAGAGTGCTTGCCCAGCACGTTTGAGGCACTTAAGTTTGATTCTCAGCACCACATAAAAAAATAAATAAAATAAGGATATTGCATCCAACTACAACTAAAGATAAAAATAAAATTTTTAAAAGGCCAAGAATAGCAAGGGAAAATGAAATGAGGGAAACAGGAAACAGCACAGATAAAAATGCTTTTTCTTAGGGGTAAACTTCCTAGTGGTATCAACAAGAATCTGGTTCTTTTCTCATCAACTGAAAATGTTACGAGGCAGAGAAAGAAATTACTAAGTACCACACAATTCAACATGATAGAAATAGAAACAAAGAGCAGACACTACTAGCAGGTTGCATCTAGAGAAGGAGAATATAGGCAAAGAGAGGAATAAAAGACAGCAAAGATTCAAATTCCAGTACTTGGAATCACTGCCTGGTGATAACCACACAAAAACCATAAGGCCACCACAACAGTAGCACCTCCTTCTCACAGACAAAAATACCTCATTCTGTTATATACTTTTATAATAGCTAATACCAGCAGGTTTTAAACTCTAGCATGCTTCAACAATACCTGGAGAGTTGGATGCAACAGCTAAAACAGTAGGCTTAGGGGGAGGAGAGGGAATTAGCATTTCTAACAAGTTCCTAAGGCATGGTATGGCTAGACCCAGAAGCACACTTTGCGAACACTACTCTATACTTACTCCTTTGTAACACTCATCCAACTCAGTACCCCTTAATTAATATCTGTCTTCTCAGAGGAAAGGTACTCTATTAAATCTATCATTGTATGGACTGCAGCACAGTGCATAATTTATCACAGTATCCAAAAATTATTTACTACTAAAGACGGTTGTGAAACACATGAAAGACAGAACAAAATAGATGTGAATGATAGCACGGGGTTGGAGAAGTAACTAAAAAAAGTAGACACACACAGACACAGAAAGAATACAGATTTGTAAGTCTTGCGGGGTAGGAGCATAGATCACTGATAGAGCACTTGCCTAGCATGCATCAGGCCCGAGGTTCTGTCCTCAGCACCCTCCTCTCCCAAAATTAAGTGTTTACAGCAAGAACTGCTCAAGTCTAAATGCAAATTGCAGTAACTGGACACTAATTTCATAGGGAGGTCACAAATCAGAGAAATCTGAGTGACAATGAGGCAGGAAAAAAAACCGAAAAAATGTACAAGTTTAGGAAGAAAAATGATTTTTTTGTCATTAAAAAGATGACATTTTACAATGGGAAGTTTAGTGAATTAAAGTCAAGCGAAGAAAAGATTTGTTATGGATGTACTGTTTTTAGCTAGCTATGATACTAATCATCACCATTGCTAAAAATTCATTAAATATCTATGAGTCAGACACTATATTAAGCCATTACATTTTAACCAACCCCTTAACAAAACAGTTATCCCTCTATTTTACAGATAAATTCGGCTTTATTTGCCTAGTCAGAAAGACCAAAACTCGAATCTGTTTTTCTACCTCATCTCCTAGACAAATGCCTTTGGGCAAATTATTTACCCTTTATATTTCTTATTCAACTGTTGCTCCATCCATTAAATCAGTTTTTGCTCTTATGGTTTTATTTGTGGTTAGTTTTAACCTATCATTTAATAAGTATCTTGGGTGGTAAATGATATGGTGGTCAAGGTATTAGGTATAAAGTCAATAAACACAGTACTGATGACTCTGAATCCCAGATACAACAATAACTTCATTTATGAAACAGGAATAATCATGATATAAATGACTTGATGTCTAATAATAAACCTAGCTTTCAACTGCTGTTGTCATTACCATTCTTAATGCATATCAACACAGATAAATATTAGGCCCATTTTAAAAGTGAAGAAGCTGAAGCTTGGACTAGGACCCAGGATAAAGATATTGAAGTATCTGGTAAATTTGGTTACTGTATCTATACTATTATACTATTAATTAAAATTTTATTTTTAAAAGTTACAGTTAAGAAACCAAAAGTATTGGGTGTTCCCATACACAAGAAGAGTTTCTGTGTATGCAACTGAGAGTTGAGGTACAGGCTAGGGGGATAATCTGCAACAGAAGTAAGCTTCAAGTAACAATAGTCAGAAAGGGAGTATAAAAGAGAAAAAAAGGAAGCAGATAACAACATTATATTCTCCTATGTATATCCAAAACTCATACAGTCATATAGACCCTTAAGACATACTTGAGGGGCTGGGATTGTAGGTCAGTGGTAGAGCGCTTGCCTCGCATGTGTGAGGCCCTGGGTTCCATCCTCAGCACCACATACAAAGCAATAAAATAAAGACATTGTGTCCATCTACAACTAAAAAAATATTTAAAAAAAAAAAAAGACATACTTGATCTAATAAATTTCCACTATCTCAGAAGCTGGATTTCTCATATTAAAATACACATACCCTTTCTCAAAATACACCATGGAATTCTCATTTGCAGAGATGCAGTATATATGTGACATAAAAGCACTGAAAGTATTCAATGCTTGGGGGGACAGAACAGGAGTCTTTAAAGAAGTATCCATGATAGTACAACTTGAGCACTTTACAATATAGAATTATATCCTCTTATACCCAGAAGTGATTGGTGGTAGTTTGAGAAGCACTGGCTTTTATAATAAATCTGTAATGGCATAACATCGAGTTTTTTTCATAATTACCAAAACAGAAGTCCATATTATCCAGGTGTATCATGCATGTGCATTTTATTTAAGCTGCCAAGCCCTATCTACATGAGTATTAACGACTGCTATGTTTTTTTAAAAAAAATTCTGACTTACCTTGCCTCCTTGAAGAAAGGACTCATGAAACAAATGATTTTCTAATAAAAGTAGCTATTATAATTAACATTTATAGAAGATTCTCTACCACTGTATCTTTTTTTTTTTTTTTTTTTTTAAATATTTATTTTTTTAGTTGTAGGCGGACAGAATATCTTTATTTTATTTTTTTATGTGGTGCTGAGGATCGAACCCAGTGCCTCACGCGTGCTAGGCGAGCACGCTACCACTGCGCCATAACCCCAGCCCTATACCACTGTATCTTTAAACTACTTATGCAAATTGCTTTCACCAAGTCATTTAAAGATAACAGATTTGTTAGTTTTTTTATTAACATTGTAATTCATTATCTAGTTACCTTTTTTCTTCCAAAGCTTTTGTCCACTAATAAAGGCCCAAGTACTGGAATTTGAATGTTTCTGTTGTGACTCTTATTCCCTCCTAAATCCATGCTGTCCTACAGAAATAAATTGTAAAGTACTAGAGATCTAGCACAATGGTAGAGTCCATGATTAGCATACATCAGGCCTTGGGCTCAATTCCCAACAATAGAAGAAAAGAGAGAAAAGAAATAAACTATAAAACATAACACACAATTTTAAACATTCTAGTAGCCACATTAGTTAGCCCACAAAGTTAGGGCTATGGTCATAGCCCTAACTTTATCTATGACTGCATGTATGTTGTGATTCTATATCAATTACAACCAGAGAAATGAAATGTTATCCTCTAAAAAAATAATAAAAAAAAATAAAAATAATAAAATTTTAAAATTTGGAAGAAAAAAGAAAATGGTAACTATGTGAGGTGAAGGATGTTAATTAGGTTGAATGTAGTAATTATTTCACAATGTATATGAATATCTGTGGTATACCTTAAATAAATACAATTTTTGCCAGTTATACCTTGATAATGCTAAAAATGAACAAATAAAAGACTGCACACTCAAAAAAAAGGCAAAAAGAAACAAATAAAATTATTTTTAAGAATTTATTTTTTAATCCAATATATGGAAAATATCTTTTCAACATGTAATTTGTTTAAAAATTAATAAGGTGTTTAATACTTTAATATGATTTTAATAATCTAATATTAATTTTTTTCATGACTAGCTTTCAAAAGTTCAATGTGTATTTTATACACACAGTACAACTCAATTCAAGACCCTTCACATTTAAGGTGCTCAAAAGTCCATGTGGCTAGTAGTTAAGGAACCAAGCAAGGAAATACAAAGGTTTCAGTGAACTGAAGGATACAAATGCCTGACATTCATGCCTACCTAATCCGCTAAAGTGATTAAAAGAGAGGGCCTTTATTCATCTCCCCTTTTATTGTGTATCACAGTAAAACTGTGAAACTGAATGCAAAAAGATGTAACTGAAAATAATAAATGCAAAGGGCATAAACCTCTGCACTTGCAAAATTAAAATGATTCAGTGGTACATCATCAATCCAGATACCAAAGATCACTTGGTGAAACTGAAAATTAATTAGCAGTGTCTGATATTCCCCTATAAAAACTACTAATAGGGGCTGGGATTGCGGCTCAGTGGTAGAGCACTTGCCTTGCATGTGTGAGGCACTGGGTTCAATCCTCAGCACCGCATATGAATAAAATGGTTTCAGAACTGGGAAATTCTGCTAAAACCTTTCTGCTAGTAATATGTTCTTTTAGTCATAAATCCAGATGACTTTGCCTCTGCCCAACAACACACCTATCACACCATCTTCCACCTTATCTGCTGGCCCTAGAAAGGAACAATGTAGTACAAACCCTTCCTTCTGCTGCTTCAAAACCAAGGCAGTAACACGTAACTTTGCTTCAAAACTTGTGCTTTTCCTTCCTCAGGAACTTCTCAAATTCTTTAGTTATACTAGTGTGTATTCTGAATTTAAGAGAGTAATGTATTATATAGGACTTTCCAAATTTATCTAACTAGCTGAACTCCTCCATATCACACCACACCACCACCCCACCCCACCCTCCTACAACCATCTACTGCCTCCATGTGTTAAACATACTTAGTCCTTAGACTTCGACTCTTTTATATCCAAGGTACCTCTCTAGGTAACTTGTCTACTCTTACATGGTTTAAATAATATAATTAGTTTTCAAAGAATAATCCCCAGAGCAGCATCAGCATCACTTGGGAACATGTTAGCAATGCAAATTCTCAAACACCAACCTAGCTTTAATCAATCAGAAACTGAGTAATGCTATGGTTTAGATCTGGAATGTCCCCCAAAGGTTCATGTGTTAGCCGGGTGCGGTGACACACGCCTGTAATCCCAGCACTGTGGGAGGCTGAGACAGGAGAATCATGAGTTCAAAGCCAGTCTCAGCAATGGCAAAGCACAAAGCAACTCAGTGAGACCCTGTCTCTACATAAAACAAAAAATAGGGCTGGCTCAGTGGTGGAATACCCTTGAGTTCAATCCCCGGTACAAAAAAAAAAAGTTCATGTGTTGAAGGCTTGGTCTCCAATACAGCAATGTTCAGAGAGGAGGCTTGTAAAAAATAATTGGATTGTGAAGGAATCTAATCTCATCAGCGAATTAATCCATTGATGGATTCATTTGAATGGTCAATGTGTGGGGTGGTAGAAACCATAGGCAGTAGAACCTAGTTGAAGGGAGTAGGTCTTATGAGCATACCCTTGGGGACTGTATCTGATCCCCAGACCCACTTCTCTTCTCTGCTCCTAGCTGCCAAGAAATGAGTAGCTTTCCAAAGCCACACCCTATCCACCTTGATGGTCAGCCTGATTCAGGCCCAGAGCAATGGAGCTATCCAACTATGGATTGAAACCTCTGAAACAGTGAGACAAAAGAAATCATTTCTTCTTGAAGTTGATTTTCTCAGGCATTCTGTCACAGTGACAAAATGGTAGTTAACAAAGGTAGATTTCAGCAACGTAAGTTGTAACTGCCCTTCAAGTGAGGTTGATGTGCAATAATGTTTGCAAACCACTGCCAGAGAATAGTTACAAATCATTATCTCTAGGTCTGACCTTTCCTTATAAAATAGACTTGAGATCCAGCAGGATGGCCAAAAAACATTTTATTGTTGTTGTTGTTGTTGTTGTTGTTTAATGGAATCAACCAGGTATGATGGCCCATGCCTGTAATCCCAGCAACTCAGTAAGCTGAGGCAAGTGGATCAGAAGTTCAAGCACAGCCTCAGCAACTCAGTGAGGCCTAAGCAACTTAGCAAAAGCCTGTCTCTAAATAAAAATTAAAAAGGGCTAGGAAAGTAGCTCAGTGGTAAAGTGCCCCTAGGTTCAATTCCCAGTATCAAAATAAAATAAAAGATGGAATCATACAACTACAGAATTAATACCCATAGTAAATACATACTTATAGCTAAGAAAAAAACCTGACCTTAAGATCTTACATTTCACTCATGCACTAATCCCTCAAGAGGCTGAGGCAGGAGGATAGTAAGTTTGAGACTAGCCTTGGCAACTTAGCAAAACCCTGTTTGAGACTAGCCTTGGCAACTTAGCAAAACTAAGAATATAGTAAAACATCTCTGGGTTCAACACCCAGTACCAGTAAAGGGCAGAAATGTGAGAAGAGGTCTTACATTTCAAACTTTCAGCCATAATGCTTCTAATGAAACATTTCAAATCCATCATGGTGTTTACTAATGGCCTTGAAATAAAAATCTCTAGGAATATCTACATATATTTGTTAGCAAAAGTAGAAAATACCACTGAAAGGATACTGAAGGAAGTTGTCTACACCATTTGAAATTTTATCATAGGCATGTAACTCTTTTAAGAAATGAATGTACTATATTTATGATATCTTAAACTATGGGGAGTTTTCTTATTTGCTCTTTTAAAAAGTTAGTATTTATAATACTTTACATTTAAAGCCCTATTAAAACTAGGAAATCTGTTAATGGCAAAATTTGCATTAAAAAATCACCAATCTGCCTTGGCATCATTACATACATTAGAACAAGGGCCCTCCCTTCAACCATGTTCTTCTCATACTCAAACATTTATTTGAATAAGCATCTATGAAAAGCTTATGTGTCATCAGCAAATTTAATATGGATTCAAAGACTAACTACAGGGTTCAGAGAAGGGCGGTTATAGGGTGGCTAATCATATACAGAAAGTAAAATAGAAAAGCAGCAAAAAAGCAAAAGTAAAAATACCTTAAAAAAATCTAAATAATGCCACTTAAAATATGTTAGAAAAGATTCTCAAACTAAAAAAATAATCTTTTCAAAGAGTACTATTCTATGCTGCAATTCAGGACACATTATCTGAATTACAGGAGAAATCCTTAGTCAAAAAGCACATGGTCCTTAAAGATTCGAAACAGGAAAAAAACCATATTTCAACTCATTTGCAGGGATACAGCTTTACATTAAACAAAACAGTTCTTATAGAGAGTATCTTGTATGAATCTCCCAACAACCCTGGGAAAAGGCTGTCATGCAATTTTGCTCAGACTTGTATAGCTAGAAAAAAGTTGGAGATCTTTTAGTCCTTGGCCTGTGACTCTTTAATGTATCTACTATATGAGGAAATCTAGATATCCAGCAATTAATACTCTCTTGCTTTCACTAACATTCTAGTTCTGAACCCTTAACTAATGATGGAGTTCCAAGCTGAACTCAATTAAGAGTTCTGCTTGCTTTCCTCCAGCCCCTCTGTGAAGCAAAAGTATCATTCACACAGAGATCAAAGTAGAATTCTAGCTCTTCATGGATTCCAGAGTGGGAAATCCATAAAGCTTAAACCAAATCACATAAAGTCTACTTACACTTCTGAAAACTTCAAGTCATAAAATGGCACTCATTTCCCATTATGCCTATTACTAGAGGGCAGAGAAGATAAATATAGAAATAGTTCTAGAATATATAAATTAAAAAACTCTACAAGAGACAGGATAAAGAAACAGAACAACAAGAATCTCAAAAAATGTCTATATCTCATATGAAAAAAACTTAAAACTTAATAAACCCAGAGAAAGTGATTTGTATTCCATGGCCATACCAAAAAGAAAACTTCACACTGCTAAATATCTACCCATTCATTATTTTCTCATTACACAAAAAAGGAAGTTGATGGATTGTAGGAGCATCTCCATACCTTCCAACCCCTCCCTTCCATCCTTCCCCATTCTATGCTAATAGACTGTGCTCTTGCCAGGGAGCACCCCTTTGTTTGTGACCTTTGACCTGATTGGTCCAAGAGTGCATATAAGCTTCTGTAGTTTCTGGAATAAACGGTGTTTTCTGCTCCTCGCTCCCATGTCCCTGTTTCTGGCTCCGGGTGTCTCTGTGTCTCACTGGGGCAGAGCAGATTTTTACCTACACCCGGAACTGGGCTCCGCGAATCGCCACCCTCCAGAAAGACTCCATATCGTCTTCCCCGGGGACCCTTTCTTCTCTCCGTCTCTCTGGACCCCAACTCGTCGAGAAGCCATATGGCCCTCCCCCCTCACCCTTTAATTAAAGCGATAATGGATTTTGGAGTGAAATAAATATAAATTTCAATAACAGCACCATCAGTTATTTGCTGTATAAAGTTAGGGAGGTTAGGTTTCTCAGTGAAATGAAGATCATCCACCTATTTTAGATTTAGGATTAAATAAAAGCACTTACCTAAAGTATCTGCCACATAAGAGTTCTCAAACAAGGGATAGCTATTTTTATTTATAATGACAGGTGAAAATATAGCATTTTCTTTATTGCCCTGTAATTAATGATTAGCATCTTAAAAACAGAATTTTCTGGATGCTTTATTTTTCCATCTTGACACTCCAAGTGTCAAGAGTTCGGTAACCTTATGAAATATAAGAAAAAGTAGATTTTTAAAATGAAAGTCAAGAAAAATAATCCAAATAGGGGATACACTTCATGACACTGGAATGGGCAAGTATATTTTGGACAAGACCCAAAAAGCACAGGAAAGAAAACCAGAAATAAACAAATGGGATAATATCAAACTAAAAAACTTCTACACAGCAAAAGAAACAACTGAGTGAAGACACAATGCACAGAATAGGAGAAAATATTTTTAAATTATACCTCTAATCAAGAGTTAATATCCAAAATAACATGAGGAACTCAAACAACTCAATAGCAAAAATAAACTGATTTTAAAGACATGCCACAGACCTAAAGAAACATTTCTCAAAATCACACATATAAACGGCCAAAAAGCATTTGAAAAAATGTTGAACATCACTGCTCAACTTTACTAATCTGAAGGAAATGCAAATCAAAACCACAATGAAGAAACCAGGCACAGTGGCGCACACCTGCAATCCAGCTCTCTGGGAGGCTGAGACAGGAGAATCACAAGTTTAAAGCCAACCTCAGCAACAGTGAGGCACTAAGCAACTCAGTGAGACCCTGTCTCTAAACAAAATACAAAATAGGGCTGGGGATGTGGCTCAGAGGGTCAAGTACCCCTGAGTTCAATTCCTGGTACAAAAATAAAAACAACAACAACCCACAATTAAATATTACCTCACTCCTGGTAGAATTATTATCATCAAAAAGACAAAATACAAATGCTGGTGAGAATGTGGAGAAAAAGGAATACTTACATACACTCTTCATAGGAATGTAAAGTAGTGTAGCCATTATGGAAAACAGTATGGAGCTTCTTTAAAAAATTAAAAATATAACTGCATATGATGCAGCAAATCCACTTGTAGGTATAGCCAAAGGAAATGAAATCAATATGCCAAAGAGATATCTGTACTCCTATGTTTGTTCCAACACTATTCACAATAGCCAAAAAATAATCAAGTGTCTATAAATGAATAAAGAAAATGTTGTATATATACAGAATGGAATACTATTCAGCCATAAGAAAAAACAATGAGGTTCTTTTATTTGCAACAATATGGATGAAATTGGATATCATTATGTTAAACGAGTAAGCCAGGCACAAAAAGACAAGTACTGCATGAACTCACTTATATGTAGAATCTAAAAAAAAATGGTCTCACATAAGTTGATATTTGAATAATACCCAGAGTTCTGGGGAGAGTAGGTAAGGAGAAGGGAGGGTTGGGTAAAGGGTCAATAAGTACTAAGTGATAGCTAGAAAGAACAATTAAGTCTGAGTGTTCTGCTGGACAGAAAGGTAACTATAAAGTTCTGCATTTTTCCTAAAAACTAGAAGAAAAGGTTTTCAATTTTTTTTATTTTTATTTTTTAGATATTGATGGACTTTTATTTATTTATATGTGGTGCTGAGAATGGAACCCAGTGCCTCACGCATGCAAAGCAAGCACTCTACCACTGAGCCACAACCCCAGGCCATTTTCAATGTTTTTGCCACAAATAAATAGTAAATATTTTAAGTAGATATGCTCACCCCAGTTTGAACATTATACAACATATACATGTATCAAAATATTACATGGTACTCCACAAATACATACAATAAAATAAAACTGCTCATGTTGAAATGGCTTAAGGCTGAGACATGAGGATCACGAGTTCAAAGTCAGTCTCAGCAAAAGCAAGGCACTAAGCAACTCAGTGGGACCCCGTCTCTAAATAAAATACAAAATAGGGCTGGGGATGTGGCTCAGTGGTCCAGTGCCCCAGAGTTCAATCCTGGTACAAAAAAAAAAAAAAGAAGAAGAAGAAGAAAAGAAAGCAAGTAAGACTTGAATTGGGTAATTTGTTTCACTAACATGAAGCTATTAGCTATTAACTACTTCTATAGATAAATGTTTCTCAAAAGCATTGCTAATGATTTACTTTCATCAGAATTAACTGAGGAAATCTTTTAAAATAAGATTCATCAGGCCTATTACAGCCTTATTGAATTTCCCTTCGTGACTTTTGGGCAAATAAAGTTTAATAATATTGGGCTGGGGTTATGGCGCAGTGGTAGCGTGCTCGCCTAGCACGCGGGAGGCACTGGGTTCGATCCTCAGCACCACATAAAAATAAAATAAAGATATTCTGTCCACCTACAACTAAAACATAAATATTTAAAAAAAAAAAAAAGTTTAATAATATTGTTTTAAATAGCTCAGTATGAACTTCTGTAATAAACTGACAAAACAAATTCAAATACAAAGCATATACAAATACACATTCTGGGAAAAGTATTAGGTATTGGCAAATATGAAACTGTCAAAGAAAATATCTTAAAGGTAGTCCATCTTATATACCAAACAGAAATTTGCCATTGAAAATAGAGACCTAGTGAGAAATTTAAGACTATTTACCTTCTTTTCATAAAGGATTATTTTCTTAAGAACTGTACAAAGTGAATCTCCTTAAAATAATCATAAGAGGCCACAACTTCAAGGGCTGAGGGGCTACAATTACAGCCCAATTTTTTTTAAAAGTGAGTTTTCTTTATTTTTAAAAGAGCAGGATCCTCTTCTTTCATTTTGCCTTTGCAAAACTTCTTCAGTTAAAAATGTGTGTGTGTATGTCAAATTAAAACACTCAAAAAGGTTTCTTTATTATTTAGAATCTTCTCTAAATTTTTGACCATTTAGGATTATGCTGTGCTTTTAGGCCATTAATTACCAAAACCCTTATCAAAATATTACACCAAACCTGTACTTACTAGTATGTTATTGAAAGGGTATTTCTTCATTATCTTGTTTGGAATCATATATTATTTTTTTAGAAAGTCAACATTTTTAAATGTAATATTTAAAATAAAGTCCCAAATGTGATAGCAAATTACTTGAAGGTCAGCGTAGATTTCTTTAGAGCTTCAAAATGTACACTTTAAAAAAATGTGAAAAAAAAACATACTGATATTTATGTATGCATAGTTAATATGTATCTACTATTTACACAAAACAAATTTTTTAAAAAATTTTTTTAATTGATCCCAAACAACAACTCTTCAATTTCCAATTTGTAAGGAAAGGCAGTTCACTAAATCTTTCGCCAAAAGTCAACAAGAGTTATATTTTAGGGTTCAGCTCTGAGGTTTGCTGTGCACCCCAATGAATTCAAAAATTTTTTTAAAAAAGACTTAAAACAATGAAAGAAAGACTTAATTTCTTCTCCAGTCTGGAATGATGGTTATTTCTCATAAGATTCTCAAATATATATATATATGTATATATATATTTATATATGTATAAATATATGAATGATTTTTTTCAAAATAATTTTACAAATTTAAAAATCATTTACTTTTTATTTTTCTTATAGTCTACAAAAATGTAACTAAAACAGATCTTCAAACCATAACCATGGTATTAAGTTCTTATCTCCAAAACAATTTTTATCAGGTCCAAAAATAACAAGAGATTAAGTCTAACTGGAAAAGATTTACTTTGCTGACAGATTATTCTATTTGGTTCAGCTTCCTTCCATCCTTCAATTTACATCCTTCCCACTGCTAACTCACATTAATTAACTACTTAAACTGCCAAATATTTTAAGATCTACAGATAGTTGGCTCAATAAACTCATCTCAACATATTTCTATTGTATCATAAAAGCTCCAGCAGTCAATTAAAATAAAAATTGTTAAGTACAGGAAAACTGACTTCACATTACAAGTATATACATGGAAGGAATTAAGATGACCTTCCCTTTTCATTTGTGTTTAAGAATAAGAACTGAAATTTTATTATGCCTAATTAATCCACTGTTTACACTACTCTGACATATATCTCCTTTCTCTAAAGTTCATAGCATGCCAAGTTTTAGGATCTGGGTTTTATCATTTTTGACAGCTTACAACTCCCTGTCTTGCTTCAAGAGGGCTCAAATTTTAAAAGTAATTCTGGAAGATTAAACAGTTGTTTTCTAAAATCAAACTACAGCAAAACTTGACTTCCTATAACAGAGTGTATATATTTTCCTCTGATGAAGTTAACAGTAACATCTCACAATAAACAAGCATTTTGTTCTATTCACAGACATTATCTTGTTAGTCTTTAAAACATTTCTATAAGGAAGCAAACAGGTGACATCATTTATAACTTGGAGGATTCCAATTCATTTTAGATTCCTCCAGGAAGTTTCTTAAAGAGATTATAATGTTATTTGATACACTAGTAAATGAAGCAACCAGTAAGATAAAAACTGCATCTTAATAATTTAAGAAGGCAACTCCAATGTATTAGAGGAGGAAGGCCTTCCTTTCATCTGTAGAACTCTCTTAAGTGGAAGTGGTTTCAAATAGTACAAATTGGGCTTAGTTCTCTCTCATCTTTTTCTTATATGGTTAAATAAATGTAATAAAGCTTCCATCTCCTTAAAGAAAAGAAGCAAGCATTTAGCCTACCTTTATTGTGCAAAATATACTTACCTTGGACTACACTGATAAAAGGCAATTTATAAAATACAAAAGAAAAGTATAATTAAACATTCCCATCTTGTAACCACTAATAAAAATGAACTTAAACCAGCAGTTCCCAAAGCACAGGCCAAGTAACTCTGTCGGTCCCCAAGACCATTTCAGAGAGTCTCTAACATGAAAACTATTTTCACAATAATGCTGTTACCTGATCTTTTTACCCCTTCATTCTCTCATGATTGTACTTTAAGTATGTGATCTGCGACATTACAAGAAATAGAACAGTGAACCAGATATTAAAATCCCGCTGTTTTCAGCTAGGTGATAAAGAAATTTACAAAAATGTAAAACAATGTCAATCTCCTAAGTTTTGGTTTTAGAGAATAGTTTCCACAAAAATACATTTATGCAAATATGTAATGAATTTATTGGAATTTTAAAATGAATAACATTTCTAAAATTTATACTTTTAAATTTCTAATAAGGCAAACACTATTAGATACGATATTTAAACATAAAACCCTTTTGATTACCCAATAACATTCAAGAATATAAAAGGATCCTGAGATTAAAAAGTTTGATGACAGCTTATCTAGGCAATTAACCAATGACTGCAAACATCAGAGAAAGAGAACTGACCAGACTTTTATTCCTCCTAGTGGAAGGATAAAACACCTATAAAGTATTCTTGCTAAAACAAATTGAATGAATCTGATCAAATCTCTAGTTTAAATTCAAATCTGCTGATCTATAGGAAATAAAGCAATTCAAAGAATTACATTAAATATCATCAAAGGAATACAATCAGCAAAATCCATACTGTGGGAAAATTCAGGACAACTGACCAGCTTTATTCAACAAATGAATTGTGAAACGATACAACAGAATGTGAAGATTAAAAGAAAGTTAAGTCACAGCAAACAGCTGCAGCATATAGTCCTTATTTGGACAAAATATAAAAACACATGAATCAATCATGGAAATTTAAAAAATGACTAGGTGTTTGTTATTAAGAAATTATTTTCATATAATAATGGTATTGTGGTTATCTTTAAAATGAATTCATAAATTCATATTATTTACAAATGAAATTAATATATATAATATCTAGACTTGCCTAGAAATGATGGAGGCTGGAGGAAATAAACGAACTAAAATTGGCCATAAACTGATGATTATTGATACATTTATACCACAGGCTTTATACTATCTTGTTTTTTCTTGCTTGATTTTTCTACAGTAAATGCCGGTTTTATTGACTATTTCAAACTAGAAGAAAATTTATTTCTTTAAGTTGAATAATTTACTCTTAAGCCTAAGGGTATTAAAACCAGCATTTCTTCTCACTAGGTGTTTCTGCTTCAAAAGGCAGCCCTGAGTAGTTTAATTTTGCCCTTCATTTAGCATGTTACTTCTCAAACAAATGGTAAGAAAGGAAGGTTAGAGAGGACAAGTATCAGGACATCAAGTTGGTTAACTTCACACTGGAAGGAACTACTCATCCCAAATATGCAAACACAAACATACTTACATACATTCATTACTCACACACAATCATTTCTGATTGTGTTGTTATAGCCTTGACCCTGAAATAAACAAACAGTTCAAAACAAAGTCAAAGTAAGGAAGAACAGAGTACATTTTAAAATGGTTTCACCCATCTTTTTCTATTTCAGATGCATCAAATACCTTGATTAGACTTAACATTTTGGTTTGAATGTCTTCAGTTTTTGAGATATTGGAAGACTATCCCTAAAAGTTGTTGGCCTGAAACATGAACAGAAATTACTATACAAGAGAAACAAGATGTAAATCCAGTAATCTTAAATTAGGGGTTTCTTGCACAATAATCTTAATGGAATTTAAAACAACAAAACTTAATCTGCATAATAGATTTATGAGTCACTGAGACTTCAGAACTTTCTATACATGGCAGGAAAGTTTCAAATCATACAAAAGGGCTTTGTCTACTCTTCCAAAATTCTTCAAATTTCAAATATCCTATGTTGTCATCAGATCATATTTCTGATGATTAGTTTGGAAAATAGGGTCACTGCACCCAGGCAACTTAATTAAGAAACATATTTACATAACAACTCTCCTTCTAATAATAACCTCTAACGAATATTTTTATAATAGGTCCTTACATTGAGTAACTCTCAAGAGTTCATTTTTTTAAAAATCAAATGTTGCATGGAAAAAAAGGCAGGAAAAAATACTGAAACTGCTAAATAAGTTATTTATATATGGATAAATATTCTTTTCTTTGTCTTTAGTGAGTTACTCTGCTAAGAAAAAAAAGTCAACATTTTAACCTACCAGTGTTAAAAATGCTACAGGCTTGTGTTTGAAATAAGGAAATTATTAAACACACTGTTTCATTTCTTGAACCATAGCAAATCTGGGGGGTTACCCTCATTTTTAAAAATATCAACAGTTCTAACAACAAGTAAAAAACTTTTAAAGGACTATTTAACAGTGTGTAAGACAAGACCAAGGGAAAAATGCAGGGAAGTTACTAAATTACAAAGAAGTTTGCTTATTTATAACTGTGTTCTCAAAGATTATCATGGAATCAGATAACATGAACTAAAAAACTCAACCATCAAATCTGCTCCTGGAACCAAGAGAAAAACTAAATAAATATATTTTACCATGAAAACGCCCATCCTACATGTGACTAATTTTTTTCATGGACAAAAAACTCCAATTAGGGGCTGGGGCTCTAGCTCAGTGATAACAGTACTTGCCTAGCATGTGTGAGGCACTGGGTTCCATCCTCAGCACCACATAAACAAATAAAGGTATAAAAATACAATAACATTATTTTAAAAAACTCCAATTAGTAAGAATGAAAAATCTTTATACAAAAATCAATAGGTTTGAGCCCTGCGTGTTGGTGCACATCTGTAATCCCAAGCTACTCAGGAGACTGAGACAGGAGGATCTCAAGTCTAAGGCCAGCCTCAGCAATCCAGCAAAATCCTGTCTCAAGAAATAAAAAATAAAAAGGGATGGTAATGTAGTTCAGAAATGGAGCACTTGTCCAGCAAGTACATGGCCCTGGACTACATCCCTAGTAAAAGAAAGAAGGAAAAAAGACAGAAACAAAAGGGAAGAGGGAACGAAAGAATAGAAAGGAAGGAGAAAACAATAGGTTTCAAAATGCTAAAAATATCTTCTGTTGAATTTCATTCTGAAAAATTTCATTGGACAAAAATAATGATAATAATTATGAGGTTTCCTGAGACAGCAAATATTGTAAAGGGAATTATTAGCAAACTATCAAGGTAAAAGCAATTACTGTCACTGACTTTTGCTTATGCACACAGAAAAATTTTGGTAGTTTCCAGTATTAAATATTAAAATTGTACCTCCCAATTTTAAAGGGGGTTATTATAAGTTTAACTCCAATATTTAAGTGTACTTCTCAATATTTTGTGATTTTAGAGCAGAACCTTAGGAGAAAACACAAATTATAAATGAAATCATCACTCCATCAGGACATATTTGCCTCAAAGTAAAAGTCGTAAAACTTTTTACTTTATACATATTTTTTCTCTCACTTGTTTCCCTTGATTCTCTCTCTCTTTTCTTCTAACAGCTAATCTCTATTGTTCTTTCACTCTTCCTTTAATTTTTTTGTTACTTTTAGTTGTAGATGGACACAATATCTTTGTTTATTTTTATGTGGTACTAAGGATTGAACCAGTACCTCACATGTGTGAGGCAAGTGCTCTACCACTGAGCCACAACCCCAGACCCCTAATGTTTTAATTGTCTTCTCTCCTCCTCCATCTTAATCATCACATCCAATATCACTTCTGTTCTCTCCCTGTACACCATTCAAAATTGTAAACCCTTTTGTAAACTTGCTGTTTTTATTATAGGCAATAACTGAACACATCATTTCTGTTTATTGTGACCATTAACCTTGTAGTCATCATAGCAGGAACTCCTTAGTTCAATGCTGTATATTGTTTGCACTGGTTGTTGTTATTTTTTGTCTCCCTAAATGGTGAGGTACTGGGAACCTTCAGGGACACCATAAGTTGACAGGATCGAAACTCTACTGCCTCAGATCCATACTGTTACATGTGCAGACACACAAACAAAATGAAAAGGGAAGGGAACAAATCACCCCAAACAAACCAAGATATTTCAATAACAGAATCCATCGACACAATAGTGGAAGAAATGTCAGAGAAGGAGTTTAGAATGTACATAGTAAAACTGATCTGCAAGGTAAAGGATGATATAAGGAGTGAAATCAGAGAGAAAATACAGGAAGTGAAAGATCACTTCAGTAAAGAGATTCTGAAAAAAAATCAAAATGAAGGAATTAATGAACCAAATTAAAAATTCAATGGAAAGCATCACCAACAGACTAGATCACTTGAAAGACAACATTTTGGGCATTGAAGACAAAATACATAATATTGAAAACAAAGTTGACGGTGGAGAAAAGATTTTAAGGGATCGTGAACAGAACTTTCAAAAAATATGGGATAATCTTAAAAGACCAAATTTAAGCTTTATAGGGATAAATGAAGGCTGGGAGATACAAACCAAAGAAATGTAAAGTCTTTTCAATGAAATAGTATCAGAAAATTTCCCAAACCTAAAGAATGAATTGGAAAATCAAATATAGAAGGCTTACAGGACCCCAAATATACAAAATTACAACAGACCCACACCACGGCACATTATTATGAAAATGCCTAACATACAAAATAAAGATAGAATTTTAAAGGCTGCCAGAGAAAAATGACAGAGGGAAAGGAATCCAGATATCAGCTGATTTCTTAACCCAGACCCTCAACTTAGGAAGTCTTGGAATAATACATACCAAGCTCTGAAAGAAAATGAATGCCAGACAAGAATACTATACCCAGTAAAATTAAGCTTCAGAATTGACGAAATAAAAACCTTCCATGATAAACAAAAGTTTAAAAAATTCACAACTAGAAAACCTGTACTACAAAACATACTCAATAAGATATTTCATGAAGAAATGAAAAATAAAAGTGAAAACCAGCAAAAAGAGGAACTACACTGGAAGAATAGTCAATCAATGGAGAAACTAATTTAAATTTAAAACCAGAAATAAATCAAAATGAAAGGGAATAAAAATCGTTTCTCAATAGCATTAAATATAAATGGCCTAAATTCATCAACCAAAAGAAACAGGCTGACAGACTGTCTATGGATGAAATATTCTATGTATTCTGGCAACAATATGCTGTCTCCAGGAAACTCACCTCATAGGCAAAGATATCCACAGAATGAAGGTAAAAGAATGGAAAAAACATATCATTCACAAGGATCTCATAAACAAGCAAGGGTTTCTATCTCATATCAGATAAAGTGGACTTCAAGCCAAAGTTAATCAGAAAAGACAAAGAAGGACATTTCATACTGCTTAAGGGAACTACACATCAACAAAACATAACAATCATAAATATTTATGACCCAAACAATGGAGCATCTATGTACATCAAACAAACCCTTCTCAATTTCAAGAATCAAATAGACCACAACAAAATAACAGTCGGTGATTTTAACATGCCTCTCATCAATAGATACATGAAAACAAAAACTAAATAAAGAAGCTACAGAACTAAAAAATGCAATTAATAATTTAGACTTAACAGACATACACAGAATATTTCATCCATCAATGACTGAATGTACTTTCTTCTCAACAGCACAAGGATCCTTCTCTAAAATAGACCATATCTTGAGCCATAGAGCAACTCTTAGCAAATACAAGATAGATAGATAGATAGATAGATAGATAGATAGATAATATCTTGCATTCTATCAGATCATAATGGAATGGAATTAGAAATCAATAATAAAATGAAAAATAGAAGTTACTCTAACACCTGGAGACTAAATAATATGCTACTGAATGACCAATGGTTAACAGAAGAAATCAGGGATGAAATTTTAAAAATGCTTAGAGATAAATGAGAATAGCAACACAACATATCAAAAATCTCTAGGACAGTATGAAGGCAGTTCTGAGAGGAAAGTTCACTGCATTAAGCTCATTCATTAAAAGAATAGAAAGTCAACAAATAAATAAACTGACATTACATCTCAAAGCCCTAGAAAAAGAACAAATTAACACCAAAAGCAGTAGAAGACAGGAAATAATTAAAATCAGAGCTGAAATCAATGAAATTGAAAGAAAAGAAACAATAAAAAAAAATCAACTAAATAAAATGTTGGTTCTTTGAAAAAATAAATAAAATTGATAAACACTTAGCCAAGCTAACAAAGAGAAAACTCCAATTGATAAAATTCATAATGAAAAAGGAAATATGACAGCCACTACTGAAATCCAGATAATCAACTGTTTTGAAAATTTATACTCTAATAAAACAGAAAACAATAGACTTCGACAAATTTCTAGAGACATATGACCTACCCAAGTTGAATCAAAAGGACATAGAAAATTTTAAAAAATCAATTTCAAGCAATGAAATTGAAGATGCCATCAAAGAAAAGCCCAGGACCAGACAAATTCTCAGCCAAGTTCTGCCAGACCTTCAAAGAACTAGCATCAATTGTCTTCAAATTATTCTATGAAATAGAAAAGGGAACCCTTCCAAACTCATTCTATAAAGCTAGTATCACATTGATGCCAAATGCAGACAAAGACACATCAAGAAAAGAAAATTTCAGACCAATATCACTCATGAACATAGATACAAAAATTCTTAATGAAATACTGGAAAATAACATACAAAAACATATTTAAAAAGATAGTGCACTGTAGCTGGGCGTGGTGGTGCAAGCCTGTAATCCCAGCACTTAGGGAGGCTGAGACAGGAGAATCGCGAGTTCAAAGCCAGCCTCAGAAATGATGAGGCGCTAAGCAACTCAGTGAGACCCTGTCTCTACATAAAACACAAAATAGGGCTGGGGATGTGGCCCAGTGATCAAGTACCCCTGAGTTCAATCTCCAGTACCAAAAAAAAAAAAAGATAGTGCACTGTGATCAAATGGGGTTCATCCCAGGGATGCAAAGTTGGTTCAACATATAGAAATCGATAAATGTAATTCATCACATCAACAGACTTAAAAGACAAAAATCACACGATTATCTATCTCAATAGATGCAGAAAAAGCATTTGACAAAATATAGCATCCATTCATATTCAAAACACTAGAAAAACTAAGGATAGTAGGAACACATTTCAACATTGTAAAAGCTATATGTGCTAAACATCAGCCAAGGCCAGTATCATTCTAAATGGAGAAAAATTGAAAGCATTCCCTGTAAAAACTGGAACAAGACAGGAATGCCTTCTTTCACCACTTCTATTCAACACAGTCCTGGAAACTCTAGCCAGAACAATTAGACAGAAGAAAAAAATTAAAGGGATATGAATAGGGAAAGAACTCAAAACTATTCCTATTTGTCAATAACATGATTCTATATATTTAGAAGACCCAAAAACCTCCACCAGAAAACTTCTAAAATTCATAACTGAATTCAACAAAGTAGCAAGATATAAAATTAACACCCATAAGTCAACTGTAGTCCTATACATCAGCAGAATCAATTGAAAGAGAAATTAGAAAAACTATCCCATTCACAATAGCTTCAAAAAAACTTAAATATTTGGGGAAAAATCTAACAAAAAAGAGATGAAACACCTCCACAATGAAAACTATAGAACTCTAAAGAAAGACATTGAAAAAGACCTTAGAAGATGAAAAGCTCTCCCATGTTCTTGGATAGGCAAAATGAATATTATCAAAATGACCACATACCAAAAGCTCTATACAGATTTAATGCAATTCCTATTAAGGTTCCAATGACATTCTTCATAGACAGAAAAGCAGTCATGAAATTCATTTGGAAAAATAAAGAAGCCCAGAACAGTCAACACAATCCTCTGTGAGAAAAGTGAAACAGGAGGCCTCACAATACTAGACCTTAAATTATACTACAGAGCTATAGTAACAAAAATAGTATGGTATTAGCACCAAAACAGATATGAAGGCCAATGGTACAGAACAGAAGATGCAGAGACAAACACACATAAATATAGTTATCTCATACTAGACAAAGGTACCATAAACTTATATTAGAGAAAAGATAGCAAAAACTGGAAATTGATATATAACAAAATTAAATTACACCCCAATCTTGCACCTTGCAACTGAATCTCAAACTCAACTCAAAGTGGATCGAGGACATAGGCATTAGAACAGAGACCCTCCACCTACCAGAAGAAAAAGCAGGCCCAAATCTCCATCATGTCAGCTTAGGAACAGAAGTGCTCAAAAAGACTCCTAAAGCGCAAGAAGTAAAATCAAAAAACAATAAATGGGATGGTTTCAAACTAAAAAACTTCTTCACAGCAAAGAAAACAATCAAGAACATAAAATAGAGCTTACAGAGAATGGGAGAAAATCTTCACCACCTGCACCTCAAATAGAACATTAATCTCTAGGATAAATAAAGAACTCAAAAAACACCCAAAAAAACAAATAACCCAATCAAAACATGGGCAAAGGAACTAAACAGGCACTTCATAGAACAAGAAATATGACTGGTCAACAAACATATAAAAAACTCTTCAACATCACTAGCAATTAGAGAAACGAAAATTAAAAACCACACTGAGATTTCATCTCACTCCAGTAAGAAGGTAATTATCAAGAATAAAAGTAACAATAAATGTTAGTGAGGATGCTGGGAGAAAGGTACACTAATACATTGCTGGTGGGACTGCAAATTGGTGCGACTACTCTGGAATACTATAGGGAGATTCCCTAGAAAACTTGGAATGGAACCACCATTTGACCCAGTTATCTCACTCAACTTATACCCAAAGGACTTAAAATCAGCATACTATACTGACGTGGCCACATCAACGTTTAGAGCAGCTCAATTCACAATAGCCAAACCATGGAACGAATCTAGGGGTCCTACAACAGATGAATGGATAAAGAAACTGTGGTATATATACACAATGGAATATTATTCAGGCATGAAAGAATGAAATTATGGCATTTGCAGATAAATGAATGGAACTGAAGAATATCATGCTAAGTGAAATAAGCCAATCCCAAAAACCAAAAGCCAAATGTTCTCTCTGATATGTGGATGCTGACTCACAATCAGTAGGGGGAGGGAAGAGTGGAGGTTCACCAGATTAGACAGGGGAGAGTGGGGGGAAGGGAGGAGGGTTCAGAATTGGAAAGACAGAATGAATTGGACATAACTTTTCTATGTTCATATATTAATACATGTACAGTGTAACTCCACATCATGTACAACCACAAAAATGGGAAGCTATACTCCAGTTATGTTTGATATGTCAAAATACATTCTACTGTTACACATAACCAAAAAGAAATGAAAAAAAAAAAAAGCCAGGCAGAAATAAAGCACTTAAGCTTTAGAGGACTTGCCTTTCTGACATTTCACCAAATAAAAGAAAAATAAACATTTCTTTCTAAGGATCTTTGCAAAGTCAGATAGATTTTGATTTTTTTCAATACCTGATCATATATTTAGTGGAAAACCACACAAAAGTTATAGATCTGGAATAAAAGGTGATGTGATTAATAGTTGAACATAAATATATCCTATCTGACATGATCACATAAATATTATCTTCTCAAAGTTTTATGCACTTTTTATAAAGTTTCTTTAAAAACACTATCATTAGTCAAAATATTTTTAGTGCTCCTCTGAACAAATGATATTAGGTATAGGTTTTTATAGATATTTTTGATCAAACTGAGGAAGTTCCCATCTATTCCCAGTACTAAGAGATCTTAGTACTAGAACCAACCCTGAATGGGTACTGGATTTTGTCACAGTACCCATTTTTGCTTTTTCTGCATCTATTGATATCATCACTTGTTGATAGGATGACATTAACTGACACATTAATTGACTTTCAAATGCTGACCAGCTTTGCATGTTTGGAATAAACTGTACATAGTCATGGTATATAATTCTCCTCAGACTAGGCAAAACTTTTGCTGAACTATTATTCAGTTTCCTAAATATGAGTAATATGAGGATAACAATAGTACTTGGTTCATATAATTCTGGAAAACAACTAAATAAATACATATAATGGGCTTAGAACAATGCCTGCATTTAAATACTCAAAATGTTATATACAAATAGAGAAGAGATTCAATAATCTATATTCAAAGGCTGAATTCTATATAACCTTCTCTTACCACACAAATACCAACGTAAAATATTATTAGTTCATGGCATCAGTATTGACCAAACTGTTCTAAACAAAAACTTAATTATCACCTTTGCTCTGCTTCTCACAAAAAGTACTGTCAGATCTAATTCCAATAACCTATGTGTAATCCTCTCTCTCCATTAACCTGTAACACCACCTGTGCTCTCTCTTCTGCACTGCTGCAATGGTCCTTTTCTCCTCTCCCACACAAAGCCCAGTCTTTACTAGGACTTAGAGCAGATCTTTCTGAGGCATAAATTTAAATCAAGTACATGCCCTGCTTCAGCTAGGGAGTGGCTCCACAGTGCACTTAGAATACTAAGTCCAAACTCTAACATGACCTGGTACCTGCCTGTTTTCTTCTTCTCATCTATAACACTCTAGCTATGCATACCTTTTTAATATAAGTTGAATATCCCAAGAAGCTTTCTACCTCACAGCCTTTGCATTTATATACCTTCTACTTAAAAAACTGGGGGTTTACCTTCTACTTTAAAAACTGGGTTGGTTCCTTTCCAAAATTTTAGATCTCAATTCAAATGTCCAATCACATTTTACTGAGAAATTTCAAATATATACAGCAGTAGAGAAAATAATGAGTATTCATTTACCCATTGCCACAATTTCAACAACTGCCAGTTTTACCTACACTTCTATTTATTGCTCCTTCCATAAGCAAATCCCAGGCACATTTTACCTCTAAATATACCACTGTACAATCTCTAAAGGGATTCCTTTAAACTATATAATTACAAATAAAATAATAATTCCTCAATATTATCAAATAACCAGCCAGATGTCAACTTTCTCAATTACGATGACCATTATTAAGTAAGCCAATTTAATCATATGTCTGCCAAGCTATGTTATACAAAGAGCTGGAGGGAAACTGCAAGGCTGGGGTAGAAGGGATTTGTCCCTTCAAGTTTGCTTCTTAGAACTTTCTGCTCTCTCCAAGTTTCACCTTAGCCTCGTTTCTTCACTGTGGTAGCAGCTGCAAACAGTCCCCTTTCTCAGAGGTCTGAGTTGCAGCTCCTTAGGAACTCAACATGCTTCTAAAAAATTTTTAACACTTTTTGTTCCCAGTTCTAAAAGTGATAATTGTCTCCTACAGCTGCTACATCCATGATGTCTTAGTATTCTCTGCTTGTATATTCTGTTACCTAACCATTCTTTACATTAAATTCTCAGTTAATAACTAGTGTGGTTTGTCTCCTAACTGGAGACTGGATGCTGATGAAAATGTAGTTTCTAAGCTCATTAGTAAAGATAAATATTAGTATGAAGCTAATAAGAATGTAATTACTCTGATATAGATTTGTGCAAACTACAAAAAAGAACTAATATTAAACACTTTCTATTAGCATTTTTGATTCCTCAAAAAAGCACCTCACAATTGGGTTAAATTTCTCCATTTAGAATTTTCAGAAATTGAGAAATTTAAAAAAAAACATCAAACAGTTTATGACACTACTTTTGACTTCAGAATTTTAACCCTCTTGTCGGACATAAAAAAATAAATTCAGGTCTTTCATATTCACAGTTAATTTTAGATTATCTGCATATGGACTAACCATGATAAACTGTACTCTCAGCTTTCCCAGACATTATAAGCCACCTATACCTTTTTTAAGATAAATAAGGTCTTTGACTCATTCTTCTCTAACATACAACTTTTCATCAGGAAAAGTAGGAAAGAAAAATAATAAAAACATGAAATAATAAATTAAAAACATGAAAGCAAGCTTAATAAGCTGTCAACTTTGTTTAGGCTAGTACTAAAATGGGACACTGACCCAAGTGTAAAGGGAAGCCTAGGGGGAAAAACAATCAAGAGAAGCAGCAAGGACAAAGCTGGCAACTAATTTTTCAAATCAAAAATTCAATACGGCTTATCTTCCCTATGCCTTGCTTTCCTCATCTGTAAAATAGGACACACACTGACCTCTCTAGAGCTCTTCTAAAGATTAAAGTTAATATGTGTAAAGGACTTAGAATAGTACCAGGCCCAGTAAGCAAACAGATGTTATCTAATATTAATATGTCTTCCTCATTCTAAAATACATTTCTTTACCCATAATCAAAATAATAAAGTATTCTAAACTTCAACTTGTAGTATAAGCACTATCTGGCTTAATTGTTATCTTTGTAATTATCAAAAATAAAAATAATAACTCAAGATAATCATAAATCCCCAAGTACTCCAACTGAAGACATTAACATACAGTTAAGTAGATATAAAACTAAGAACATGTTAATAAACTTATTAACAAAGAAATGTGATTATTAACATCTCTGCTTTCAAAAAGTTTAAAATAATATTCAAGATATTTCAAAAGGTAGGTTATAAAAATGTACATAATATAACCACAACATATAAAAATAAAAACAGGGGCTGGGGATACACAGCTCAGTTGGTAGAGTGCTTGCCTTGCATGCACAAGGTCCTCAGTTTAATCCCTAGCACCACCAAAAAAATAAAAGAGAAAATGTGTCAAACTGCAGTTGATCTTGCATAATCTTGGCTTTGCTGTTTTAATTCAAATATTCTACAATATGAAGCCATTACTTTTTGTCCTAAAAAAAATGAACATTATTCCTAAGAGAAGTAGTTGGGGGGGAAAGGCAGGGAGGGAACTTTGTAGAAGGTGAGTAAAGACCACGTGGGAAATTATTCAAAGGCAATGCCCATCCTTAAGCATTTGTATTTCAAGAACAGGAAGAACCTGAGAACGGGATAAACATCTGCTTTTAGATTTAGTGCAGGGCAAAGTCTAATTCAGGGACAACATAAAGCTATAAACTTCTCCATGGTTAGTCTCACTGAGATCATACTACAGCAATTTAGTATTACCAGAGCCCTTCATCTCCATTCTATTTGGCTTGCCTACAAAGTCATTCACATATTTATTCATTCTAATTATTTTTGTCATCAAAAGAATCATTTGATAAAACAGTTTGGATCCTAGCCTTTAGTTTCCTTCTAACCCATGCAGAAATTTGAATTTATTTATTCTACACATGCCTACTATTTTGTTTTATTTACAACTTGTTTTTCTCTTTTGGCAGTACTGAAGATTGAACCTACAGGTGTTCTACCACTGACAGCACAATCCCCAGCCCTTTGGATTTGTGTGTGTGTGTGTGTGTGTGTGATGCTGGGGACTGAACCCAGGGTCTTGTGCATGTAAGGCAAGCATTCTATCAACTGAGCTATATCCCCAGCCCAGCCCTTTGGATTTTAAGATAGGGTCTCACTAAATTGCCCAGGCTAGCCTCCAACTTCCAATCCTCCTGCCTCAGCTTTCAAAGTAGCTAGGATTACAGGCGTGCACCACCACACCCACCTTACAACTCTTGAATAAGGTACCTGTCCCTGAAGAAGAAACTCCTCTTAAATAATTTAAAATTAAAAAGGCAAATGTTTTCCTTTCTAGAAACTGTGAGAATTACTGTATAAATAGGTATGGACAGAGGAAGAAAGTGCCCAGCCAAAAATACTAACAAAGAACAGCAGAATAAATTCTGAATTTTGGGCATGTCATTCAAAGGATCCCATCACAATTGGTCCTTATCATTCCTCTTTACATGTTCTCCATTCACTCCCCACCATAAATTCTCTGCACATCAAAGTTTCCTGTATTAGACTATGTCCTACTTAATTCCAATGATGATAACCAATGTGTGGGCACTGGCATCCAAGTAAATATGGAGTCAAAGCCAAGTTCTACCAATATAGCCTTTGGGAAAGTCACAACTTCAAGACTCAACTTCCTCATCTTGGTAAAATGATGGAAAAAAATCTAACTTGTGAGTTAATGTGAAAATCAGAAATAACATGAAAATCACCTGGCTCGGTGTTGGGCAGTAGACATGCTCTGTGCCTATACGCAAACTACTTGCTCTACCTAGAATGTTACCATCCCCTACCTCCACTTAGAAAATCTTTCTTACCAATTAAGACCCAGGGAATAATAACACCTGGACACAAACCTATAATCCCAGAGACTCAGGAAGCTGAGGCAGGAAGACAGCAGGTTCAAGGCTAGCCTGGGAATCTTAGCAAGCTAAGGGCTGGGGATACAGCTGAGTGGTAAAGTGCCCCTGGGTTCAACCCCAATATGGTGAGAAGACCACTTAATGTTTTTATAATGGACTAGATTATCTCTAAAGACTTTTCCAGCTCAAAACATCCAGTGATAATTTTTAATACCAATAAATTATCTCTCCTATCAATCCCTTCCTTTCCTTACTTCCACTGCCCTAGCAATAACTATTGGTATACTCTTGAGGATTCCCACTCCTAATCATTCTATTCCCTACCCTTTACTCTGTAGCATTGCTTGGACTGTTCTTCCCATGCCACTGTTTTCTATATTTTAGATTGTGATATGGATATTTATGGACACATAAACATGGACATCACATTGTTTTTAAATATGGATTTGAGCCAGACACGGTGGCACACACCTGTAATCCGAGCAGCCCTGAAGGCTGAAACAGGAGCATCTGTGAGTCCAAAGCCAGCCTCAGCAAAAGCCAGGTGCTAAACAACTCAGTGAGACCCTACCTGTAAATAAAATGCAAAATAGGGCTGGGGATGTGGGAGTCCCCTTGAGTTCAATCCCTGGTACGCATAAATAAACAAACAAACAGTGGATTTGTTCCAATCCAACTAATTTTAGGGAACAAGTTAACCATACACTAATTTTGTATGTGCTTATGTATAAATACAAGAAACACTAGGTAAGCCCAGAAAACTGCAAGCAAGCCACATAGAAATATATACCTCAAACATCTACTAGGTCTCTCAGTTTACTCCATGTTTCATGAGTCATATTCATCTAAACCTGATATAACACTTTCACTCCAATTTCAAGTAATTCCTCCACCACTTCACAATAATTCCCAAGCTACAACCTCTTTGACACTCACTTATATTAAAAAAAAAGTCATTATTTTTCAAGGTAAAGTATCTTATTTATTGTAGTATTAATGTATTTCTTAACCATTTAACATTTGCCAAACTGCTAGTTTTAGATTTTCTCTTTTTGCATGCCACTGACCATGTTGAGTGGTGTGACCCAATCCATTTTCATGTACTCTACAGTTTTTAACGACAATTTTGCATGTCTTTATGAGTTTTGGAAACTTAAATGTAAACGTAATTATATACTTTTCTTTAAAGACACGTAAAAATGAAAAATGAGTGACAGTTAAGTTCTAGTTAACCACTAAGTATTACAGGGCTCTTTCTTCTGTAGTACAGACTTCTAACAAATTCTGAACACAAGCAAAACAGGCACGACATTTTGCACTAAATATATAACATTACAGAAATGTTTAAAGTGCTATGAATTTCAAAGTAACTCAAGTTGTCTCAGTTAAAATATGTATAAACATATATAAATATCTCTAAGTTCTTCAGCAAATGTGGTAGTGCACACAGAAAATCTCAATGACTCAAGAGGCTGAAGCAGGATGATTACAAGTTCAAGGCCAGCCTAGAAAACTTTGTGAGAAGGGTCTCACATAATAAAAAGGGCTGGAGATATAGCTCAGTGGTAAAAACACTCCCGGGTTCAATACCCAGCACCACAAATAATAACTAAAATAAAATATAAAGTAAAAAGTAAGAATGTTTACCATCCTTATAAAAAGTTTCCATTAGCCATCAATAGTTATCAATGTAACCTATACAACAATTATAATTTAATATTTGAGTATTTTTATAACATTTTTTGAAACATTTTGTTTGATCCATACAATAATCCTGTTTGATATTCAGGATCAATTTTTCATTTGGGGGATATCAATAAAAGTTTCAAGGCATTTTAAATAAGTTCTTCCCAAACTTTTAGCACATACAAGAATCACTCAAGAACATGTTAAAATGCAGTCTCAGGGGCTGGGGTTATGGCGCAGTGGTAGCGTGCTTGCCTGGCACGCGTGAGGCACTGGGTTCGATCCTCAGCACCACATAAAAAAATAAAATAAAGATATTCTGTCCGCCTACAACTAAAAAAAAAAATAAATGTTTAAAAAAAAAATGCAGTCTCAGGTAACTCTCCCCACCAACATGATCCCAGAAATCTGCACATAAAACACACACAGGTCATACTGCCATAGGTGGTCTGTCCCTCCCACCCCAGCCACATATTTTAGGACATTATTTTCAATAAAATGACTCAATCTGTAAGTGGTCTAAAAGTCCATTTTATTCCCTCTAAATCAATGTTCCCAAATGTTTAGATAGAGCTTTATAGAGCTCTACAAAAGATACCTAAAAATTCAGATAAATTTCAAATATTAGATTTGGTTAAATTAAATAAATATCTAACAAATTCCAATACAAACTACTGGTAGTAAGAATCCAAGTTTTAAGGAACTAAAAATTGAGAAGATTCTACTCCAATTTCTCAGTGAAGTATAGGAAAAGCTGATATTGAATTGTTTTAAGTGATTATTAGCTTCTCATGGTTTGAATACCATGGCGCTTTACTTTGACCTAGAACTTAGCTACAAAAGGTTCTTAGAACAGAATGAAAAATTAGATGAAAATATAAAAGCACCTACAGTACAACTCTGTGAATACACTAAAACTCATTAAACTGAGCTGGATTTTTGTTTCTACTGTGCTTCAGGATCAAACCCAGGGCCTTATGCATGCTAGGCAGTCACTCTACCAATGAGCTATCCTTCCAACCCCCAACTGTTCACATTAAAAGGGAAAATTTAATGAAATGTGCATGATCTCAATTAAAAAAAAATAGAAGCACTGAGAAAATTTTCAACCTTAATATTTGTCAATAAACTTAGTTTCTAACACAGTGTATCAGCATTACTATTAAGTAACAATTACATTCTGGCCTGCATCATAGGTGCTAAAAACCAAAAAACAATAAAGAGAACAAAATAGGACACTAGCTTGATAATGATGTTTTAGAATTTTAGTGCCATTATTTACACATTTACTTGCTCTCAATTTTTTCCAAAGTTCCACTTCATCTTTTTTTTAATAAAAAATAAAGGGCATTTATTGGTTCATGTAATCAATCCACTTCATCTTTTATAAACAAGTTTATTTCAAATTTTGTAGTAATAATTTTATCATCTTATATTTGACAAAAAAAAATTACCTTTGTTATTTTTTAAACTAGATATAGAGTATACATTCAAGTATAGTAAGATGGCTCTTAACCACAAGACTATGAAAGCAAACTATTTCTACCTCTTTCTACACATATGACCTCAGGCAGGTAAATAACTTACTCTCTCTACCCTTTTTCCCTTAGTGTCCTTTAATGTAATGATAATTAAATGCAACAATAAATGTGAAGTGCTTAGAACAGTGCCTGGTATGTAATAAGCATACTACCAATGTCATCTACATTCATTATGCAATTATTATTATAAGAAATGGCATCCCATCTCAGGCAACTCATTACAAATCCTGATAACATTAAAATTTCAATTTATCTTGCCAATAAGTTTGAACATTAAGAAAGTTGGGCTTGGTGCTGGGGTTGTGGCTCAGTGGTAGAGTGCTTGACTAACAAGTGTGAGGCACTGGGTTCCATCCTCAGTACCACATATAAATAAACAAAATAAAGGCCCATCAACAACTGAAAAAAAATATTTTAAAAAATATTTTTTAAAAGTTTGTTGAGCTTAATGTTATTAAGCAGCCTCAGTGTTTATACTATATTTATTCCATTCACAGTCAAATTTTCTCCAACTCTGAGTCATTAGTTTCTCTCCTGACTCATCAGAAAAGGTAGACAGTCTGGAACATAATGGTAATACCAAAAAAGATTTCTTAATCTACCTGGATTTATAAAGTATACTAGGTGGAACAAGTTCTATGGAACATTCAGTAAATATACTGAATAGTTATGACTTAAATTGTGTTCACGTCCAAGTGTTTTCTATATACTAAATGCTTTTTCCCCCTCCCTTTTACATTCGAGATCAAATTATGGAATAGTAACCCATGCTGACAGAAAAACAATATATCATTAAGTAATATCAAAGTCCATATTTTTGGACCACTAACCAAAAATAAAATTACATTCTGCTGATGGTCTGATGTTCAAAATTTTGCCAAGCAAACTATAAATTAGATAGTCAGAAAGCAATCTCTAAGCCTATAAATTTGATCTTAATTTCTATTCAATTTCATGCTTTAACTGTTTTCTTCAGATGTTTACATTATTTTATATTTAAATAAAAAGTTAAGAAAAACCTAGTGAAATGTTAAATAATGCAAAGTGTGTTAACTCTTTAAAATTCCTTTCCCCCAATTCATGCGTGCACACACGCACCCACACCAAAAAAACCCCACACAGAAACACTTAAAATTGTGTTCTATCACTTTCTATGCAATCTTGTTAACTGACACAGAATAATTGTATGTATTTATTTCCGTAATCTTTAATCATTGAAGTTCTAAAATTCTCCATTTTCTCCTCTGGAAATGGGGGAAAAAAGTGTAACTATCATGTGAGATTGCTCTGAGTATTAAGAGAACACATAAAAGGGGCTGGGGTTGTGGCTCAGCGGTAGAGCGCTTGCCTCGCATGCGTGAGGCCCTGGGTTCGATCCTCAGCACCACATACAGAGCAATTAAATAAAGACATTGTGTCCATCTACAACTAAAAAAAAAATATAAAAAAAAAAAAAAAAAGAGAACACATAAAGCACAACGACTATGCAAAAGTAAGTTTTAATATGTTAACTTTTACACTTCAATTTTTTATACTTCAATACTACCCCTACCTTTGGAAAGATTGTATTTTCTATGGCAATCATATCCACTAATTCATTCATGCAAACCTACTACTCAATAGCAGTAACTTCACAAGCACTCTGAGAACCAATGTACAATTACTGAACAATATATCATTAAAGTAATATCAACTATCCCTCTTCTTTGAGTTAGGTACCCTGCTCAGGGACTAGGCTATACTACTCTTCATGGTATTTATCATATTTCCTTATTTTGCTTGAAAGAACACCTTGTTAAAAAATGCCTCTGTTCATTTTGGTATCCCTAAATTGTAGTCCAATAGTTCTTAACCTTGACTCACACTAGGATTTCTTTTTTTTTTTTCCACACTAGAATTTCATTGGGAGCTTATAAAGTATCAATGCCTGGGATCCATTAAACCATAAGGGAGTTGGAGTGAGTAGCAGAGAGGGTAAAATATCAGCACAGGGGAGATCCAAACATGATATCAATGTGTGGATCTGCAATCTGATGCTTACAATACTGTATTTACGTATGTGAGGACATACCTATAAACAGATATAGAAATATTTGACTCAAGTCAAGACTCTCAACCTCAACAGCTTCTCACAGCCCTATCATCTCTCGCCTTTAACCAAAATATTTCTAATGAATAATCAATTCCATGCTGCACACCAATGGCTTTTAAACTGTTAACTCACTACTTAAGTTTTTCATACAATTGTCTTAGTCTTCTTTCTAGATTAGAGTCTTGCTTCTTGAGAATATACACTACCTTATTCTTATTTCCTCCAGTGCTTAGGACAATGCCTTGAACACAGACATGCAATAAACATTTGCCTAATCTAATAAACATGCACAAAAATTACTGACAGGAAGTATATCACATCCAAATTGTTCAATTTAGGCGAGCTGCTACCAAAAAAACTCTTTTAGTAAATGAAAACTAAAGTTCATCTTATTAAAGATCATCTGGGTATTTGGACTTTTATAGTCATCACGCTCAGTACCTACTCTATATCCTACTCCCATCAGCCAGAGTGTTTTTGGTTTTTGATGGTACTGGCAGTTTCAGTTTTTAACCTGCTTCCTTGCTAAAACTAATTCCTAGCTGACTTTGTTATCTTTAGGTGCTGTCAAAGTATCTTTACAACAATATGATACTCTAATAAATAAATAAAAACCACATTGTTTCATACAGATGTTGAATGTGTATTTCCTGAAGGAACTTAAGTTTATCACTCACTAAAATAGGCACTCTATATACAAACTACATGCTATTCTAATATAAACTTGATTGGGAAAACTGAAAATGGATCTTACTACACATTAGATATAATTTAAGTGTAATTTTGACTACTGACATATTAGTGATTTTTATCCATCTGTAGTATTTTCAGTACCTGAAGTTTATAGAATGTAATAGGTATAAAATGCAATGTGCCTTTTTAAAACAGGAGTGCTAAATTATATTAAGAACCTCTAGAGTAAGTAGCATTCTCACTGTTGAAAACTACTAGAAAAAATGACATATAATTCTAAAAGATCTAAAGACATGAAAATGACTTACCTTCAAAGGTTTTTGATATGTATCTCACTACTACTAAAACAATAATAAAAAACTTTTTTAAAAACTGAAAATACAGGGAGGAGGCACTGAAGCCGTATGTCTGACAATTAGACACTCTGGTAAAATATTAGCATGTTTTGTTGGGTTCTACAGCTTGAAACAGACAGAGCCATAGTTACCATTAAAAGAAAGCAGTCCTCAATTCCCTATTTAATAAAAAAAATTCCACACACAAAAAAGGGTACCCAGGGTTGTTTTGTTTTTAAGTAAGATTAAATTTAGGAGTTGCCAACACCCAAACGAAAAACATTCCAGAGTATTAGACTCAATTGTAGTGAGGAGTCATCTACATTCTCAGCACTATGTTCCCTCATTCAAAGCAAAAGTACTAACAAAGGATGTTTCTTAGGATCTCACAAGATACACTCTACTTATTTCCCCTAGTAAACATTGCTCTTGTTTTAAAGAAGGACTTGAAAAATAATTTTAGCACAAGCAGCTAGACAAAAAGTAAAGTTTAACATCTGCCAACATATTTGCCAAAATAAGACCCCTGACAGATGAACAATAAATGAGAGATTGAAAATGACAAATTCTCATATTTGGATCACAACTA
This sequence comes from Xerus rutilus, assembly GCA_028644305.1. Lineage (NCBI taxonomy): Eukaryota > Metazoa > Chordata > Mammalia > Rodentia > Sciuridae > Xerus > Xerus rutilus. The sequence goes on along the minus strand of CM053403.1, from coordinate 35,786,002 downwards.
CTTTTAAAAATAAAGTTGAAGAATGCAGGTTTTCCAAAGACTTGTCTTCAATTTCCCCTTAATCTTCATATTTTTAAGAGAAAAAAAAACCTGGAAATTTGATTACCACTCTTATGAATTCCTTTTAAAGTAATTTAATGAATAACAGATATTTTGTGCAAATAGCAAACCACAAAAGACAGTTTTGCTGGCTGATAAAAATCTCTCTGAAACATGCATACAAAAATACACCCTAGAAAGACATACTCTGATTTCCTGGGTATGGAATCATATTAATACCTAAAAACTGAGGTATACTTGATAATACACCCTAACTCATTGCAAATACTTTTATTTAAACCACAATTAAAGTTAGTAAATTCTTAACATTAACTTAATATTATTTAGTGTGTAGCAAAATTGAGTAAATTAGAAGGCAAAGACTCAAATGGAAAAAAAAAAAAGTGAAACCTGAAGAGCCAATGAGAAGATGTGCCTACTCTGGGGAAATAAGATAGTTCAATCACTTCCCAAACATGGGTGAGCTACTATTAAAGAAACCCAAACTTGTTCAGGATTGTTTTGTTTCAGGTAGAGGCGTGATTATACACCCAATAAAAAAGTATTTATCAGACATCTAATGAGACGCTGCTGCTGCCTGCAGAAATGTCTGGAGATTGGTCAAAAATACCAAAAAAATTTTAAAAAAAACCACACCACCCCTACCACAAATGTATTCCAGACATTTAAGTACAAGAAGAGATCTCTAAGCAAACAGAATTGTGAATTGCTACAGCATTCCTATTGTCCTAAATGTGACGGGGGGGAGGGGGTCAAACCCGTGTTGGGGAGCACTGCTTAAAAGGGTTTTATATATGATATGATGCATATGTTCATTGGATATACTCATCATCGGCTCATTAAGATAAAGCTATCTTGGATATTGCTAAGGCCACACTTTCTTTACCGGTGCTTGTAAACACTAAGGGAAAGAGGAGATAATCTGATAACTTGAGACGGACACGTGGGAAACTAGAGTACGTCATCGTCGCCACTAATCAATTTTCCTAACTGCTCAAGCATAAACAGATACGTCTAGGTAAGCAAGTCTCGGTCCAGAAGCTGTCTTTCTACCACTCTAAACAAGTATGTATTCAGGATCTAAGACCTCATCCAGGAAGCTTGGAAAAGCACGTGTCCTACACTGTGGGTTTGGGGAACTTCCCAGGAAGTATTTGCTCAAAGCAAAACTCCATCACCCCCTGCCTGCCCAGCCCGGTCAAAGGATCAGTCCGGGAGAAACCTGGGCCCAGGACCCAGTGGGAGAGTGGGAGACGAGTGGGAGACGCCAGGCGGTGGCGGCCCAAGGAGCAGCCGTGGGCCCCGCCCGCTCACCTCTGCCGCGGGGATATTGACCACGCCGGTGGAGCGCCGCTTCTCCCGCAGCTTTCTCTTCTCGATCTGCCCCTTGCCTTTCCTGGCGCTAGGGCCCGAGCTCCTGCCCTTCTCCGGGGCGCTATCCGGCTCCTCCTCGTCTCCTCGGGACGGCGGTGCCCCGGAGGCTGCGGCGACGGGAGGCTCGTCCTCCGGCCGCCGCGGGCCAGGGGCCGCCCTGGCCAGCGCTGTGGAGCCCACAGCGCAGTTCACGCCCCCGGGGCCGGGGGCAGCAGGTGCGGCCGTGCCGCCTGGGAGATTGTTGTTGAGCTCGTTGGCCGCGGCAGTCGCCGCCAAAGTACCCACCGCCCCAGCCAGGGGCTTCCCGGCGGCGTCGCTGCTGCCCCCGCCCGGGGCTGCGGGGCCCGGGGGATTCTGCTTGGCGCGCATCTTCTCGCGCTTCGCCTTCCACTCCTCCAGGAAGTCTGTGGTGCTGCCGCTGAGGCTGCTGCTGGTCCGGTAGCCACCGGTCGCCATATTCCCAGCGGGGCCGGCCGAGTGCTCACCTCAGACGGCCACCCGGGCTCCCAGCTCCCGGTCCTCGCCGCCTCCTCCTTCCCGCAACCGCGAGGATGCAAGGAACAGGACCCCCGGGGCGGACGGCCGCGACTCCCCGCGGCAGCCAGAGGGTCTGAAGAAAAACACAAAAGGGGGCGGGGAGGGGAGGCGTGAGGTCTCGGTCGAACCCGAGGGTTTGCCCTCTGGCCGCGCCCCTCCGAGTACCCCAGAGCGCGCCTGCTCGTCCCCACAGGCGAGCAGACGCCGCGTCCACACCCTGCAAAGTTTCTCCCAAGCACCTACACTACGGGCCCCGACGATCACCGCCCCTCGAGGGGAGGAGAGAGGGCGTGACCCCACCACACCACCCCCAGCCCGACCGTCCCTTCCCACCGGGGTCTGCGCCTGCAGGGAATGTGGGACCATGGCCAGACCCCGCCACCTGTCGGCCCAACCTAGCGCCCGCTCCTCGCTCTGACTAATGCCGGTCCGAGGTCCTCGCCACCAACAACCCGACTCCCGGGCAAGACGCTGAGCCTCTATCCGGGCAGCGGAGGAGGCAGGGACGAAGCACGAGTGGAGCGCGGGCGGCCCGAGAGCAGCCCCTTACCTCCGAGGAGTTTGTGGGGGACTAGGCGAGGGACGGGGAGTGCGTGCCCCGGGTGAGCCGAAGGTGCGGCGCACCCTCCGGACGCGCGGAAGGAACGCGGCAAACTCGCTGTCCTGCTCTCCCAAGTCCCAGACTGGAAGGGAGGGAAGAAGAAAGGGAGGGAGCAAGGGGCGGGAGGGGAGCCGAGCGGTACCGAAGCGCGGGCGGAAAGGGCCGAGGGGCGCACGAGGGGCGCGGCTCCCGGTGAGGAGGAGGGAGTGCCCAGCGACGCCCCGCCCCCGGCGCTCAGGTGCGCGGCGCCGCGTTGGGCCCGCGTCTGCCGCGCCAGCCCCGCGCCAGACCCCCAGCCTGCGGCTTTCCGCCCGTGGCCGGCGGTCGCACCGCACGTTCCAGAGCCGCCGGCCGCAGGGCCGCCGGTCTCCAGGCGTTTGCGACTCCGGGGCGGGAACAGCACTCCAACGCCGCTCTCCTCGCTCCTCTTCTCCGCCTCGCTCGTCTCCCACCACTCTTCCTTTTAAGTACATAATTTTATGTGAAGGAAAGTTTCGAATATTGCCAAGGAGGAAGTGCGATCAACTTGTGATGATTCAGGACCTGACTGGCCAGGATGGGAAAATACTCACACATTTCGCTTCTTGGTCGCTGACCCCTTTTCAGATGTATTAGGGTGGTGGACATGAGAGTAGAATTTGAAGCGAACCCAGAACCCTCCCAAGAAAACGCGTGTCCTGGTGAAAAGGGATCAGCTAAAAAGAAAGGCTAAAACTATCCGTGAACTATCAAGAGTTTACTATTACCTTAGGCTTGCGGAAGTGTCAGACCTCCTTTCGACACTCTATTATAATTGGTGATCCTGACCCTATTTGGAATTTTCCTCTTAACCAGTCTATAGGCCTCCTCTTTACAGAATAGTGAATTCAGCAGCAAAACTCCCTGTCAAAGCACTAAAGCTGCATTGATTTTGATTTGAGATGAACTGGAGCAGTGACAGTCTCTATTTTTCCATCCTTACTTATCCTTACATTTACAAGATATACAAGTTATCGAAGATTTCTGGATCAGGGCTGAGTGAGCTACCATGGGCAGACACCAGAGTGGACTGACTTCACTATATCCAAATAATGTCAAATGTCAGGGCTCATTATTGTTATAAGCTACTAGGTCTCCATTTTGTAAAAACTAGGAAAGACAGCCACACTCTTCCCTCTAACATAAACCATTTATCCTACTTAATGTTCCTGTTTGTACCAGGTAGTACATGGTAGGTGGGCAATCAATGTGTGCCTGCTGTGGGAATGAAAAAGTGATTCACATGCTCTGTATTTCTCAAAGTCACACAGTTCTGGTCTTTGGTCTGATTGTTGGGGCTCTGGAAAATTCAGCGGAAAATTAAAGGCCTTCCTTGGAATAGGTTAGGCTGAGTGCCCATTTGCCTACCAGGTATCTACCTAGCTGCACCGCCTGAAATTTATCAATTACAGATTCACTACTTTGTTTTATGAGTTTTAAGATGAGGAGAAGGGGATTTGGGTATTAAATGTATGCACGTTAATGAGCTTTCATAACTTCTCTGAGGATTTTCTCTTGGAGGGGCTGTAGGATACAGTAGAAAGATGATATAGTCAAGTCTTTGTACAAATATATTAAATACCTGAGAGATCTTGAGCATATGTTTAAATTCTCTGAAACTCAGCAGCTTTCTTGACTATAAAACCAGCAATAATGACATATTTTAAGAAGTGGTACTGCAAGTAGAATGTGCTTGGTTCAGGAAGGCATTCAACATAGTCTTTCCTTTTAATAAGATATCACAGTTAGAATCTTGGGTTTCTAAGAAGTGTCTGGAGATGGTAAAAAATAAATAAATAAACATGAAGGACTGAATATACGATATTAACCTGAAAACGGTAGACTTTGAATGAACTAGGCTAACACTGATGCCACATAAATTTGTCGCTGCATCTCTTCAACCAGTTCTCTTAGTATTAAATAGACTCTGAGTCAGGAATGTTGGCTACTATTGACTTGTGTGGCTTTGAGCAAGTTGGTTAACTTGTGTGCCTCTGTTTACTTACATATAAAATGGGGATAATAATACTCCCTACTTTGTTAGAGTGTTGTGAAAGTGCCTAAGGTCCTTAGATAAAAGGTAGTATGTGAGTACCAATGTAGTTATTGGTCTATAAAGTGCCCTAGGAACTAGAGATTAAAGAGATTATTGAGGTACAAAGCACTGTGTTTTATTATTGTTATCACTTATTATACCTTTTGTCTTTGCCATTCTCAATATTCCCAAAGATATTTCACAGCCAGACTATTCCCAACATTACACCAAGATATTTTTAGCTGAGTTGGTCCTACATTGTTTGCATATCATCAATCTTTATGCATAGAGTTCTGATGAAACAATGCTCAAAGAAGTTGGTTTCTCAACTTCTGCATTACTGACATTCAGGGCTGGGTATCTTTGTCCTGGGGTTTGCCCTGTCCATTGTAGGATACTTAGCAGCATCATTAATTTCTACCTACTAGATACCAGTAGCCTCCTCCCCCCACTCCCATTGTACCATTGCCAAATGTTTGGGGTTGGGGCTGGCAATGAGAACCATTGAGTTGGCCTAACATAACTAATTTTAGTGACCCATTGCCCTTAATAGTAAAGGAAAATATGATGATGATAACAAAACAAAAAAATTTATTTTTAAATGTCAGAGTGAAACTTATTATAAATGTTAAGTCTTACTTAATGTTTTCCAGACAGTGGATTAGCTATGCTATGATGTGAAATAACCTGTTTCTATGTGTTGAAATAACTAATAATATATTGGGAAATAGCCACTTTGACTTCAATGCAAATATTTTTGGAGCATATCCTTAAATTAAAATAACACATTTACATAGTATAAAAAGTTAAATAGTTTAGTTCTAAAGGATTATAACAAAAAATAGCAATTCCTTCTTACCCAACTACAAAAACCCTTATGCAGAACTTTCAACTCTATTTATTGTTTCTGCTCTTTGTGAAGGTTTTTTTAATGTACTTATCTACTAGTGTACGTAATTTTTCCATTTTTAGATGTCCTACTAAAGAAGGGGATTTAGCTGTCCTACACTAACTATACATATACTTTTTTACTCTTATATTCCCACTGTATTTATTTCATAATTCTTATTGAATACATATTAAATGTATATAGCATAGTAACAATACAAACATAGCAGAGCTATGTGGTATACTATGATTACATTTCTGTCATGTCTTTTTTTACAATTGTTTTCCTTAATGAATAACCATTTCCTTTTACTGCAGTTACAACGAACGCACCATTGTTTGTTTGTTTTAATCATTGACATGTTTTTCTATATACTATTCACAAATTTACACCCACATTGGATAATCTGTCAGTTCTGTTTCTCTTTTTCTCAGGGACATCTCTCCTGGAGCCCTCTAACCCCTGCTTTAGTTTGGATTGATTTTAAGGCCTCTTGCTCTGTGATCATCCAGGCATGATGCTTTATAACACTTGGAATCATTTTCTGTGCAGACCACTTATTTCCCAAATTCCATATTTTCCTTCTTCTTATTTCTCACCTATTTTAGTGAAGTACATCCTGGGTATATTTTAGAGAGAGTATAAATTACACATTTTTGGAGACAGTGCATGATGGAAAATATTTTAAATTTGTCTTCCCACTTGATTAATAGCTTTTTGGGAACAGAACTCTAGGTTGGAAATCATTTCTCCATAATTTTAAAGTCATCAATATATTGTCTTCTATTTTCCAGAGTTGCTGTTGCGAAGACTGATAGAATTCTGATTCCTTTCTGTTTTCTCCCTGAAAGCTTTTGAGTCTTCTTAATGAGAGTTCCTGAAATATCTTAAAGATATGTTCTGATTTGGTCTTTTCTCATGGTTGTTAGCTTTACAGTGGACCCTTTTAATCCGCCATCTGCCCTCCAGTTGGGAAATTTCCTTATCCTATTTCCTTGATAATTCTTTCCTTTTATTTTCTCCATTCTGTCTTTCTAAAACTCCTGTTAAGTACGTATTAGACTGTTAGGACTTCCCTAATACATTTTAAATCTTTTCTGTCCTATTTTCAATCTTTTGGGGATGTTGCTCTCTTTTGGTAACATTTTCTCCACTTTATATACCAGTCTATTAAATTTCTGTTTCTGCCACTATTTTTCTAAGATCTGTTTCTTGTTCTTTAAATGTTCCTTTTCCTTCGCATGCTGTTTTTAGGTCACATTTTCAGCATCTTTTTCCTCCCTAAGGAAATGTCTTTAACTTTTCTTCTACTGATCCTACACTGTTCCTTGCCTATATTTCCCTTCCTTCCTTCTTGTTTAATCCTTATCTTTCAAGTCAGAGCTTTGTTCCTCTATCATCTGTTCACTGATACAAGATTCAAGCACTAGAAAATTGATTGGAAGCCCTTCTGTAACAGGTGGAGCTTGCTGACTGATGGGCGTAGGTTTAAAAAGACCCAGGCATTTTGTGGAGGCATGTGTCATATGTCAGCATCTGTGCAGCTTCTCTTTTGGCTGGATCAGTGAGCTTTCAGTCCTCCTCTAGGATCAGGAGAGACAGCTTTTCTTGCTAATGAGCCCTGCAGAGGGCACTTGAAAACCCAACCATTCTTGTGTCCGTTTTTAACTAATCATTCTTTTTTCTTTCCATCTTTCGCTCCTTTTCAGAACTATATGCCTCTCCTTACATTTCTTCAGGGGTCTGCAAGACAAAAAGGATGACTCCTTATTGACTCTGTCTCCTGTAGGTCATTAGAACTTGTCTTTATCTGCTGTTATCCATCTTGCATCTTCCATTATTATGTTCTTGTATCCCATGGTCTTCATTGTTACTGGTCTATCATTTTACTTTTGTTTTAGTGAAGTGACTTAAGGGAATAAAGGATAAATGTTGAGTTTAATTTGTTATGTGTAGTAGGAAATCCAATTCATCTACTTTGCAGATTTTCAGGTACTGTGAAATGTGCTCTGTAGGTTCAGATCAGTAAAACCTGTAGGTTCAGATCAGTAGAACCTCTACATCTTATTTCTTTACTCATTGAATTACATCTTAAGCCACTACTGATTATGACTGTAAGAAAGAACTTTACAAAATGTTTTATTTTCTGTAGGCTGTTTTTAATATGTGGTCCTATTATTTTATACGAAGCTTCTATTTTTTTTAAAGGGGGGAAATTTCTGACAGCTGTGTTACCTATTGACATATTTCTCTTTTCCAACTGTTTTCATTTTCTTTGACCATGGTAAACTATATATTATATAGCTAGTGACTTTTCTTCTTACAGTTGCTTACAGGTAATCTAATGCCAGAATTTTGGCCTAACCGAGGAAGATCTGGGTTCTATGGTACCTGAAGCTTACACAATTTCTAGACCTTCTTTATAAAAGAATAGGAATTTAGAATATATTATAAATTAGAAATTATATTATAATTTATTTATAATAAATATTTAGAGTGAAAAATATTTTTAATTACAAGTTTAAACAAATTGACAAATACCATGAATATTATAAAATCCTAACTGTTCATTAATTTACTCCCTCTGATATATTTATATAATACTGTTTTATGTGAACTTTATTGTTGATTTTGTTATTATATATTGGTACATAAAGCATGTGACTTCACATCCAAATGTATTCAGTTTGTAATACAAGTAAATATATGTTTATTCATATTTTAGTCAGTTTTTTCATCACAGTGACTAAAAGATCCATCTAGAACAATTTTATAAAAGGAAAAGTTTATTTGGCGCTCATAGTTTCAGAGGCCTTAGTCCATAGATGGTCAAATCCATTACTTTGGGCCCAAAGTAAGGCAGAACATCACCACAGAAGAGTGTGGCAGAGGAAGGCATCTCAAGACATGACAATAAAGAAGAAGAAAGAGCTTTCCTCTCACCAGGGACAAAATATAAACACCAAAGGCATGCTCCCAATGATCCACCCCTTTCACCTATACCCCATCTGCCTACAGTGACCACTCAGTTAATCCCTGTTAGTGGATTAATTCACTGATTAGGTTAATGCTCTCAAAATCCAAACATCTTACCTCTTATCTTCCTTGCATTGTCTCATACATGAGCTTTGCGGGGACTCCTTATACCTAAGGCATAACAATACATCATAGACACAAGAACTCTGATAAATTCTGTTTCATACTATTCTCATAGAAAAAAAGAAAATGCATTGAGCATTCACTTTTCTTTTTTTTTTTTTTTTGGTACCAGAGATTGAACTCAGGGGCACTCAACCACTGAGCCACATTCCCAGCCCTATTTTGTGTTTTATGTAGAGACAGGGTCTCACTGAGTTGCTTAGCACCTCACCGTTGCTGAGGTTGGCTTTGAACTCGCGATTTTCCTGTCTCAGCCTCCCAAAGTGCTGGGATTACAGGCCTGCACCACTGTACCCTGCTAGCATTCATATTTTATAACTTTTTTGATCTACTATATTCCTGATAAGAGAAAACTTCAGTTTTGACTAGATGTCAGTGAAAACAGAAGTCTCTATTTATTTTGCACGTCTGATAATTGGAAGGATTTCCTCATTCCTATCATCAACCCACTTCCCAGTCACTCTTATTTACCAAGGAGCTACTTACTGGCTGTCTTCCTTTCCACTCCTATTTATGTCTAGTTCTTACTGATAACATTTAAAAATATCATTCATCTCCTGGAATCTCAGATATTTGACCTCCTCACTCTCAGCAACCCTTTTCCTCTTCACCCCTCTTCATCCATGATTAGTCTTTTGACTTCATCATCACCTGTAATCTTACCTCCAATATCTCAGCTCTGACCATTCTATTTTTCTTTTTTCTTTTTTAATATTTTTATTACTTGTTGATGGATCTTTATGTATTTTTATGTGGTGCTGAGGATTGAACCCAGTGCCTCACACATGCTAGGCAAGTGCTCTACCACTGAGCCCCAGCCCCAGCCCTATTTTTCAACCACTACTTCCCACCTCTTCCATATACCTACTCTAGTACCCCTACTCCGTCCATTTATTGTTCTATAGGTCTTACCATTTTTCATTGCCTATTTTTTCATGTCCTAACTTCCTTATTCAGTTTCAATTCTGAAGTTTATCATTATCAGCCTCCTCTCTGTGTGTACCTGCTTAGTGAAATAAGATTAAGTTTAAAATAGTGTGACACACTTCCTCACCCCATTTTAAATGCAAGACAGTTGACTGGGTAGTCCACAGTGTCTGGCAATTCCACAATCCTAGTAGGCCTCCTCACCTGTGCTCTAAAATGACTAGTCTCAGTTGATGAACTTATTTTCATACTTCACTGACTAAAGCAGGACCACTCAGAATACAGCTCCTCATCTTTCCAAGACAACTCTTCTCATCTCCCTCAACCTGGATCTGCCTTTTTACTTTTAAGATGAACATCTTTGCCTGTGTCTCTCCTTTTAAGGGCTTTGATCCTACGATTGGAATCATCTCTCATGTACAATCAGTTTCTTCTCTATTAAATCATTTCCTTCAGCACAGAAATAAGATCTAGTAGTTATCTCTATTGGTTTTCTATTTACTCTTACAAAACATTTCCACAAGTCATCTTTAAACAAGATGACTTTTCTATCTCAAAGTTTTATGGAATAGAAGTCCTATGCCAGACTCAATGGGTTAAAATCAAGAGGCCAGTGGGGCTGCATTTCCTTCTAGAAGTTAAAGTTCTTACGGAATATCTTTTAGATGTTTTTTTTTCTTTCCCACCTTTAGAGACCACACACATTCCTTGGCTGGTGGTCCTCTTCATTCATCTTCAAAGCAAGCATTAGTGCATCTCTGTGCACCATATTCACATCACCCTATGAGTCTCTCTTTTGCCTCCCTCTTTCACTTTTAAGGATCTTTGGGGCCACCTGGATATTCCCAGATAATCTCACTATTTTAAGGTCAGTTCATTATCAATTTCAATTTCCCTTTGCCATGTAACTAAATGTATTCACAAATTCCATGGATTAGTGCCTGAAAGTGTTTGGGGGATCATTATCTGTCTACCACACCATCTTAAATAAACTTCCTTTGATTCCAGAATCCAATCTGGTCAGTGTTCTATTTCTCAGTTCATGTTCACTCTCAAAATTCTTGGAAGAATTATCTTTAGTCACTATTGCTGCTTCTACTTTTCCCATTCTTTCTTTAATCATTTCCAAATGGTCTTTGGTCCTCTTCACCACTCCAAGTATTATTCACTATGCTTGTCAAAATTATCAGTAAACTTTATGTTGACAAACCTAGGGCTTATATATTTTTTAAAAATTCCTACATAGCTTATTTTTTTGCATTATTTGGCACAAATAATGTCTCCCTCATTCTTTAAATCTTCCTTCTTATAATTTTGTTTTAAGACACTAGAAAAGTTTTCTTTCCCCTCCAACCTTACTTCTCAGTCTCCTTTACCCATTCCTCTGCTGCTTAACCTGTAAAAACTAAAGTCTTCCCAGGACACAGTTATTGGCCTTTTTTTTTTTCCCTTTCAGGCAATATTCTCTCCCTAGATGATTCCATGGGATTCCATCGTTTTAGAAATCACTGCCAAAACTTATGTCTCAAAGTAACCTTTCTTCTCTGAATTCCAGAGTCTCATATCCCATTTGACCATTTGACATCTCCATGTGAATGTCTAAAAATCATCTTAAAATTAATATAGCTAAACAAAACCTTCTATCCACTTCCCCATCTGGCCCAACCCATTCCTCTCTAATTTCTCCCCTATCTTGATAAAAGGTCTTACCACTCATCCAGTTTTTCGAGCAAAATCCTAAAAGCCTTCCATGATTCCTTTTTTTCCCTTATCCCATAATCCAGTCCATCATCCTATCAGCAGCAATTTCAAAATATATTCATTCCTCACAACAACCAGAATGATCTTTTCAAAATATACTCAGACCCGGGACTGCTTTGGGATTCGTTTCCCTGCATCCATCCCTAAAGCACTCCATGGCTGCAGCTGTGGTTTGAACAGTCCTGGGTGTAGCTCATGCCAGCAGCACCTTTTATTGTCCATGTGGTTCTTGTTCCACAGTTGTACAGAATGCAAGAGTTGAGGGGTCCTGGAAGCTTCTACTGAGATTTCAAAGGAAAGCAAAAGAGGTCAAGAGAAGTTTGCTCCTGAGTTGGAGCCCCGCACAGAGAGCACCTAATGCCTTGTGGCGCTGTGGGAATAGAGCTACAGGGAGGGCCCCAGAAGGTAGAATGACATATGTGTGCCATGCCAGTTTTGTAAAGCTTCCAACATCAGTGTGCAGCCTGAGAGAGCAACCAGATGGGTGGCTACCAGCACAGCCACAGGGGCAGGAGGCTGCCCAAGGCTTTGATGTTCCACCTCTCACAGTATTGCACCCAGGGTAATGGATCTGGACCTCTAGGATTCTATGTCTGTCCTGCTGGGGTTTGATCTTCTTTTGGGCTGAGTTGCCTTTCTATTACCTATTTCTCTCTTATGGAATAGAAATGTTTATCCTATTCCCAATCCACCATTGTCTTGGAAGTACGTAACTTGGTTTTTTTGTTTGTTTTTATTTTTATTTACAAGGGTTAACGGTTGTAAGAGTTTGCCTTGAGTTTCAGATGACACTTTGGACTTGGATTTTTGAGTGACTGGAACAGTTAAAACTTGGACTGTTGAGGATAAAATTTTAATGCATTTTGCATTGTGAGATGAATGTGAACTTTAGGGGCAAGGCACAGAATGCTAAGGTTTGGATTTGTTCTCCCAAAAGTCATACATTGGAAGCTTGGTACCCAGTATGAATGTGTAAGATCATGGGGCCTTTAAGATATGGGAGGTGTTTAAGACATTGGGAGCATGACTATGGGATTCTAGCCTCTCTGGCTTCCTATTTGGTGATGTGATTTCTCTCTCTTGCTCACGCTCCTGCCATCTGCCATGAGGTCCTTACCACAGCCAAACTGATGTCAATGCTATACCCTTGAATCTCCAGTACTGTGAGCAAACTAAACCTCTTTTCTTTATAAAGTTACCCCACCTAAGGTATTTCATGAAAGTAATGAAAAATTAACTAATACAGATCCTAGATGGTCTAATTTCCACCTTTACCATTGATTTTGATTCATATGACCTCTTCTCTTTCTCATTAAGTTCAGCCTTTAAACTGTTCTCTGCTTAACTGTTATTCCTCCCAGATGCTTTCCCTGATCAATATAAAAATGTCAAATTCTCCATCCCAAACCTCAATAACTGTTGTAGTGCCTTGTTTTATAGTGTTTACAACACTTATGATTATTGGAAATTAGCCATAGGTGGTCTTTTTTGTTTTTATTTTTGCTCTGCAGTGCAGGGGATCAATCCTAGGGCCTTGTGCATGCTAGGCAAGCAGTCTACCATTGAACTACATACATTCTCAGCCCTTCCATATGTGTTTATTGACAATATCTCTCACCCTAGAATGTAAACATACTGAAACAGATGTCTTGCGTATTGTCTTCACAGTTGTATCCTCGACACCAGTAATTTCCCATAAATATTAGGTATTCAACCAGCCAACCAATAAATGTTAGTTTTTCAACTAGTCTGAGTTCTTTGGATAGATTTGGGAAGATCTACAAATCAAGTGAGAAAAAAAAGTTTATTTTTTCATGTTGATTTTTTCTTATTTAAAATTTATTAGTTTTCCCATGTAGATATATGAAAACAACACAGTGAATCCCACCACCATGTACATCCATAAAAATGAGACTCTAACTAGAATAAGATATATTCCATGCTTGTATAATTATATCAAAATGGATTCTGCTGTCATATGTAACTAAAAATAGTGCTGAGATTACAGGCACCACTTTGGAAGGCTGAGGCAGGAGAACTGCGAGTTCAAAGCCAACCTCAGCAACAGCGAGGCGCTAAGCAACTCAGTGAGACCCTGTCTTTAAATAAAACACAAAATAGGACTGGGGATGTGGCTTAGTGATCAAGCACCCCTGAGTTCAATCCCTAGTACCAAAAAAAAAGAAAGAAAGAGAAGAAAAGAAAAAAAAATAAAAATAAAATTTATCTGAATACAAAGAAAATTACTATGTCAAATTATGACTTAAAGAACTACTAATATGGTTAAGTAGCATACAACTTTCATATTATGTTATCTGTCTATTGTTAGGAGTTTAATATATGCTGCCATTATAATAATGGGCTTCTGCCTCTGCTTATATCAAACCTAGTTTAAGTTGGTAAATATGAAAGTTAGTAAATATTAAAGAACAGAAAGTACTACAAAGGCAGGTAAGGTGTGGTCAAGAACAGGAATTTAAATTATACTCCTTCATGCTCAGTATAATGACATAATATTAGACAAATTACTTAAATTTTCTGTCATAATATTTACCTCACAGTACTATTTGGGATATTAAATAAGATTTATGCTCTGATTTTGCTTTTCACATAACCACTGAACATACTGAGACACAAAAGCCACAGCATTCTTTTATATAAAAAGACAGATGCCAATGCAAATCTTATTTCAATGAAGCTGAAACAGTATCTTCCATCTTGTAATTAGATGGCTGAAAGAAGAAAATAAGAATTCCTTAAGATAGCAGAATGAGGGGAAATGTTTTAAGGCATCAAAGCACAAAAAAACTGAATAATTTGACTAACACTAAAAAAGTCACTTATGATAAACAGTGAAAAGATGAGCCACAGGGACACGTGGATATAAATGTGCATTGTAACTAATGGTAATACTGAAAAAGTGGAAAGACTAACCAGTAGTCAAATGGATCTGTAAGTTTTCTAATATAATGGACCATTTTATAACACCTAAAAAGCATCTTTAAAAAATAGTTTTAAATGGGCATCAAAAGTATGATACTATTTATATAAATTTCTAAAATGTACAATCAACATTTACTGTTGACAGATACATTTGTAATAAAAATACAAGTACATCAAATTCAGTTTATTAGATACTTCTTAGGACAAAATGAAGGAAAAAAAGTATAGAAGCTGAAATATTGTATTTTTATAATGTTTTATTTAAAAAGAAAGTGATCTAATATAAATGTTAAATCTGAGTGGGAGTATTTGAGCTATTTTTATATTATCTTCTGTAATTTTGTATGTTAGAAATATACCAGAATTTAAGTAATGTTTAAAGTAAAATACCTAGATTTATATAAATATTTTTATAAGAACAGATTGATTTTAAAAGTCTGCAACTTTAACAAAATTGGACTTGTCCCAACTTGTCATGGGGTAACCTTAAAACCTCCCTATTTTTTTGACATGCAAAACCCCCACATAATTGGAATGAACTTATTGAAGCCATGTACCCTGGAAATATTTGAAATGTTTTGTGGCTTGAAGCAAAAGAAAACTGAAGCCAGGCCAATTTCAAAAAGCACTGTCCCCTTTAGAACACTGATCTTTCTTCTAATCTCATTGATCTTTCTTCTAGTTTCTGGAAACAGATCTCAACTGGCTCCTAAACCTCTTTACTTTCACAGGCAAACAGCTGGGCAAAACTGATGGTGCCTCTCATTTTAACCAGCTCTTCATTATCACTCTTTATTGTACATCAATGCCATTGCCATTGAAGAACTATTTCAATTTTTCCGAGCCCCTTTGGGAAACTTGACAAACCTCTGTCATTTTCGAAATGGTGAAAAAACATCTTTGTCAAAGAAAACTTCACATGGACAGTGTATCTACACAACAGAGCGCTGAAGAAGCTCAGAAACACACCTGGTCTGGCTGCTTTGCTGAAGACGCTCCACACACTGCTGTGACTCACTGCTCTTTCTATCAACAGGGATTGGGCTGCGCCAGCAAGTCTAAAAGGAGTCTGTCTGCTGTTGTGAAAGTCATCAGCTTTATCAGAGCTGGATCCTAAGCTTAGTGTCCTCAATAAATTTTGTTTAAAAAGAAGATCAGAATAGAAAGCTTTTCTCTAGTACCCATTGTCCTCTGACTTTCTCAAGGAACAAATCTTAAAAGTTTGTGGTTGAACTTCAGAGGTAGGTTGGTGTGGGGGAGACCTGCTCAGAACAATTTAGGAGATCATTAATGGTTTTGTTACATTGTAGATATTTTTTTATTATGAGACTAAGATAAATGCTTGGATTCAAGATTCTACAAAGAGCATTATGGATGCTGCTAAAAGAAACTACACCAACTCTTATAATCACAATTTCAAGAAGTGGAGGTGGAATGTGGTTGAGGAAGGACTTTGTGTGGTCTGAAGCACATTGAAAACCTTGCTGGCTTCTCTATAAGCAGAAATCTTCAATACCTAAGAAGCACCACTGAATTCTTTTGAATGTTACTTCTGCTTAGATGAATTTAAAATTAAACATGAATTCATCACCCTTTTTGGCCTACAAAAATGCTTCAGAGATATATACCTCACCAAAGATGATTCTGTTAATGTACAATAATGATGATGTAACGTGAAGTCAATTTCATCTTGCAGTATTGACCTATAATCAGTCAATGTTTCTTGTTTCCTACGATTAGGGAAAAAAAGAAGAAATCAATTGCATGTTATAGATAACATAACACAACTTCTTATTCAAATCAAAAATACGGTCTTCCACTGCCATTTTACCACTGAGCAAAATTAAAAGTTGACTTTATTTTACCGGTGAACTTGGATTTAATTAAAATGGCTAAATATAATATTCTGCATAATAATTATAGCAAAAGTTTGTTGCTTACTACAAACTGAGCACTATGCTAACCATTTATGCAGTGTCTAGTATAACCCTGTAAACAGTCCCATGAAAGGAGCATTAATATTACTTTCCTTCTACCTATCAGAAAAAGGAGGTACAAGATACCTCAGAAAATTTGGAATGGATCCACCATTTGACCCAGCTATCCTACTCCTCAGTTTATACCCAAAGGACTTAAAATCAGCATACTACAGTGATGCAGCCACATCAATGTTTATAACAGCTCAATTCACAATAGCTCAACTATGGAACCAACCTAGAGGCCCGTCAACAAAGTAATGGATAAAGAAAATGTGGTACATATACACAATAGACTATTACTCAGCCTTAAAGAAGAATGAAATTATGGCATTTGCTGGTATATAGATGGAACTAGAGAATATCATGGTAAGTGAAATAAGCCAATCCCCCAAAAACAAAAACTGAATATTTTCTCTGATGAATGGATGCTGATCCATAGTGGGGCTGGGGGTAGGGGGGTGAAGGGAAGAATAAAGGAACTTTGTGTTGTGGGAAGTCAGGGGAGAGTGGGGTGTGGGGATGGGAAGGACAGTAGAAAGAGACAAACATTATTACCCTATATATACGTATGATTACTCTAGTAGAGTGACTCTGAACCATGTATAGCCAGAGGAATGAGAAATTATGCTCCATTTGTGTACTATATGTCAAAATGCATTCTACTATAAAATAATCAATTAAAAAGAAAAAGGAGGCACAGATTAAATAACTTGTCCAGTGTTACTTGTCCAACTAGTATATAATGCCAAGTATTTCAGTACACATCTATCTGATTCTGGAGCCCATTCATAGTGTATATACCAAAGGAGTTAATTTTCAATGCAATAAAATACCCTGAGTTCAAGTAGTTTAATTTTTGTGCATTTTCTTTCTTTTTTTTTTTTTTTTTTTGGTGGTACTGAGGATTGAACTCAGGGGCACTCGACCACTGAGCCACATCCCCAGCCCTATTTTGTGTTTTATGTGGAGACAGGGTCTCACTGAGTTGCTTAGCACCTCGCCATTGCTGAGGCTGGCTTTGAATTCGCGATTCTCCTGTCTCAGCCTCCCTAAGTGCTGGGATTACAGGCTTGAGCCACCGCGCCCGGCTAATTTTTGTGCATTTTCTATGAAGCTTTGTTCAGATTTTATCAACATTTTAGGGCTTCATAATCATTAAAAGACTAAGAATTGCCAGGCATGGTGGTGCACACTTGTAATCCCAGCACTTTGGGAGGTTGAGACAGGAGAATCGTGAGTTCAAAGCCAGCCTCAGCAATGGAGAGGCGCTAAGCAACTCAGTGAGACCCTGTCTCTAAATAAAACACAAAATAGGGCTAGGAATGTGGCTCAGTGGTCGAGTACCCCTGAGTTCAATCGCTGGTACCAAAAAAAAAAAAAAGACTAAGAATCACTGAACTAAACCAACTACATGATTTGGGCTGCTTGAGTTTTGTCTGGTCTCTCTTTACATCAGCATGTGGCATCCAGCAGGTGCTCTATAAATAAATATTTTGTCAAGTGGCATGCAATCAGGATGACTCCTGAGCTTGCTTCAGAAGAAGCTCACTGTCCCCCAGGCCTTTGCTAGGGACATGGTGACAGTTTGGGTTGAGGAAGTATTTCTTGATTTATGTACATAGAGAGTGTCTAATCCTCAGTCTTGCAAAATTGATTGGAATGCTGATTTTATCACATATTAATGTCTTAGCGGCACAGTCACATTAAAAAAGCCCATTTTCCTGATGTGTAAGACCCAGATAATCCATTGATTAATAATGAAAAAAAAATATGGGGTCAGAAATACAAGATTGTCAAAGTCATCATTGTCAGCATTGTGTTTTCCAAGAAGGCAGACCTACACAGGAATGAAAGCATAACTGGCAGTTTACTTGGTAAGTATGGAAAATGAATAAGGGAGGGTTAATTAGAGGAATTCAGTGTTTACTGGTCTCAGCTAAGAGAGCCCAACACATGTCTCCACAAATAAGGAAAGTCCTGCCAAAGTGAACAGAACGGAATGGTTCTTCCCAGGACCTTTGCTGTGGGATACTGTCTGCTAAGGAGGCTAACTAACTCTGCTACTGATGAACACATTCTTTCTTTGTATATACTCATGATTTTAGTCATGGTTATGTTTTATTGGTCAGATCTCTTTCAAGTGAATTTACATATCTGCAAAATCAATTTTTTTAACATTAAAAATTTTATTTTCCCAGAGTAATTTAATTATTGGCCATTCTACTATAACTTCAGAGTACCAGTGACTACTGTTTTCAAAGGCCACTCAGAAGAGTTCTTTGTCTTATAATAGAAATTGCTCCTAATTTTAAAGTTAATATATAAACTACATGAAGAAAATGATCACAATCCTTCACTCAAGGTTTATTTTGGAGCCTGATGCGATAACCCACATTTGAAATCCCAGTGACTCAGAGGCTGAGGCAGGAGGATACCAAGTTTGAGGCAAGCCTCTGCAATACAGTGAGAGCCTGTCTCAAAATAAAAAGTAAAAAGGACTAGGGGTATGGATCAGTGGTAAAGTGTCCCTGGGTTCATCTCCCCCAGATCCCCCCAACACAAAGGTACATTTTGAGTATGTACCTATTTATGTAAGGATGTGTGTATATTAATTTTTTTTACATAATTTTTTTTTGGGGTACTGGGGATTGAACTCAAGGGTGTAAGGTAAAAAAACAGCCCTTTTGTAATTAATTTTCACATCCCCTCTCTAAAAGCCCAAGATAGTTCCTGCCCCAGGGGGTTCCTCTCCTGAATCTTCCACCTGGGAAACAAAGCCTAACCGCTCAGGTTAGCACATCAAAAGAAGACCACTACTGCTTATCTGCCCCTAATTTTAAAGTGACCAATCCGTAGCTCGCCACGCGGTTTGTAGAGGGCTCTATAAAATCCCTCCCGCGTGTCCTCTCTCTCTCTTTCCTCTTTCCTTCTCCTGGGCGCCCACTCCCCTGAATAAAGGATTTCCTGGCTGCACAGAGGTGTCCGTGTCTGGCTGGCCGCTACCCCAACAAAGGGTACTCAACCACTGAGCCACATCTCCAGCCCTATTTTGTATTTTATTTAGAGACAGGGTCCCACTGAGTTGCTTAGCACCTTGCTATTTTGCTGAGGCTGGTTTTAAACTTGTTATCCTCTTGCCTCAGTCTCCTGAGCTGCTGGAATTACAAGTGTGTGCCACTGTGCCTGGCTTTTTGTTCATAATTTTTTTATACAAAGAATAGAATACTATTGTATCTTGCTTTCTTTGTCTAAAATAATAGACTTTGGACCTCTTTCCATATTGATTCATTCACTTGACAAGTTTTTATTCAGTCCTACCATGTGGCAGGCACCCAAAAGTGGTAAGGATATAGCAGTAGACAAAACACATAAACATCTGCCTTCATGGAGTTTATACTCTAGGGAAGGAGGTGCAGAAAAGACAGACAAAAACCAAAAAAAGAAATTATATATATACACACACACACACACACATATATGTATGTGTATGTGTGTGTATCACCCCAGATGGTGATAAGTGATAAGTGCTATAGAGAAAAATAAAGCTGGGAGAGTAGAAGTTAAAGAGCACAGTGGTGGGGATCTGTGGTGATGATGGAGGGAGGGAGGAAAGGAGGTGAGGGAGGAGGGAGAGAAGAGAGGGAGAAAGAGAGAGAGCATTGTTCTTTTTTGAGTCACATAGTATTCTGTCAAATGAGTACCTTGAGTACATCACAATTTGCTTAATCAGCCCCCCTTTATGTTTCTAATATTTTGTTGTTACAGTGATGCAATTCTTGAATGTATGACATTTGACACAACTAAGAGTATATTTGCATGTTAAATTCCTAGAAATGAAATTGCCTTTTCAGGGAGTCTATGCAGTTTTAACAGACATTGCCAACTACTTTCCAAAGAGAACCAATTTGTTCCTTTCAGCAGTGTATGAGAGAGCCAGGTCCTCATCAACAACACAGTGTATGGTTCAGAATTGTGATATATGCCTACCTGGTGAGAAAATATAAAATTCCATTATAATAGATCTAATTTGCATTTCACTTTTTTTGATGGAATTTGAGGTCTGTCGTCTTATATATTTATTTCTTTTTTTTTTAATGTTTATTTTTTAGCTGTAGGTGACAGAATATCTTTATTTTTTATTTTTATGTGGTGCTGAGGATCGAACCCAGTGCCTTATGCGTGCTAGGCGAGCACGCTACCACTGCGCCATAATCCCAGCCCCTCATCTTATATATTTAAAGACCACTTTATTTCCTGAATACACTCTTCATATCTCTGCTAAATTTTAAAGGGGAGGATTTTTTTGTTTTTATTTGCTTGTTTTCATTTTTGATCTGTAGAAACTCTGATTAGTAAAGAATTTAACCCTTTGGGATGAAGATAGTAAATATTTTACCCAATTAGTTTTCTTCCTTTTGACAGTGTTCATGCATGTAAAAACTTTTTAGTATTTGTTGTCCAATTAAACCATCTTTTTTGGCTTCCAAATTACTTTTTAAAAAAATATTTTAATATTTATTTTTTAGTTGTAGGTGGACAGAACATTTTTATTTTATTTTTATGTGGTGCTGAGGATAAAACCCAGTGCCTAATGAGTGCTAGGTAAGCACCCTACCACTGCGCCATAACCCCAGCCCCCAAATTACTTTTTAAAATTTCCTGTGTTTTATTCTAGTACTTTACACTTAATTTTTAATACTCGATTCATCTGGAATTCATTCTGTGTAAGGTATGAGCATGGCTTCATTTTTTTTCCAATTGGTTACCTAGTTTTCTGAATACCATTTATAGAATAATAATTCTTTTTGTCTGTGATTTTGAACTTCTATTTTCATATGCCAAATTCCAATAAGCATTTGGTTCTAATTTGTATTTTCTATTCAATTCCATTGATTTGACTGTTCATTCATTCAACAAATACGTATCATTTGTGTCAGGCTATATTCTGTACATGTGCACACGTGTACCACTTTTAACAATGTTTGAACTTATATTTTCTGAGAGAAATGCATCTCATTTTAATTTTGTTTTTTGTGGGGGTATTTTTTGTTTTTGTTTTTACTTTCCTTACTTGTTTCTTATTTGAACCTTAGTATCAATTTACATTGTTCCAAAATAAATCATTCTGGTATTTCTATGGGATTGCACTAAATTCATAGGATTGATTTAGTGAGAATTGAAATCTGTCACGCTAAAATTTCCAGAGCAAGACTTCCATATATCATTTGATACCTCTTTTTTTGTATCTCTTACTTGTGTTTCAGCTTTCTTCATACAAATCTTTCATATTTCCTACATACTTTATTTTTTCCAAGCTTTTTCCTTCTGTTTATATAAAAACCTTTAGTTTTCATATATTAATTTTGAATTCTTGTATTTTCAGCAAGCTATCATTTGATTCTTTTAAGTTATCCAGGTAAATAATCACTTACCATTAGCAATCAGTGACAATTGTGCTTTAGTTTTCCCAGTGTTTATTTGTATTTATTTCTGTTAACTAATTTGTGCTGGCTGAATAGTAGTGGTGACAAGGAAGGTCCTTTACCTACTCTTGACATTGCTGGGAATGGAACTCCCATATAAACTGCTTTGTCATAGCTAGAAGCTGAAGTCTAAATTGACAAGTTTTAATCATCACAATCTGAGTGCCTACCAGGAACCAAACTCCTTGAAAGTAAGGACGATTATACATAAGTTTTTTCTGGTAATGGGTATTTATCATAAGGATGTTTGGAAACTAAGGGAGACGAGAAACCTTGACAGTATTGCTGCTAATTACTCTTCATGTTCTGTTTTTGCTAACCCTAACATCTTCCTAACATTTTTACACAATAAGGGCTTGTCTGAAATTTATCTCCTCAAGAATTATAGGTTAGCTGGACGCAGTGGCGCAAGCCTGTAATCCCAGCACTTAGGGAGGCTGAGACAAGAGAATCGCCAGTTCAAAGCCAGCCTCAGCAACAGTGAGGCGCTAAGTAACTCAGTGAGACCCTGTCTCTACATAAAACATAAAATAGGGCTGGGGATGTGGCTCAGTGGTCGAGTGCCCCTGAGTTCAATCTCCAATACCAAAAAAAAAAAAAGAATTATAGGCTATATTCAGTAGCAACATTTTCCAAAAGGAAACCTAATGGATAAAAATTTTACTTTGTTGCTCTGAAATTGTGCATAGTTTACTGGATATACTGGTAAATAATTTGGCAATAAGAATATGAAGAAGTTAAGAGCCAAGTTCCCTAGTAGTACACAAATTCATCAATCCTTAATTAGCCAAAATTTGGTTTTAGCTTAGAGATTATTTCTTTTTTTTCTTAAACATAAAAGTCTGGCCCCTACTTGTCTAATCTATCAATACTCAAGATTTCTTGTCTAAAAAATTTGCTTTGAGAAGTGCAAAGGCTTTCATTTTTATCCTCTACAATGCCTTAAGTAAAACAGATGTTTAAAAAGATCTGTTGAATGAATGTTAGGTAATTAGTGCACCCTGTGTGATTTTATATTTGTGATGTGTTGCAATGTCTGTGGAACAAATGAAATGCTTTAGTCTGACATATGCATCAGCTTTTAAAAAGGTGATAAATGCAGATAGTTTCAAAATGTTATATTCCTATAAAAATATTGTGTTTATGGATTCTCAACAATTGGATTTATACTGAAATACTATCAACCACTAAGGATAAAC
Source organism: Xerus rutilus (assembly GCA_028644305.1). Lineage (NCBI taxonomy): Eukaryota > Metazoa > Chordata > Mammalia > Rodentia > Sciuridae > Xerus > Xerus rutilus. The sequence continues at coordinate 35,763,037 of CM053403.1, read as the reverse complement.
TGTATTTTATCCTCTGATATTTTAATTTTTCTTTTCCCTTTAAAACACCCCCAAGGCACTGTAACCCTCTAAATGTGTTATTTATTAAGAGTATATATGTTGGGGCTGGGATTGTAGCTCAGCAGTAGAGCGCTTGCCTTGCATGCGTGAGGCCCTGGGTTCGATCCTCAGCACCACGTACAAAGCAATAAAATAAAGACATTGTGTCCATCTACAACTAAAAAAATATTTTTTTAAAAAAAGTATATATGTTGAGGTAAGGATATTTCTAATACCTAAATTGCTGAATTTCAGATGTTTTAGTCTCTGATATTTTTTCTCCCAAATTTCAGTGGTGGGAACAAAGGAATGAATACATGTGATATTACATATTCTATGGGTGAAAGGACAAAACCAAAAAAAAATTTAATAGTTTGGAAAAATGATTCCTTCAAAATAACTCCATAGGTTTAATCTTCTAAACTTTTAGCTATTCATTTGATATGAGTCATTGGTAAAAAAAGGACCTTAATCCTAGAGATGTGAATAATACATAATTAATCTTCAAATCAATTGGAAGATACCTAATAAATGATGTTAAATGAATAAATAAACTGAATAAAGATTTCCTTTTGGAATACTAGCTTATCTACCTAAGGGGTGGAGCTCAGAATTAGTAGTTTTAATTAATGTAATATAATCAGGAAAAAATGGGGCTAGGGCTATAGCTCAGTGGCAGAGCCCTTGCCTTGCATGTGTAAGGCACTGGATTCGATCCTTAGCACCACATAAAAATAAACTCATAAAATAGACATGCTGTCCATCTACAACTACAAAAACATTTTAAAAATAATTAGGAAGAAATGTTTCATAATACTTCTCCAACATTTTTATTTGAAATAATAAAATGTTCATATTTATCTTCTGAGTCACTTTCAATGTTTCATAATTTCAACAAAATCAATAAATAAGATGATCCAAGGAAATAAAGTTTTCTGTACTATACAATATTTTGACGATGGCTGGTCATCAATATTCACTTAAGCGAGATACTAAACTTATCCAATAGGAGAATCTCAGGATCAGAGAAAGTTGGAAGAAACACTAGATAGCCCCTAACACAGGACTCACAAATTGGTGGCTACCAGGTTCTCAGACAGATATTTCTTCACTAGCATATTAGCTTTATTATCTGATTTTGTTTTGTCTTTTAAATATAATTTTGAATCATTTACAAAGGTAAAGCACTTGTCAGTTCTATAAGTTCCTAAGCTCTATGTTATCTCCTTTGTTTTTCACCCAGCTGCCTCAAATACTTTTTCTATACCTGCTTGGTCCCCACAATTATTGGAGAGATGAACTCTAGTCCAATAATTAGGTCCTGCATGGTAAAGTAGATACGATGTTAATGTGAACAGTCTACTTAGGACAGTGGTAATAGTAAAGTGTGTATTCCTAAACCCTTAGATTCCCCTGGTGGATAAGTTCAGTGACTCACTTAAGTGAATGTTAAGGACTTCTAAGATGCACCCGAGGCTGGTTTCTCACATCCTTATACCGGCAATGGCCAGTGTTCTGGGCTCTTTCCGGTTGCTAGGGGAGCTTTATACTTAGGGTTTATCTGTCTGGTGCTGAATATTTATTGAAAGAATAAGAAAAGTGAGGAAGAAAGGAAGCCATGGCAGCAACTAAAAGGCCAGACTTAAAACTATAACTATAGTAAATTACAATGCAGATTCAATAATCTTGCCTTCTCATAGCTTATTGGCTCCTGTTAACTCACTCTATTTTTCCTTACTAATTCATACTCCCTAGCATATATTGTATAAAAATCCAGAAGAAAGAAGATCTTGATTCAATTGTTACAATATAGTATTATGGTCCTCAATAGTTTCTTATATCAAATTCTAGACTGCTCTGTGGATCAGAGTTATCAAGTATTTTGACCACAATGCATAGTAATAAATATATTTTACATGTGATCTTATGCATACAAGCATGTAATTTTAAAGATAATACTTAACAAAACTATGTTTTACCTTCTGATATATTCTATTCTTAATCCTATCCTAGTCCATTCTACTCTCTACATTTAAAAAATTTATAGTTGTATGTGCTGAGTTGATTTTGTAACTTTGTGAGTTGGAAAACAGTGCTAAGATCATTACTTCTCAAACTTTAATGTGCACACAAATCACCTAGAGATCTTGTTAAAAACACAGTCTGTGATGGTACATGCCTATAATCCTAGTGAGTCTGAGTTAGGAGGATCATAAATTCAAGGCCAGCCTCAGCAACTTAGTGAGACCTAATCTCAAAATAAAATTAAAAACAAATGCCAAGTGTGGGGCTGGATATGTAGCTAAGAGATAGAACACCCTGGATCCAATCACCAGTGCTGAAAACAAAAATAAAAAACCAGAGTCTGGGCTGGGGTGTAGCTCAGTGGTAAAACATGTGCTTAGCATGTACAAGGTTCTAGGTTTGATCTCTAACACCATACACACAAAAACACACACAGATTCTGGTTCAATAGTTTTGAGACAATTTTGTTTCTAATAGATTTGCAGGAGATGCTGATGCTTGACCACACTTTGAGATGTAAATCTATACATATTAGTCTTTGGTTCTTATGGCTCATCCCCTGGTTTAATCAGCCAAGGCAAAGTATAAAGCATTGAAATCTATGCACAAGGATCTTTGATCACTTTGAGAAAAGTCTGTGGCCATGTTGGGCATTTAAAACAGCATGGATTTTTACCTAGTACAGCAACATTTAGTTCAGGTCTTGAACACTGTAGTATCCATTCAATGAATATTTATTTATTAAAAACTTGCTGTGCCAAGCCCAGTTCCAGGATAGTAGAGTCCTATGTATTTTACATCTTTATGGGGTGAGCAATTAAATCTATAATTTCAGATTATGGTAAGTACAATGAAGAGAAATGAAGCAGAGTGAAGTCAGAGATAATGGCGGTGTGGGGCACTGGATGTTTTAGATTATGTGTTTAGGCAAAACCTCATTGGATCAGTGACATTTACAGATACCCAAATGAAGAGAGACAGATATTGGGAAGATCTGAAGGCAGGACAATCTAGGAAGAGAGAACAACACAGGCACTGATCCTGAAGTGACAAAGAAATGGTGATGTTGCCAGGTTTGACTAGAGAGGAGTGTAAAAGATCAGGTCAGGGGCTAGGGTTATGGCTCAGTGGTAGCATGCTCGCCTAGCACGCGTGAGGCACTGGGTTAGATCCTCAGCACCACATAAAAATAAAATAAAGATATTCTATCCACCTACAACTAAAAAATAAATATTTTTAAAAAAAGATCAGGGCAGTTAGGTAAGTAGCCCTGATTGATTATACAGGAACTTAGAGGCTGAGATAAATTTGGAGTTTACTCTAAAGGCAATGGGAAATACTGGGGAGTTTTCAGCACAGCAACAAAATGAAATTTTAGTTTCAAATGATGACTCTCGTGGGTATGTGATGGATACAAAAGGAGAAGCACAGAAGTACAGGGACTGGTTAGGGCACTATAGGAGTAGTACATATTGCCTCATGGTGTCTACTGATAGGATTGTGATCATATTTTTTTTTGAATGGGATAAATCCAAGTATTTCGCACTGCTAAAATACTACAACGTTGAAGATTTAGAGATACTCATTTATAGTATGAGTTTTTGTTAATAATTAACACCTAACAATACAAGTTTCCAAATTCAATAGAAGATGAGTCAGTGTAAAACTGCCTCATCCTTCTGTAAATCAAGATGTCTAAGTGAGCTCTTAGCCTGCAGTGTAAGCCTGAGCTCTGTCCCCAGTGTCCAGAATCATGAGTAGAAAATTTCATCTGCCTACTCAATAATGCTCTGTGGTCAACTCAAGCAGAGGATTGAAATGTGGGTTTTGTTTTAATTAATAAAGTAATGTAAAATGGTTAAAAACACCATCCCAGGGCTGTGGGTATAGCTCAGTGGAAGAGTAGGGTTTATTTCTCAGCACCAAACAAACACCACCATTCCTCTCATATCTCACAGGTGATGGTCCAAATCTGATCTTCCTTTTTAAAAACTGCTGATCTTATTTCCCATATTTTATTAAATCTAAGGTGTCATTATGTGGAGGTTGTATCATTATATATTCAGCACAGTGAAAGAATAAGACACTGCCAATTAGGTAGGCAGATCATCAAATGGATGGATCTCAATTTCAGATATGTTAAAATGTGAAAAAGGTCCTTCTTAAAACCTAAAGGCAGTCAGAAACCTAAAGGTCATCATCAGGCTATCCTCTCTCAACTTTTAGGTCTATCAATAACCGATCTTTGGAATTTCTACTTCCCGAATCTCATAGATTCCTGCCTTATCTTCCAGTTTGGAAAACTCTTATCTGTTCTAGGATAACTCCATTAACCACTAAGTTACTCTCCAATTAAAAACAGAATGATGTTCCAAAATATAAATTGGATGATTCACTACTAGAATATTTTTATCTAATTTGCTTCAGTGTAAAGTCCAAATCTCCTTTTCATAATCTAAATATATTTCAAAATCTTGTCTTTACCTGCTTTTTAGGTAAATCTGGATACATACAAACAGACTAGCATGGAAAAATTTATTTTCTCCTTCCATAGTGGATTGAAAATACCTACCTTGTCTGCCTTGAAAATACCTACTTATCCTTAAACAGTTCAAATATTGCCCTCGGTAAACCTTCTTTGATGCTCTCTATGCCCACTCTCCAAGAATCTAAGTGTTTCTTTCTCTATACTTTACTTTTAACTTATTTTATGATTGTTACATTTATGCATGACCTTGACCCTCAAGGTCAATGAACATACTGTATACATTGTCATTTTCTCAAAATATAGTATTGGATCTGGCACACAAACAGGCCCTGAGCAAATGTTTGCCAAATGAATAAGTAAATGATATGAATGTGAAAAAGAACCACCCTTAATAAATAACATGAGACCTAAAAGTTATGAACTATATATCACTTCATCTCGGAAGAGCAAGTCAGGGCCAAAGAAAAGGCTTGGTCCCTCCCCCTGTCTCAGCCCCCAGTATAAAGTCCACTGGTGTGGTGTGGGGCCCCACAGCATGAAAGAACTCTGCTCAGGGGCCCTCTGTGGCTTCAGCATTCCCTAAATCCAGGTTTGTGAGACTAAGCAACCTAGTGACCTCAGAACTTGAGGTGATTTTTTGTCAGCCACTTTGTAGATTGATAATCAATTGATTCATATGGCTGTTACTTCAGAAATTATTTTGTGAACTCTCAACCAGCATTTTAAAGAATATCACAATTGATAATTTACAAAGTTAGTCAATAGTACAGTGAAAGAGAAATAGCCCCTGTCAGATTTTTCTATATCACTCTTTTATGGGCAGATGGTCAGAAAATTCCAAAGAAAGCTTAATTGTTCAGTATGTAAATTATTCTTTGAGTTCTTCTAAGGCCAAGGTGATTTTTTCCCTCCATTTTACAATTCTCTATACTCTAGAATCTCATAGAATACCAATACCTTCTTGGGCACTTAATACATGCTGATTGAAAACTGCTAAAGGAGGAATTTCCTTTGAAAAATTTCCCAACTATATTTTTTCCTTGGGCCTATTTCTTTCAAACCTGGGTAGATAACAGGGAAAACCATAGCCATTTTCAAACTCCCTAAAATCATGACTGACTACCCTATGGCTCTATGCTATTACAGTGTAAATATCACAGTAAATGCACCAAGTGATGTTCAAAAGCTTGCAGATCTGAAAGCAATAGGCCCATATTAGAGTGAAGATGGGGGTGCTGGAGTTGTAGCTCAGTGGAAGAGCGCTTGCCTAGGATGAAGATGGGGCCCAAATTTCTTTTTCTTGTGTCATAATGCTTTTGTGTGTCTATAAAGTTGTGAAAGATTTGAACAATGAGAGAAAATAGCAGGGCCATTTAAGAAATCAAAGGAGAGATAAGACAAGACAAGCATGTTCCACCAAACTATCAAAAAATTGCCATTTTTTCATTAAAAAATGGTTTAATATCAGCAAATTCATAAGGTTCAACTTAACAGCAAAAAGGAAGCCGAAATGGATTAAAAGTATCTCAAAAGTAAAAGATATGTTCATGCCACATTAGTCTTCTAAAGGACTCCACGAAAATGAAAGTAGCCCTTCAGTATCAGTATTAACCAGAAACCATATGGCTTACTGGTTGATATATGAATTGTTTTTTATTGTTGTTATTTTTAAAGAGCCTTAAACCCCCCCCCCTTTTTTTTTTTTTGGCATTAGGAATTGAACCCAGGGGCACTTAACCACTGATCTACATCCCCAGCCTTTTTTTATATTTTATTTAGAGATAGATTCTCCCTGAGTTGCTTAGGCTCTTGCTAAATTGCTGAGGCTGGCTTTGAACTAACAATCCTCCTGCCTCAGCCTCCTAAGCTTCTGGGCTTATAAATGTGCACCACCACACAAAGCTTAACACTTTTAATACACAAAAATTGTATACATATATATTTATCCTGTACATTATGTTGTTTTGAAATATGTATACATTATGGAATGGTTAAACCAAGCCAATGAACATATATGTATTATCTCACATGCTTATATTTTTGTGATGAAAACACTTTAAATTTACTTTCTTAGCAATTTTCAAAGTTACATTATTATTATAGCTGGGCTCAGTAGCACATGCTTATAATCCCAGCAACTCAGTAAGCTGAGGCAGGAGAATCATAGATTTAAGGCTGGTCTCAGAAATTTTGCAAGCAACTTGGTAAGACTCTATCTCAAAATAATAAAATAAAGCCAGGGGTGGTGGCGCAAGCCTGTAATCTCAGCATTTAGAGAGGCTGAGACAGGAGAATCGTGAGTTCAAAGCCAGCCTCAGCAACGGTGAGGCGCTAAGCAACTCAGTGAGACCCTGTCTCTACATAAAACACAAAATAGGGCTGGGGATGTGGCTCAGTGGTTGAGTGCCCCTGAGTTCAATCTCCAATACCAAAAAACAAACAAACAAACAAACAAAATAATAATAAAATAAAATTAAAAGGGTTAGGGATATAGCTCAGGGGTAAAATGCCCGAGTTCAATACTCAGTGCCAAAACCAAAACAACATTATTGTCTTTCAACAGATCTTGAAGTTATTTCTTCTATCAAACTGAAATTTATTATCCTTTGACCAATATTTTCCCAACTCCTCCTCCCCCAGTCCCTGGAAATCACCATTCTACTCTCCACTTCTGTGAGTTCAATTTTTTTAGATTTCACATGTAAGTGAGCTTTCTCATGTTGGTTTATTTTACTTTATGTAATGTACTCCAGGTTCATCCATGTTGTCACAAAAGATAGGATTTCTTCTTTTTTAAAAGGCTGTATCATGTTCCACTGTATCTTACATTTTATTTACCCATTAATTTATTAATGGGCACTTAGGTTGATTCCATATCTTGGCTATTATAAAAAATTGTATAATGAATATAGAAATACAGATATTTTTGACATACTGATGTCATTTCCTTTGAATATATCCACCCAGTAGTAGAACTGCTACATCATATAGTGGTTCTTTAAGATATGAATTTTAAAATTTGACTTTCTTGCATTGAATCTTGTCCATTCTACTCACTCTGTGATCTTGGTCTAGTTACTTACTTTCTTCTGACTTAGTTTCTTCACCTGCATAAGGGGAAAATGATAATACTTCATTTGGTTTGTGTAGGGTAAATGGGATGAAACTATAAAGAGCTTAGAACTGTGCTTGTCATATACCAAGCTTCTTTGAGATGGATATTATTCCCACTAGACCTTTTCAGTCAAAAGAGAAAACCATGACGTTAGCAGTCATGATGTGGGGGAAAATAAGAATCTGGAGTTCCTAATTATTTTTATAGATTTGCAGGGGAGATCAGACTTAGGGGTTAAACACGTCTGGGGACTGGAGTTATAGCTCAGTGGTATAGTGGTATAAATCCAGTGCCTAGAATGGGTATGATCCTCAGCACACATAAAAAAACAAAAAAATAAATAAAATAAAGTTATCGTGTTTGTTTGTAACTAAAAAAAATACTAAAAAACCACATCTGGGTTTGTATTTGGAAGCATTTCTTTACCTTTCCTAAGCATCATCTTTTTTATCTGTAAAATGGGCAAAAAATAAAAGCCTGTACCTAATTCATGTTTGTTGTGAAAAGAAAAGGAAATTATTTTTTAAAATCCTCAACCGAAATCTCATGCAGTGCTTATTAAGTGGCAGCTATTATTATTAATAATTAACTATGTTGACCTGTATGCTAGAGATATTTCTTCTTACAGTTTCCTAAAATTATCCAATTGTTTAAAAAAGGTTAAAATGTTGTTGATTTCACAAACCTGTCCTTAAATATTCAATAATGCATAGTTAATTCTTTAAAAAACTAATTAAAATTTTTAAAAATATATAAATTCTGGTGAGACTCCATTTATATAATTCAAATATATGAAGAATTTAGTAATTTGTGTATGAGGACTATATAGAAACATTAAAAATATTACTTAACATACAAACCACAATTTCTAGTTATAAATTTCTGACAAAAATATAAAAACTTGAAACAAAATACTTTTTGGTCTTCTGGTAAACAAAGGCATGTTTTGATGATCGCTTCAATCAAGGGAGGCAACACAGGATTGCTAGATGCCTAATAAAGGGAATGCAATGTGTCTGAGAGGTGGCACATGAATCATTTCCTTATATTTATTTATTTTTTGGTACTAGAGATTGAACTCAGGGGTACTCAACCACTGAGCCACATCCACAGCCCTATTTTGTGTTTTATGTAGAGACAGGGTCTCCCTGAGTTGCTTAGCGTCTCACTGTTGCTGAGGCTGGCTTTGAACTCGAGATTCTCCTTTCTCAGCTTCCCTAAGTGCTGGGATTACAGGCTTATGCCACCGCGCTCGGCTCCTTTTCCTTATATTTCTATTTAGCTTTGACACAGTTGTGCTGATTCATAGTCTTCAACTCTAAAGAGACAATCTTTGAACTAGAATGTTCTTACATATTACGAGATTTAAATGATCAGAATGAAAGACCAAGGATATTTGCTAAAAATCTACTTGGAAACTTGGTGAGAGAAGTAGAATACAAATAAGAAAAGATTGACTCAGATTGAGTTTTCAAATAATTGTGAGAGGTGTTTGTCTAGAAGGACACTCCCAAGGACCTATGTATTCAAAAAGAAAAACAATGAATTCAAAGATGATATCATTGCTATACATTTGATTAATGAAAAGGCCAATATTAATGGTTAAAGGAAAAGTGCTTTTATATAACTTGAAAATGTAGAAATTGATATACAACCTCTAACACTTCATTGACCAGGAATGTGTTTTCCCCTGAGGCTCAAGAGCTTTAAAGCCACATGAAATATTTCATTGTCTTGTGATTCATAATGCTGGCATATCTTACATCACACTCAATTACAGAACAGTGCCTGTTTCTACACATCATCCTCCCACAAAGAAACTGAGGAATATGGAGGCAAGTGACATTGTCAGAAGCAAAATCTTTGCTTCTTTATCAAATACTTTTGTTCACTTATTGTTTATCTGTACCTGACTTTGAAGTTTTACCTCCAATATTATTGGGTACTCATATGCTTTTTGATTGTTATTAATCTGTAACAGTGTAGCTTTGGTTTGCATTAGACAGATGGTGCCCAGAGGTTCCTTCTGAAAGCATTTGTTTTGATTGCAAAAGGACTAAGTCAGTACGGTACAGTGATTAAAGTTCATTATTTGGTTTTAGACAAAACTTTTTCAAATCCACGACCTGGCTTATTTATTTTAAGTCTCTAAGCGACTATTTCCTAATTTGCAAAATAGGCATCATAATAATAATACTGGCTGCATTTGGTTGTTGAGAATATAAGTTGCATGTAAGCCAGTCAACAGTGTCCGGCATATGACAAAAGCTAAAAAGATCATTCTTTCTGAGCTTTGTATTAGATACTATTTGGAGAATTGTAGGAATTATAGGATGACATTTACTTATTAAGATGAGCACTCAAATCTTTCTTGCCTCATAAAGTCTTTAAGCAAGAACAATCTCTTCTGTATTTGATCTTAATTACACAGTTTGCTGTACCTTCATTATTATTTTCTTCAGTAGGGTAGATACTATGATCTCAAATAATGGGATAAAAAGACTAGAAATGAGATTTCCAATTCTGGGAAGATAGAGTAAACATACTTTTCCCTACTTATACTACTAAGTAAACTCAAAACTCTGGCTATTATCTATAAGACAAACTCTGAAAAGTGGAGAGAAGGAGGACCAACTGGGGATCTTGGTACTCAAGGAATGACACAGTAGTAATTTTTTGTTTGTTTTCTTTTTGTTTTATATATCTTGAATTGCTTGCAAGATAAGTGCATGACCTCAAAATTCCAATAGACACAGACCAAGAAATAATGGCCCCTAAAAAACTGCTTTCTTTAACCAAAGGACCAGGAAAGGAGAAACCCAGAAAGGCAGAAACTTTGAGACAATAACCAGGGACAGAGAAGAACATTGTAAAGGGAAAAAAAAAGTTAATTCACTGAGAAGACTTTACAATCCCAAATATTTGTGCACCAATAAACACATTTGTAATATATGTGAAGAAGAAAACAGAATTGAATAGAGATATAGGCAAATCCACAATCACATCTATGGAGAATTCAATACCTTTCTCTCAATAGAGGATAGAGCAACTACATAGGAAATCAGCAAAGATATAGAACTCAACAGCATTATCAGCAAACAACACTCTATACCTGACAACAATAAAATACTCATTCAGGTGCCCATGGTATTTCATATACCAAGATAGATTATACCAAGATACACGGTATCTAGGCCTTAAAACAAACCCCAATAAATTGAAAATAATTAAAATTATATGGAGTATGTTCTCTGACCACAGTGGGTTCAATAATAAAAAGATAACAGGAAAATCTCAGAACACCTGGATATTAAACATATTTTTCTAACTAAACAATGGGTCAGTGAGGAAATCTCAAGGGAAACAAAAAAATTTCATTGAACTAAATGACAATGAAGACAAAACATATAAAAATTTCTAGGATACAGCTAAAGCAGTGTTGAAAAGAAATTTGAGCACTAAATGTACGCATTATAAAAGATAAAAATGTCTAAAATTTTCTACCTGAAGAACCCAGAAAAAGAGCCAAAAGACGACCAAAGCAAACAGGAGTAAGGAAATAATAAAGAGAAAAAGCAGAAATCAACAAAATTGGAAGCAGAAAAACAATAGTCAGTAAAATCAAAAGCTAAAATACCAAAAAAAAAAAAAACTATGAAACAGCACTGTTTCCATAAAAAGATCAATCAATCCTTTAGCTGGAATAAAAAAGAAGGCATAAATGATAAACTTGTTAAAATATTAATTACTATCATGAATGAAACAAGGATATCATATAGACCTTGTAGACATCAAAAAACCCGAAGAATTAAGAACTATACATACATCAATTCAATAACTTAGATGAAACAAAAGATTTCCTTGAACAACTTACCTAATATGAGAGATGATTTGAATAAACTATAACTGTTAAGGAAATTAAATTTGTAATTTTAAAACTCCACCCATGGAAATATCTAGGCCTAGATGTTTTCACTGAAGAATATTTTGTTGACAGTCTTTTTGAGGAAGCTCAGAAGGTTGGAGCCAAATGTTTGCCCCCTCTGAACAGAAAACAGAGGTACATATAGCATAAAATTATGGAAAAATGGATTCACAATCAACAATGATTTTAGAAGTTATTCTAATGTAAGTCAGCAGTTTCTGAACTATACCAAAAAGGGGGGATTATCTTCACAATTATAGAGAATTTTTGATAAAAAAAGAGGTGGATGTTAAAGTACCACAAAAAGCAAAAACAATGCATTTATAGTTTTACTTTTTTTCTTTCAGGACTGGGGATTGAACCCAGAGCCTCATATGTGCTGGGCAGGTACTCTACCACTAAGCTACATTCCCAGCCCAGTTTTCCCTTTTTTTTTTTTTTTAAGCATTTTTTTTTAAATTATAAGGAAATGTCATACAGGTAAATAACAACAAATATATAGAAAAAGTTAAAGCAAAATAATACTAAAAGCTTCTGGATAGCTGACTGTACGGAGCTTCCTAGAGGGTGGCATGCTCACAGAGGGCATGGAAGCACTGCACCTTTTTCCCCATATGTCAACCTGTGTATCTCTTCATCTGTATCCTTTGTTGTTGGTAAATGAGTAGTGAGTTTCAGTAAGCATGGGGATGTGTCAGCAGACAGGAGAATGAAAAGAGGAGTGTGTAGCCAAAACTGTGGAGATTTTGGTAGACGTGACATAGATATTAAAGATGATTGACTGATGTACCTCAAATAAATTCATGAAGTAAATAAGTAGTGATCAGAAAAAGAAAAGGATGGCTGGGGCAGTGAGGTCCTGGGTTCCATCCAGAGCACTGCAAAAAAAAAAAAAAAAAAGAGAAAAGACAAAAAAATTACCAACTCATCTATTTCCTATCCATTCCAATAACCAACAAAGAAATTGCAAGAAGAATTAGGGTTCTGTAAAATGCAATAATGGAAGATTATCAACTTACTGAAGCTTTGGGTGCTTCTATTAGTAGTATAAGTATTAAATGAAGAAGAAGTAAACGTTGGTACTGATGCTCGTTCGGAACCCTTCAAGTAAAACATTTGACTTCACTCTTTTTAGGGATTAGCACTTTTGGAAATCAGGTTGGGTTTGTGAAGCCAACAGAAAGAGATCACATAGACCCACTTTTGGAGATAGCAGAGACTGCAAAAAGAGCATTTCAAGAAAAATGCAAATTGGCCTGAGAAAGAAGTTTTAAATCTCACTTGATCTTTATGAAATTGTCAAAAACACCATTTCCATAAAAATAGAATGGAAAAAAAATAGACACTTGAATTGTGTGAAAAATGTATCAGTCACAGATTTGGAAAATAAAGTTCTGCTCCATATTGAAGAAAAAACCCAAAGTAGTGGTTATTATCATGGTTAGTCTTCGATTGTTATTGCCAAGAAAACTCTTAGAGTTCTCTGTGCTTCCTGGTGCCATGTTCTGAGCTGCCTTCCTCAAGCACACTCTTCCATCTTGATGTTCTGCCTTACCTTGGGCCCAGAGCAATGGAGATGGCCATCTATGGACTGAGACCATGAGCCCCATATAAACTTATAATCCTGAAAGAAATAAAAAAAGAAAGAAAGAAATCTATTGGAATCTAAGACTCAATTAATGAAGCCTTGCATCAAGAAAGGATGAGTCTGAAGTCCAAAGCGAAATAGATACAGGAACTTCTATTAAGGCTCAGATTTAGGCCAGGAGAGTCCACAGAGTGTGTTGCACATCCCTCTTTTCATCTTCTTATTACCAAAGAATATTATGAAGGATACAAGTGAAGAAATGTAACATCAAGCAAGTGATGTTGATTTCAGCACAACTAAAATAAGCTCTACTTTGCTTTTATGCTCTATTATGCTATATGCTACATTTAATAAAAATAGTTAATTAAATCTTTTCAGATCTTTGGTACATACCAAAGAATGTTCTGATGGCATTTCCACAGCATCAAACCCAATATTTTGTAAGAAATTAATGATTTCTTGGCAAAGAAAACTGATTTTGCCCTATTTTTTTAACTGAATTGTGGTTTAGAATGTTTGTTCCTATAATATTTTTATTTCATAGAAATGACTTTTTGTGAGATAGTCCTGGCATCTTCTAGACCAAAAAGTACACACTGTGAAAAATCATTAATGAACACAACAAACCCAAAGCAACAACAGTATTTTAGGCGCCACTTGCCTCCTCTTGACATGATTGTTGTTGACTCAAAAGAAGCATTGTCCAGGTATGTCTACATCTGGTGTTACTTTTTTAAGACTTTTTTTTGTTGTTGATGGGCATTACTATTTGTTTGTTTGTTTATTTATATGTGCTGTTGAGAATTGAACGCAGTGCCTCACACATGCCAGGCAATTGCTCTACCACTGAGCCATAACCCCAGCCCCTGGTGTTATCTTCAATGAGAATTTGAATGTTTATTGAACATTAGTGCTTGAATGAATATGTATAAAGGTAGTAATACAATGACTGGTTAAGAATGTATTATAGTATCCATAGGTATTTTTTTCACTTGTTAAAATGTAGTTTGTCTTTTTAAAAACTGAAATATTTAGGCATAAATATCATAAAATACTTACTAGAATTCTCCACTGAAAAAGTATAAAACACTGGTAAAGGAAACCAAAGAAGTGCATAAAAGGAGAGTAAAACCAGGTTTAGGAATTATAAGACAACACAGTAATTATGTTTATTTTCCCTGACTGGATATTCAAAGTGAATGTAATTGCCACCAACCCTAGGAAGATTTCTATAGATACAGACAAGGTTATTCTAAAATTTATATGGAAGGGCAAAGGAAGTAGACTAGTTAAAACTAATTTGAAAAAGAAGAATGTAATAGGAAGGAATGTGAAAGAAAGCCTTTTTCAAAACTATTGCTGGAGCAATTAGACATTCATTTGTAAATTAACTCAAAATGGAATATGGACATAAATGTAAATTGTAGAACTTTTTAAAAAATTGAAAGTTGTGATCTAGAAATAGACAAAGAGATCTTACACTTGACAACAAAAACATGATACATAAAAGGAAAACTAATAAAGGGCTGGGGTGTATCAGTGACAGAGCGTTTGCTTAGCATGCCTGAAGCCCTGGGTTCATTCCCTACCCAGCATCGCAAAAATAAAAAAAAAACTCTAGAAAAAAGAAAACAAACTGAAAAGAAAATTGATCAATGAGATTCTGTCATAATAAAAACTGTATGCTATGTGAAAGATCCTTTAAAGAAATGAAAAGACAAGGACTGAAGTTTAGAATATATAAAGAATTCTCCCTGAGCAAAGTGACACACACTTGTAATCCCAGTAACTCAGGAGGCTGAGGCAGAAGGATGAGAATCCTGCAATTTAGCAGGATTCTGTCTCAAAATAAAAAATAAAATGGCCTGGGGAGGTAGCTTAGTAGTAGAGTGTTCCTGGGTTCAATCCTCAGTACTGTAAAAACAAAAACAAAAACATCAAACAAATAAAAATTTCTTGAAACTCGACAGTTAAAAAAATTATAAAGTGAGAAAAAGACATTTCACTGAAGATAATGTACAGATTTCAAATAGGCATGTGAAAAATGGAGTGAAAACATCACATTCTGGTGAGGATGGGGAGAAACTAGATCAATTCAATATTGCTGATGGAAATATAGAATGGCATACCTGCTCTGCAAAATAATTTGGCAGTTTCTTTAAAAACTAAACATGCAATTACAGAACAACACAATTGCACTCCTGGGTATTTATCTCAGAGAAATGAAAACTTATATTCACATAAAAATCTGTACATAAATGTTTACAATAAGCAGCCTTATTTGTAAAAGCCCTGAACTAGAAAAAATCCAGATATCCTTCAATGGGTAAATGGTTAAAAATCTGTGGTACATTTGTACCATGGAATATTCCCCACCAATATTAAGGAACTCTTGGTATATGCAATAGCCTGGGTCACTCTCCTAAGAATTATGTTGAGCAAAAAAAAAAAATCTGGAAAGATTACATACGATTCCATTTATATAACATTCTTGAAATGACAAAGGATAAAAATGTAATAAATTAGTAGTTCTCAGGACTGGGGAAGTGAAGTGTGTATAGCCATAAAAGCAAAACATACTGATCTTCGTGGCATTGCAGTTGTTCTGTATTTTGACTGTATCCTGGTTGCGATATTGTACTATAATGCTACAAAATTTTTACCATTGGGGGAAACTGGGTGAATGGTATATTGGATTTCTCTGTGTTGAATTACATGCAAAACTACAAATTTTCTCAAAATAAAAAATTTAATTAAGAAAAAGGCCAGAAGGTGTGAGTTCTGATCTTATATCTAGGAAATTTACAGAAAGACATTAGTCAATGTCATTTGCTATTCATCTGTAAAATGGAGGAAATAACAGATGTACTATATCCTAGAATTGGGTACCTTAAGTTGGAAAACACTTAAGAACTTCGTGCTACATATTTGGAATCAAAGACTTCTGGAACAAAGGGTTATTAGTAATTTTCTATTCCATTGGGCTCCACATTATTTTTTCTGGACCATAGGAACTACAAGTTAAGACACTGGAGGAATGGTAGAATGAAAGCCGGACAGAAGTGGCCTCTTGTACCTTCTCAACATCCAACTCCATTTTCCTTCTCCCTCAGTCATGCTTTCATCTGTTTTCTATAGTCAGATTCTGAGGGGTTTTGTAGGAGAAAAATGGCTTTTACTTAAGGGATTTTCGAAACAACTCTTGTAGTCCCAATCTTCCATTTTGTTGACCAAGTGACTAAGAATCAAAAAGGTTTAGTGATCTACTTAAGCACTGAGGTAGTTGATGACAACAAAACAAAAGCTATTGACTCTCAGTCCAGTGGGCTGTTTTTCCCCCCAATGAATCATAGTGTCTTGTATTTTGATTTCTCAACATTATTGTCAACCATCAAATAGCTTCTTGGGCAGCTAGTGTTTTGCCAAAGGAATACTATTTATTGTTGCATAAAGGCATACTTTTATACAGTCTTCCTGAAGCATATGGGTAGGATATGTAGACATGTTGATAATGTTGGTATGGGATACTGTTCATAGGTGGGTAAAATTTGTATTCAACATGCATGATGGCTTAGAGTGTATACTGGAAAAAGCTTGTTGGTGCCACCTAGTGGTATGAATGATAGCTACTAATACCAGGAATTCAGAAAACGTTTAAAATCCCTCCTTTGCTAATGTTATTTCAATTTATATACTAAATGTCATTGCCAACTCCCTCAGCCACCTTATTTCTACAATGTTTTAGGTGAAAACTACTTTTCAGAATATAAAGTAAGATACTGATTTTTGGCTTAGCTATAAGTTTATCTCTGCAAACTAAAGTTTTTCTTCTTGATAGAACAAATAACAGAAAAATTATATGCAAACCCAAGTTGCTTGTTAATCACAACTAATTTTTAAATCATAATAGTAAACTCTTACTTAGTAGTGATCCATAGGATTCCTATAAAATTAATAGTAATGGTTAGTAGGTGCTTAAAAGTACTAACACATTCTTTAAAAAATTCTGTGACCTACATTTTTTACTAAATCATGTATTACCCTGTGTTAAAAAAAATCTTATAGCCACATTAAAGACTAATAGCATAAGGACTGCAATTGGAATTAAGTGCACAATTTAATCATGACAAGGTTTAACTGTTTGAAATTTCTATGAGCATACATTTCTTTCAATGAAAAGTTATATTGAACAGATATAATACTTGTCCTAACAATTATTTGAGCATACCAAACCCATCACCACAACTACTGAATGCTTAAAACACTTAATTACATCTATGGTCTCACCATGTAACAATTTTCTTTCTCTTATGAGGGGTCATAAAAGGAGTGAATCATAAAATAATTTGTTTGCTCAAGGTGTTATTAACTATAGAAATTGCTAGTCTTCTAAGCTGGCCTACTTATCAAAGCTATTTTCAGAACAATTATGACAATGATGACTAAATATTCAAGTACACAAGAGATATCTGATAGACAAGGAAAAAGGCTATTGTTAATACGTCTGTAGGGAAACTGAGTAAATCCAAGAATAACAGGGTACAAGGATGGCCATGGAAAGGAATGAGAACAGTGAAAGCAAGGGAAAAAAAGGTTTTAAAGGGTTTGGAAGAAGTGAGATCACCATTGCAAAAGGAAAAAAGATCTGAGAATGATTGATAGGGCTGAAAAAGTTTAAGAAGAGAAATTTGGAATATCAGTTAAAGTGCCCATTAAAACTTAACTTACTACAAATTGTGGTGTTGGTTGTTCCATATTTATTTTAATAACTGAATTTTTTAAAGAGTTGACTAGAGGTATATTTTCAAATTGCCAATTCAAAAAAGATTTATTAAGAAAACATCATGCAAATGTGGCTGATTTCCCAGGGCTAGGATCAGAGATGAAATTTTGGGTAGCAATCATCAATTATGTCAGGAAATATTAAGTCCTTCCTGTAACTCACTAACAAATTGAAGACTATTTTGTCTTTAAAGAAAAATATGAACATTGAAATGCCCTCACAATTCGTTAGGTTAACAGTTCAAATTGAATGCTAAAGACATGGGAGATCTTGAAGCAAAAGTATATGGGGACATTTATGTTGATTTCTGGAAGTAACATGAAGTAGAATGGGCATTGAAATAGGTGTTGTTCAGATCCTGGCTTTGTTGTTTATATCCTATGATCACGAATTTGGTTTCTTCCTCTGTAAATCAATAATCATACTGCCTCATATGGTTGTGGAAATTAAATCATAAATCTGGGCACAGTGTAATTATGCATGTAATCCCAGTGACTCAGGAGGATGAGGCAGGAGGATCACAATTTGAGGTAAGCCTCAGCAACTTTGTGAAGCCCTCATCAACTTAGTGAGACTCTGTCTCAAAATGAAAAATAAAGGCTGGGGATGTGAATCAGTGGTAAAGTACCCCTGGGTTCAAGCCCCAGGATGAGAGAAAGAGACAGAGATAGAGATAGAGATAGATAGAGAGAGAGAGAGAGAGAGAGAGGGAATTAAATCACATATTGTGAATAAGTACCACATAGTAGGTGGTCAAAAAATGTTTTTTAAAATTTTTTTCTTGCTGACTCGACATACCAGACAATACTTAGTAAAACAACCAGAAAACCCTCCAGAATTCTTTCCCACAGTCTTTTGGTTTCATAGACCTTCATTGGCAAAACATGTTGTTTTTAACAAGTTTCACATAAAAGTTTTAATACCAAAGAATCTATTATTATATATAATTATAACAAGTAGATTTTGAGCCTCTAGATACATATTTTTAAATCTTCTAATAATTACAAGATAACAAAACTCACTTGTTTCATTTTAACTTGAAGTTGCAAATTTCTTAGTTTGGGAGTTTTTAAAGAATAAGGGAAAAATAAGTATGTAAGCTACATAAATAACACTTCTATTTTTAGGATCAGTAACAACTAAATGTGAAATGTTGGTAGTTTCTAAGGAGATATTTTTGAACCAAGATTGAGAAAATATTCTTGCTGCTATTGACATTTGCAAAGATGTATAAATGATTACAGATGATAATTTTAAACAATTTTACTCCCGATTCAGTACCACTGTTAGTGTTGTTCCTGTCCAAACTCCAGAAACATAAACATGTTATAACTGGCAAAATACTAAGATGTATGTAGTGTGTATATAATGGACCCTCAACAACTATCTAAAAAACACTCTCACAGTAGTAAATTGTGCAGATAGATAGTCATTCAATGGCTTACTGACAAAGTTTGAAGGAAGAAAGAAACAGGCATATTGGTAGAGGGCAAGCTCAGCCCTTTTTAAAAAATCTGGCAATATTTAACGTAAAAATCTAATGTAATTTAAAAATCATTTAAAATGTTGAGTACTGGTTTTATGTAAGAAATACTACTTAATTGTGCCTATTGAGTATGTAGCTTTGCCATTTGATATCTTGCATATTTCCCTTATTAAACCACTCAAGGGATTTTTGTCCTTATTTTTTCCAAGTAGAACCTTTACAAAAATTAAGCCCACCAACATTGTTTTTTTTAAAATATATTTTTTCCAGTTGTAGATGGACACAATACCTTTATTTCATTAGTTGATTTGTATGTGATGCTGAGGATTGAACCCAGTGCCTCACACATGCTAGGCAAGTGCTCTACCACGGAACCACAACGCCACCCTCAACATTGTTTTGATTTCTGTGAGTTTATATTACTTTCCCTTGATATACATCTAACACTATTCAACTTAAGTATTCAAGTGAACACTATTCAAGTTAAATATTCAATCATTCACTCAATTTCGAGCATTTCTCACAATGTAGGCTAGTTTGGATTTGCCTATATCCCTGATGAGTATATTCTAGCCAAGACTGCAGGAAAAATACTTTAGAAGTGCATTTCTTTCTGGGTAGTCATCTATGCTCACCTTCAGCATAGTTACTGTCCTTCTTTTATATTCCTCTCTTCCTTACTCAAGGGAAGAAGTATGGCAGAGAGTGTAAGAGCTTCTAAATGTTGCTCTAATACTCCGAATCCAGATATAAAGGACAGAATACATGTCTGGGGATGAGTCTCACAGTTACAACTGACGTATGCAAGGAGTCTCTAAGGGTGTGAAAATGGAGAATTTTTTTTTTCCATCTTTGTGACATAAAGTTAATAGCACCCATTTTCCTCCACTCTTGCTCTTTGTTTCCTCATTTCTGCCTCTGATAGCCTTGCCTGCTGGCACGAGAATTTAGCTGTGGTCATTGTTTCTTTCACATGCTGGCTCATTAGCCATCAGCCTCCCTGTCCTGATCTGGAGGCAGGCTAAATGGTTATAAGATCAATTCAATTCTGTGATTCAATGGTGTCCACTGAAACTTTGTACTAAATTTTATAAATGATGCAATGCTTCATTAAATCTAGCTAGTACTGTAATTTTTTAGATACGATCAGTATTGTTTTCCTGTCACTGAACTAGTTTTGCTTCTTATCATATTATACATATTGTTCTTTTATGCTTAAAATGGCCCTTAAAATGGATTCAATTTGTACAAGTATAAAAGGAAGAAATGACTCATGTCAGGGCCTTAGACAAAAATAAGATATGCTGCTAAAAATAAGATATTAGACCTATGGTCCAATGGGAGGAACTGATGTACTTATAACCGATTTTAACCACTGTGGCAGAAGCACAAAGTAGCACCATGGGAATCCAAAGAAAACCAATCTTCACAAAACAGGTGCTCTTTAGGCTGAGTCCTGAGAGCTTCAGAGGAAACAAGGTAGATCGTGGGTAAAGGAATAGAAAGTCAGAGGCCTATTCTAAGAGTGCAGATATTCTAATATGGATACACAGATGAAGGCAAACCAAGTATGGATGAAAAAGGAGGCCTGGCACAGTGCCTCTCACATAACAGATGCTGAATGGATTATGTCACTTTTCCGCTTAAAATCTTTCCCTATCACTCCAAATGAAATCCTTAATAAATCCAAGTAAAAACCTTCCCCTAGTTCATAAGTCCCTACATTTCTGCCCTCCTACCTCTCTTCCTTCATTTCTTACCACTATTCACCCTGTTTAGTTCTGCTCTGGTCTGTTGTCTCCTCTGTGTCTCTCTCTTCTTTTAGATCTCTGGTCAAAATTTTCTCCATAGAAATGTCTATTTCCTGTCCACACTATCTGAAGTAGTCACACTCCACTGTAGACTGAATATTTATGTCCCTCCAAAATTTATTTGTTGAAATTCTACCACCCAGTGTGATGGTATTAGGAGTGGGACCTTTTGTAGGTGAATACCTCATGAGGGTAGAGCCCTCATGAATGGGTGTGTGCCCTTAGAAACTATATATAGAGAGCACCTCACAAACAAAAACATCCCAATGCCTAGCTACTATCTGTGCAAATCATCTACTTTTTTTTTCCCTCAGTACCAGGGATTGCTTACAACCTCACCGTTGCTGAGGCTGGCTTTGAACTCACAATTCTCTTGCCTCAGCCTGCCAAAGTGCTGAGATTACACGCATGCGCCACTGCACGCAGCCCAAATCATCTACTTTGACTTCTTTGTAGCGCTTACCACTGACAATATTACATCCTCTATTTACTTGTTAATATTTGATCTCTTCCATTAGGCATAAATTAAGCCATTGATAGTAGGGGCTTCAATTTTCTTACCACTGTTATCACCAGTGAGCCATGCATAGTAGGTCTAAATGAAGTATTTGAGGAAGGAAAGGAAATAGCAAATGACCAGTTGTTGAAGGGCTTTGTATACAATGCCCAATTCTGTAGAACACTATCTTGCCAGGCATACCTGTACTCGTCTCTGAGCTTACAAATAGACTTTACAATCCTTTTCCTCTTTTCCTTCATCAAATAGAGATCTATTAAACACCTAGCCGATAGTCAGTGTGTTATTATATATGAAGGGGCAGCAAATAAATGAAAATTTATTAGAGGATGGGGATGTTCATGCTGATACCTGAGATGTGAGTCAGTCAGGTAAAAGGGGAAAGAAGAAGAGACAAAAGGAAACATAATGTGCAAAAGGGAATATGAAGAAATCCAAGAAGTTTTATATGGCTGGAGCCTCAAGTGCTCAGTCTTCTAGGTGCTTACAGTCCACATGGGGAGATAAGACATGAACATTTGAGGCAATCAAAAAAACAAACAAGCCAGGTGCAGTGGCGCACGCCTGTAATCCCAGCACTTTGGGTGGCTGAGACAGGAAAATCGTGAGTTCAAACCCAGCCTCAGCAACGGCGAGGCGCTAAGCAACTCAGTGAGACCCTGTCTCTACATAAAACACAAGATGGGGCTGAGGATGTGGCTCAGTGGTCCAGTATCCCTGAGTTCAATCTCCGGTACCAAAAAACAAAACAAAAAAACAACAACAAAAAAATAAGTACCTATAGAGAAAAGACCAGTGGTTATAGTAATGAGTGAAACAGAAAGACTGTCAGTCCCATAGAAGAGGAAACAAAAGAGAGGAAGAGTGTGGGACAAAAGGATCTGCAAGGAGCAGGGAACAGACAGCATTCAAGCAGAATATGGACAAAGGTGGCTGGGAACTTGTAGATAGGAAACCAAGGGATAAGACTGCCTAGAATGTTAAGGAGGGAGAGAAGGGAGTGATCAAATTTTGTAGCCAGGTCACAAAAGAAGGCCCTTGAAAACAAACCTAAAGAATTTGAACTTTGTCTTAAGGGTGATTAGGAGGCAGTGGAAGTAAAGTGTCAGGAAATAAATGATTCAACAACAAATGTTTATTGAGTACCTGTCAGGTATAAAGTACTACAATGTGCCAATAGAGCAGTGAGTAAAAGTCCCTGTGCTCATGGAGACTGAATAACAGGAAGAAAACACAAGTGACAGGTAGTACTCACCAAGGAAAAGGGGTACACATGAAATACATTTTGAAAGGAGAGAGAAAAGGACTTGGGCAGTGATTGAACATGGTGAACAAAGGCAAGAGAAGCATTTTAGATTTTTGAGCTTTGCTTTGCAATCCTACCTTCTAGTGTATCCTCACTATTGATAAAGTACTCTGGAGTTAAGACAAAGGAATTGAGTATTGACCAAAGCCTGAGATTTCTTACATTATTAAATTTTAAAATTTATTTTACAGTTGAAATGATTTAAAACAGGGATGTTCTCAAACTTTCTGTTGCCTTACATCCGGCTTACCTAAACCAGTTATGAATTGTGTAATAAACAAATTGTAATAACAGTAAAATAGAACCAGTTCATTGCACATACCAGATATTCAGTAAATATCTGTTAAATGGGAAAGTTTTCTAATTATTTACTTTAATAAGAGCAGAGTCAAGGTTTTCTGATAATAATGTTCTTCTTACTTACTTGAATTCTATTGTACTTTCCTGAACAGTTAAAGAAAAGGGAGTGGGACAGTATCTTACTGCAGGCAGGAGGGAAGCTTCTCATAATCTTGTTTTACCTATACCAGAGGCCACCATCTATAAAACATTAGAATGTGAAAGTTAATCATTTTGTGTGTTCCAGTGGGAAAAAATATTTCATACTGCCTTAAAAATTGTCCTCTTATGAATTACGTGTTTTCCTTTTATATTTTTCTGATTTGCTTATCTTCATCTAAATGTATACATATTAGTTTTATCATATATATATTTTATTTTGGGTACTGGGGATTGAACTCAGGGGTACTTTACCACTGAGCTACATCTCCAACTCTTTTTATTTTTTATTTTGAGAAAGGGTCTTGTTAAGTTGCTGAGGCTGGCCTTTAATTTAACATTCTTCAGCCTCTGCCTGTGTCATTGCATTTAGTTATTATATTCATTTAAAAAATAATGCTAAGTTGGAAATTTAAAATAAAATATGTAATGTTATTTGAGGAAGATTATTTTATTACACAAGATAATCCAGATTGTTTATAACCCAGGAATTAGCAATGAATTGAGGCTAATTGCTTTTATATATAGTAGAATTTCTTTCTTTCAATATAATTCTCTAGTACTTTCCCATCCTTTCAAAACCACCCTGCCCTCTCACCTAACAGCTGACCCCAAAATGGCTAATGTTTCTTCACACAAACACAATTTTTACTTGGTACTCTCATAGTATCTGGAATGCATTTAGTCTACACAAATTCTATCCATCAAAAATAATGTTTAATTTAAAAAAACAACACAATACAAAATATTGAAAAAATAAAGGAAAAATATTACCTATAAAGTGGCTCCCCTTTGTTCTAGCTTTTTTTTCTTTTTAATTAACATGTAAAAATCATACATTTTAATGGTATACTATATGATGCTTTGATAAATGTACATATTGTATAATGTTCAAATCAGAGTGAATATATATATATATGTTGGGATACTCCCAGCCAGGTAGCGAACTCCCCTTCGGCCAGCGAGTGGGAGGGGAACCCCGGGAGTCTCTGGTGGGGTCGGACTGAGAGAGGAAGGCCGCCTGGCACAAATCACCGTGTACCAGGGGGTCTCGTCTAAGCAAGTACCAATTTATTGAGGGGGTTCACAGGCTTATATAGGAAGGAGGGTCCAGTGGTGTCCGGTTTCTAAGCTAATAATGCGGAAGGGGCTGTCCACCTGAAAATAGTATAGGGTCACTCGGCTAAAGCAGTACGGGGGCAGAGGTCAGCCAATCAAGGTGCAGGGAGGTGGCTTCTCAGGCAGCGTGGTCAGCACTGAGCTGACCACTCGGCGCCCCCATATATATATATATTTTGGTACTGGAGATTGAACTCAGGGGCACTCGACCACTGAGCCACATCCCCAGCCCTATTTTGTGTTTTATGTAGAGACAGGGTCTCACTGAGTTGCTTAGCGCCTCGCCGTTGCTGAGGCTGGGTTTGAACTCACGATTCTCCTGTCTCAGCCTCCCAAAGTGCTGGGATTATAGGCTCAAACATTTACCTTTTTGTGTGTGTGGTGAAAATAGCCCCAAGCTCTTGTTTAGTTTTAGTTTTGTTTTTTTTTAAATATACAGTACATTATTGTTATCAATAGCCACTCTACTGTGCAATATAGTATACTAGAACTTTTTTCTTCTATCTAATTATAACAGTGACCAATGACCAACATTTCCCCATCCCTTTCTTGTCCCTGCTATCTCCAACCTCCCTCTGGTAACTACTGTTCTACTCTGTTCTACTCATTTCTTTTTTCTTTTTTCTTTTTGGTACCAGGGATTGAACTCAGGGGCACTCGACCACTGAGCCACATCGCCAGCCCTATTTTGTGTTTTATGTAGAGACAGGGTCTCACTGAGTTGCTTAGCGCCTCATGGTCACTGAGGCTGGCTTGGCACTCATGATTTTCCTGTCTCAGCCTCCCAAAGTGCTGGGATTACAGGCATGCACCACCGTGTCGGCTTGTTCTAGTCATTTTTAAAGACAGTTTTTAAATTATAGAAGTAATAAGAGGTTTCATTTCCAGTAATGGCAGCGAAGCACATATTGGACTAAGCCTCCCACAGACAATAATTATGGACTCTAGACAAAATATGAAAAAATTACTAGATAGTGATCAAAAGCAGGCACAAACAGGAAGGGATTCAATTCTGAAAAGAAGGGAAACAAACTTGATGAGATCTGTTATTTAAACAGATTTATCCCTGAGAGCATATCCTAATCAATGTAGAAAAGGGTAGCTAGAACTGAAGTTGAAGTCATATTGGCTTGAGGAATGAGAGGACAGACTTTGGGATTGCCAGAACAGCTGGAAGTTGGGGTGCGGGGGGGGGGGTTGTGAAAATGAGAGCCATAGAGATGGGAGTCCTAAACTTGTGTATCAACTTCCTTCAAATCCTTAGATGATCTCTGAATTGTACACGTGTGGTCTTAAAAAGCCCAGTGGACATGCTGTGCAGAGATTCAGTTGTTGCCCACCACAGGAGAAACAGGGTTTGGAGTCTGAAGGCTGCCAAGTCAGAGGGGCTTGGTAAACACCTCATGCTTTCAACTGAAATTGAAGACGTATCATATCTTTGGAGTAAAAATTGAAGGGTACAATTGAAATACACTCATCCTAAACATATTAAAATCAATACAAAGTTATCAGTCAGTAAACTTAGTTGCCTATAAGAATAAAAGTCAGTACTCTTCAGAGGAAGATGGATTAACATATTATACACAATGTCTAGTATGAAAACATGAAACATAATGGAATAGGAAAATGTGACCTAACAACAAGAGAAAAACAGCTAACAGAAACAAACCCCAAGATGACCTGTACATTGTAATTAGTCAACAAGGACTTCAAAGCAGTTGGATTTTCAGACTTAAAATATAATCATAGTCAGTGATATATGGAAGGCTCTCAGGAGAAAAATGAAAACTATTTTTAAAAAAGGAAATAAAATGAATTCTAGAATTGAAGAGTACAATATCTGAAATGAACACTTCTCTGGATGAGCCTAATGCCAGAATGGAGATGGCAGAAGTGTCAGTGAGCATGAAGAGCAATAGAAAATATCCAATCTGAAAAACAGAGAGGAAAAGGATGACAGAGGGTCTCTATCACTGAGCAGTCCAGATTGGCCTCATCCTGGCCTGTCATTTAATTTTGAAAGATATTTTTGCTGCACATAACAACAGTTCTTTTTTCTTTAAAGATATCACTTCTTAGTTTTTTGTTTTTTGTTTTGGCTTGCATAGTTTCTGAAGAAGAGTCTTCTCTTATTCCTGTTCTGTATATAATTTTTTCTCTCCTCCGATTGTCTATAGAATTTTCTCTTTCTCTTTGTTTTTTAGCAGTTTGAATATAGTTTTCTTGTTTTTAAATCCTTCTTTGTCATTCTTTGAGCTTTTACCAACTGCAGTTTGATGCATTTCCTCAGTTTTGGAAAATTTTTAACAATTATCTCTTCAAATATTTTCATTTTGTTCCATTTTATAGCTCTTCTCTTGAGATTCAAATTACATATGGTAGACCAAATGATATAACAGTTCCTGAATGCTATTTGTTTTTGTTTTCTTCATTTTTCCCTTTTATTTTCTGTTTGGGCTTTAGTTTGGATCATTTCTGTTGACCTTTGTTCAGCTTCAGTTCTTATTTCCTCAGTTTTGTTAAATCTACAGATATTTCTATAGAACTCATTCTTTATATGTTAGATTTTTTAAATTTTATTTTTATTTTTTAAATTTTTTTTTAGTTGTAGATGGATACAATGTCTTTATTTTATTGCTTTGTATGTGGTGCTAAGGATCGAACCCAGGGCCTCACGCATGCGAGGCAAGCGCTCTACTGCTGAGCTATAATCCCAGCCCCCTATATGTTAGATTTTTTATTCTACCATTTCCATTGGACTTTCTTATAACTTCTATCTTTGCTGATTTTCCTTATCTATTCATGCATATTCCCCACCTTCTTTACAGGTTGACATAGCAATCATAGTTATTTTAAATTTCCTATCCAATGGTTTCAATATCCATATCATCTGTAAATCAGATTCTATTGATTGCTTTGTTTCTTGAAAATATTTTTATATTTTTTCTATCTTGTACCCTTTAATTGTATAATAAACATAGTGCATAGAATAGAAGAGAGTGAGATAAATAGTAATAAGTACTATTATAGAAATGACATTTTCTGCTAGGCCTGTAGAGGGTTGAAACAATATAGTCAAGATTTGAGCTGGTTTGTCTTTTTTTTTTTTTTTAATATTTTTTTTAGTTGTAGATGGACACAATGTCTTTATTTTATTGCTTTGTACGTGGTGCTGAGGATCGAACCCAGGGCCTCACGCATGCAAGGCAAGTGCTCTACTGCTGAGCTACAATCCCAGCCCCCTGGTTTGTCTTTTGTGTTGCTATATTTATAGTCGATGTATCAGTGGTTTTAAATTTCATTGGATTTACCTTGTGCTTAAGGTGGGAGTTGGTTCCCAGATGCTTTTGCCTGAACATTCTGCTTTTTGCTTCATTTTATGCCTTCTCTATAAGTTTGTGCCACAAAGAGGGTCTCTCCATGCTCTTGCCTCTTGCCTAGCAGGAAACTTCCATTGCTGCTTGTTTGGTGTTTGCTAGGCAGTCTGATGGGAGAAAGACAGCAGGAGAGTGTTCTCTGGGCTTGCTCTAGCCTCAGATTGAGCCAGACCCTGAACTCTAGGTCTCACCAGCAGTTTTCTCAACTATCGTGTCCTTCACCCAGAAGTAAGAGACTTCTAATGGCGTGGCCCGGGAGTTTCTTACCCTCTCTAAACAGAGTTAGAGAGTTTTGTTCTTTTCCATTCTCCCTGACGCAATGCATGTCACCTGTACCTGGGGAGAGGCAGATTTGTTGTCCTTACCCTAGCAACATAATTATTTTGTTATTTAGGGGAGAAGTGTCTGGGTGAAGCTTTGTGTGACTGACAGCAATCTACAACTCTAGCTCTAAGATCCCCCACTTAAATGTTTTTCTCTTACCAAATCCATACTTACTATTACAAAATCAGAAAATATAAAGTTAACTGAAATTACACTGTCCAACTAGGCAATTGTTAACCATATTATATATATATATATTATATATAATATATATAATTATATATATACATATTATATATATCATATATATATTATATATATATATAAAACATGCATTTTTACATAGCTTCATACAGGTTTATAATCTGCATTTTAAACTTAAAATTTATCAACAATATTTAAAAAATAGAAACTTTTCTATTTCTTTTCTTTTTTGGTGGTGCTAGGGATTGAACCCAGGGGCTTGTGCATACTAGGCAAGCACTCTACCAACTGAGCTATATCTTCCACCCTAGATACCTTTCTAGAACAGTAAATTTCAAATGTGCTCCCTTGAATCCCTGAGGATTTTGAGAAAACTTTTTATGAACTATGCTGGATGGAACTGGAGAGTGAAGAGATTGCCAGACTTGAGCAAGGTTCTGTCCCATCTTCCTCTCATGTAGCAGAAAACTCGTCTATTATATTTATTGGGATTCTACATCAGCTTCAATTTTTAAAAAGGACTCTAAAGAATAAGTTTGAAAACCACAATTGGGCAACATTAATTTATTGTGAACTACTTGACATACAAAATAGTATGATAATAAAAAAGTCTGAGCATCTACCACTCACCTCAAGAAACAAATATAAATGAAGTTTTCTGTCTCTCTTTTTTTGTTTGAGGTGCTAGGGATCCAACCTAGGGCCTCGCACATGCCAGCAAGGGCTCTACCACTGAGCCACATCCCCAGTCCTTTTTTTTTTTTTTTTTTTTTTTTAAATATTTATTTTTTAGTTGTAGGTGGACACAATATCTTTATTTTATTTTTATGTGGTGCTGAGGATCGAACCCAGTGCCTCCCGCGTGCTAGGCGAGCACGCTACCACTGCGCCATAATCCCAGCCCTCCCCAGTCCTTTTTAATATTTTATTTAGAGACAGGGTCTCACTAAACTGCTTAGGGCCTTGCTAAATTGCTTAGGCTGACTTTGAACTCACAACCCTCCCGCCTCAGCCTCCCAAGCCACTAGGATTACAGGTGTGCACCATGGCACCCAGCCTGTTTTACTTTGTTGTTGTTGTTGTTATTACTGCAAAAAATACTGCAGTGAGTATTTCAGTCGAGGTGTCTATATGAATTTAAAAAAAAAAATATTTAGTTGTAGATGGACACGATACCATTATTTTTTTACTTTTTATGTGGCGCTGAGGATTGAACCCAGTTCCTCACTTGTGCTAGGCAAGTGCTCTACCACTGAGCTACATATAACTCTAGCCTCTGAAGTTTGTTTTAAGGATGGGTTCTCTTCATCTTGTTCAGGCTGGCCCCAAACTCCTAGGATCAAGTGATACTCCTGCTTCAGCCACCTAAGTACCGAGGATTCCAGGCACCTTCCACTGCTTCCAGCTACAAAAATATTTAATGCCTCTTAAATAGGGTACAAGGGTGGGGGCAAGGAGCTGGGACAGCTGGTCATCTGTTGCTGCGAGCAGATTCATCAATTTACCCAAGTATGTCCTCTTGTATAAGGTCATTATCATTTTCCAGGTATGCCAAGATGTAAAATGTTGAGAAGCACTGCTTTAGGGAATATACTCCAGCCCTCTTAAATGATTGCTGCATTGGAGTTATAGTTTTTTTTAATTTAATTTTTATTTTTTAGTTGTAGATGGACACTATATTATTATTTTTAATATGGTGCTAAGGATCGAATCCAGTGTCTCACATGTGCTGGACAAGCGCTCTACCACTGAGTTACAACCCCAGCCACGGGGTGGGTTATAGTTTTGATTCTACTAGAAAATTTTCAGATTCCTTTCCAAAGAAGTTGGGGCAATTAAAACAAACATTGAGATTACACAAAAGTTCCAGTTGCTACACAGTTTTCCATCATTTTTTTCATTTTTGCCAATCTGAAATGTCTCACTGTGGTCTTCATTTGCATTTCATAAACAATGAGGTTGTATACACCTTGGTAATATTTGTTAGTTATTTGGGTTTCTTCTGTTAATATCTTCGAGCATATTCTTAGTTCATAATTGAGGACTAATCCTGGAACAAATCAGTTAAAATGTCCTCTATCTTTCTTGCAACTTGTTTTATTTTGTATATATTAAAAAAAGTTTTAAATTTGAACACAACAAATTGTATCAGTATTTTTATTTCTGATTTTATCTTTGTGTTTTTTTAAAAAATTTAACCTTATTTGTAGATTAGAAAGATAGTCTCCTACATTTTTTTTTAAATGTTAAGGTTTTACTCTTCATATTTAAGCTGTAATTTGCCTGGAATTTCTTTCTTTCTTTTTTTTATTTTGGTACTAGGGATTGAACTCAAGGGTACCTGACCACTGAACCACATCCTCAGCCCTTTTTTGTGTGTTTTATGTAGACAGGGTCTCACTGAGTTGCTTAGCACCTTGCCAATGCTGAGGCTGGCTTTGGACTCGTGATTTTCCTGCCTCAGCCTCCCAAAGGGCTGGGATTACAGCCATGAGCCACCATGCCTGCCTTGCCTGGAATTTCTGAGGCAGGGATCTAATTTTATTATTTTGTTTAAATAATCAACTGTCTCAACCATTCTTTCTCTAGTAATTTATGATGCTACATCTGCGACTTATCAAGTTCCCATAAAAGCCTGGGCGTATTTTGGAGTTCTGTATCATGTTTATTTTTCTAACATAAAAATGTGAATTCAGCATTGTTTTATAGTATGGTTTTATAATATCTTGATAGTTCTGAAGGTAAAATTTCATTATATTCTTCAAAATGGTCTTGGGTACTCTTGGCACTTTGTTTGCTTATGTGAAGCTGATATCCCGGAACTCATTCTTAACTTTCAGCACTAATATAATCCTTAAATCATCTGATTTTTCTTTTTATTTATTTTTGCTCTTAGAATACAGGAATGCAATTGACTTTTTAAATTGATCATATATCCTGAGACCTTGTTAAATTATTACTTCTAGTAGTTGTTTTGTTGATTGCTTAGAATTTTTATGCAAGTAATATCATCTGCAAATACTTTTTTCTTTCAAATATGTATGCATTTTGTTTTTCTTTAATGTACTATCAAGGACTGTCAACATTAAATGGAACAGGAAAGTTTGGACTAGAAGGGACATCTACTACTTTTCTTTTTATGAAGAAAGTGTTTTTATCTCACTATTATTTGGCTGTATAGGCTTTTATTGGATGACTTCTATCATATTGTTTTCTTATATTTCCAGTTTGCTAAAAGTTTTTTTAAGAATTTCTTTTAGCTGTCAATGGACTTTATTTATAAGCAGTGCTGAGGATCAAACCGAGTGTCCCACACATGCTAGGCAAGTGCTCTACCACTGAGCCACAATCCCAGCCCATAGTTTGCTGAAAGTTTTAAATTGTGAACAGCTATATTTTGTTAATTTTTTTTGTAATCTATTGAAATGATCATGTTTTTCTTCCTTTACTGTTAAAATGGTAAATTATGGCATTTATTTTTTGGTAAATCCCCAATCCTATATATATATATATATATATTTTTTTTTTTTTTGGTACTGGAGATTGAACGCAGGGGCACTAGACCACTGAGCCACATCCCCAGCCCTATTTTGTGTTTTATGTAGAGACAGGGTCTCACTGAGTTGCTCAGCACCTCATTGTTGCTGAGGCTAGCTTTGAACTCGCAATTCTCCTGTCTCAGCCTCCCTAAGTGCTGGGATTACAGGCTTGCACCATCGCACCAGCTTCTTTTTATATTTTGAGACAGGGTCTAGCTAAATTGCTGAGGCTGGTCTCTAACTTCCTGCTTAGCCTCCCAAGTTGCTGAGATTACAGGTGATGCCACTGTGCCTAGCAGCTATTGATTTTTAAATGTTGAACCAATCTTTCACTGCTGGTACAAATCACATTTGATTGATGATTTATCATTTTTATATATTGACTGACTTGATAATAGAGCTAAAGATTTTTGTATTCATGAGGGATGCCGATTTGGGATTTTCTTGTAATATCTTGCTTAGGTTTGGGAATTAGGGTTACACTGATCTCACTACATAAATTGGACAGTGCATCCTCCTCTCCTTTGCTTTCTAAAGAGTGTATGTAAAATTTGTGTTATTCTTCCTATTCTTCATAGACATCACCATGGAAACCATTAAGTTTTTTAGTTTGTTGTGAATTGCAACTATTTAAAAGTCCCTTCTGATGTAGTTATATACTGTGTCAAATTGGTTAGGTTGCAACTACATTTCAAAGAATACTTTCCTCCATTTAGTTCTGGATTAGAATTGACTAAAGGGAAACATCTATGAGATTTGAAGGCAGAGGTGAGGTAGCACCTAATATTCTGATGATCTTTGTTGTTTACCAAAATAGACGTGTAGACCAATGGTACAGAAGACACACAGACAAACCCACATAAATACAGTTATCTCATACTAGACAAAGGTGCCAAAAACATACACTGGAGAAAAGATAGCCTCTTAAACAAATGTGCTGGGAAAACTGGAAATCCATATGCAGCAAAATGAAACTTAACCCCTTTCTCTCATCATGAACAAAAGTCAGCTCAAAGTAGATCAAGGACCTAGGAATTAGACCAGAGACACTGCACCTAATAGAGGAAAAAGTAGTCAAACCTTCATCACGTCAGATTAGGCCTCGACTCCCTTAACAAGACTCCTAAAGTGCAAGAAATAAAATAAAAAATCAATAAATGGGATGGATTCAAACTAAAAAGCTTCTTCTCAGCAAAATAAATAATCAATGAGGTGAACAGAGAGCCTACATTCTGGGAGCAAATTTTTGCCATATGCACATCAGACAGAGCACTCACTGATCTCCAGGATATATAAGAACTCAAAAAACTTTACACACACACAAAATGAACAACCCAATCAATAAATGGGCTGGGGGGGCTGGGATGTGGCTCAGTGGTAGAGCGCTTGCCTTGCATGCCTGAGGCACTGGGTTCGATCCTCAGCACCACATAAAAATAAATCAATAAAGATATTGTTTCCACCTACAACTAAAAAATATTTAAAAAAAAAAAAATAAATAAATGGGCTGGGGCTGGGATTGTAGCTCAGTGGTAAAGCGCTTGCATTGCATGCGTGAGGCACTGGGTTCGATCCTCAGCACTACATAAAAATAAATAAAATAAAGTTATAAAAAAAATAAATGGGCTAAGGAGCTGAATAGGAACTTCTCAGAAGACATACAATTGATCAACAAATATATGAAGAAATGTTTAACATCTCTAGCAATCAGAGAAATAGAAATCAAAACTACTCTAAGATTTCATTTCACTCCAGTCAGAATGGCAGTTATCAAGAATACAAGCAACAATAAGTGCTGGCGAGGATGTGGAGAGAAAGGTACATTCAAACATTGCTGGTGGGACTGCAAATTGATGTAACCTACCTGGAAAGCAGTATGGCGATTCCTTAAAAAACTTGAAATGGAACCACCATTTGACCCAGCTACCCCACTCCTTGGTCTATACCCTAAAGACTTAAAAATAGCATACTACAGTAACATAGCCACTTCAATGTTTATAGCAGCACAATTCACAACTGCTAAACTGTGGAAGCAACCTAGATGACCTTCAATAGATGGATAAAGAAACTGTGGTATATATACACAATGAAATATTACTCAGCAATAAAAGAATGAAATTATGGCATTTGCAGGTAAATGGATGAAATTGGAGAACATCATGTTAACTGAAGCAAGCCAGTCCCCAAAAACCAGAGGCTAAATGTTTTCTCTTGATTAGTGGATGCTGATACATACTGGGGGTGGAGGTGGGGAACATGGAAAAATGGAGGAACTTTGGATAAGGCAAAGGGGAAGTAGGGGAAGGGAGGGGGCACGGAGGTAGCAAAAATGGTGGAATGAGATGGAAATCACTACCCTAGGTACTTGTATGAAGATACGAATGGTGTGATTCTATCTTGTTTACAACCAAAGAAATGGAAAATTGTGCTTCATATGTGTACTATGACTTGAAATGCATTCTTTTGTTCATAAAAATAAATTAAAAAACCAAAAAAAATGCAGTGGTGCTGGTAGATTCCAATCTGTTTTCATTCTTCCATGCTCCATGTCCAGGTTTTTTTCATAACCAAAGAACTCAGTGACCAATAATAAACCCAGGTTCACCACCAGATGAAGAGGCAATACATTCTATACAATTCATCTAGCATTCTTTTGAAGGTCCACTTCAGCAGATGGATGTGCCTGGCTTCTGTTTCTCTGATATATTTGTTTGGTTCATCATATCAGTGCTTTGAAAGGGCTGGTTCATGACTCTACTCTGATCCACCAATTTGCCTTTTCAGATTCTACTTGTTTAGTTTCTCACAATTATATCAATTGTATAAGTATTGCTACAATAAATTCCTTATTCCATAATACTTGTACTGGTTCTGCTTCCTGACTGAACTCTGATAAAAACAACTTAACAAATGGATTTCCTATGAGCTGTTTCTATTTTTTTTTCTCCTGTTTTTATGGTCATTTGGTTTTTCTCCTTGTATGCCTTATAATTTTTTGACTGAATACGGGATATTGTGAATAAAAATTATAAAAATTTGAGGCTCTGGATGATGTTATTTTCTTTAGAAAGATATATTTCACTTCTGGCAGGGAGGTAAGAACAGATCATCTTAATCTTGTTTAGGAGAGAGCTAATTTCAGAAATAAGATGGCTTACTTATTTCAGGCTTAGATATTTCTTCCATAGTGTAGGCCTCCTTCGCAATACAAACTGAAAGCCTGGGGTGTTTAATGCAGCTCCTCCCCTTAGGCAGGCTGTGAACTCCTATGTTTTGTTTCCCTTAACTTGTGAATGATAACTCAGTTTATCAGTCTATCGACCACTAGTTACAAATTGGCAAATACCTTTGGGAAAAAGTGGCTGAAAGTTGGGTTCACTTTTTTTTTTTTTTTTACTTCTCTTTAGGATCTTGGTCCCTTCAAGGCCTTTCAGCCCAACCTTGAAAGAAACTATTCATACTAAATTCGATTCTTTTCTCTCATCCTCACCTAAACAAGATTTTTACCCCCATAATTGTACTGCAACTGCTCTTGTCCTTGTTAGAGCAGCAATCATTGCTTCCTTGGAATATTTTCTTCACTCTCCAAGATATTAGTCTTCATGTTTTTTCCCTATTTTATTGGCTAGCCTCCAGTATTCTTTGTTGATCCCTCATCCTTCTGGCATCTTAACAGCGGAAGATCCAAGCCCCAGATGTTAGGTCTTTACTCTTAGTTGAAACTATTCCCGCAGAGATCTCATTCAGCCTCAGGAACTTATATATCATGCATATATATGCTCAGGCTCCCAAATTTCTATCTCCAGTTTGGACTTCGATTCTGAATTCAACATCATGACTTGGATATTTAACAAATATGCAAACTAATAAGAACCTGAAACTCAAAATGCTCAAAACTTCACTTATTTCCTATCATAAACATGTTCTAGTGTATTCCTTTGATAAGCTAAATGCAATTCCACCCTTCTAGTTGCTAGGGCCAAAATCCTTAACTGTTCTCATACTCCCAATCCAATCTTGTGGTTTCTAGCTTCAAAATAAATTTAGCATACTGCCCCTTCTTATCACCTTCACCATTATCTCTCTGGGTCCAGACAATATCTTCCATGTGGATTTTTGTTAATAGTCACCTAAGTGGTCTAAGGGAGATCCTTTAACATGTATGACAGGTTATTCTTTCAAATGGCTTCCAGTTTCAGATAAAAAGTTTCAGTACTGGTGATAGTTTATATGGCCATCTATGATCCAGAATCCTGCTGACCTAATCTATTACTCTTGTCCTTGTTCCCTTGGCTCCCATCACACTGACCTTTTTGCTATTCTACACAAATGTACTTGGAATGCTCTTACCTGGTAATCTTGATGGATCACACTATCATTTCCTTCAGTCAGCTCAGTGATGCCTCCCTTCACCATCCTATTTAAAACTGAAAACCTTCTCTCTAACCTACTCTTTGCAAACATTCCTTACCCTGCTTTTTCTCCAAGGACTTATAATTCTGCCTCTATTTTTCTTTCTCCCTTCAATAGCATATGAACTCCATTTTGGTGTTGACTGTTTTGTTTACTGCTTTGTTCTCAGCACCTAAAGTAGTACCTGACATATTTAATATTTGGAAGGATAACTCCAGTCAGCTTTTACTGGGTTCTGATTAAAATTTCAAGTCTATTCCTAAAAAGTGACGACCACACTTCAAGTTTTAAATTTCAGTGTTTAGGTTCTTCTCATTCCTGTCAGTTTTTGCTTGCCTTTTGTTTCTTTTGGCCATAGCTGCCTCCTTTTCTCCGAGGGGACTGTTCTTTTAGTCTGTTATCTACTGGTAATGCTACTAACCAAGGAACCTTAATTCACCCTTGCCAAGAATCAGTGGTAAATAAAGGATTAGGACTGACCAATCAGTATTCCATCTCCATGGAAAAGGAGGTATGTTCAAGGGATGAAAAAGGCTCAATTCCTGGGAT
Source organism: Xerus rutilus (assembly GCA_028644305.1). NCBI lineage: Eukaryota > Metazoa > Chordata > Mammalia > Rodentia > Sciuridae > Xerus > Xerus rutilus. The sequence goes on along the minus strand of CM053403.1, from coordinate 35,725,931 downwards.
TTTACATATTGGATATTAGAGTAAAAGACAGTAATTCTTTTTTCTGGGGTTGACAGCTATTCATAGCCAAAAGTTTCCTCCACTAGCTGCATGAAGGAAGCTCATCTGCAGTAAAGAGAGAGAGAATGAGGCCAATGAACTGAGAACTGAGAGATGGGAGAGAAATGACATCCAGTAGATTTGGTCTTGCTAAAGGGTAGCTATGTTCCTGAATTTTCTGGCAACTCGTGTCAATATTTTTCATCTACTCTCCCATCCCAACCTTCTTGCCATCTTTTCTTCATTTGTAAATTGATAAGTCCTGAATAATATACTCCTTATTTCATAGTATAAGCTTATCAGCCTCCCATTAAGCACTTTTTCTAAAAATCCACTAAGAGAGGTAGTGGTTGTTTCCTCTGAGGTGAATTTGCTCTACTTTAAGTTAATTCATCTGATTATAAAGGTCTCCAGTGCAGTGTCAGACCTTCAGATCTCCCCTAATATTTTTCAGATGAGGGAATGGAATCAACAATGCACTTCTAACACAGCTAAAGATTTCTCATTCCCCACTAATAACTTTTCATTTCTCACTAATATCCTTGAAAAATAATTATTTTTTCAATCTCTAGCGCCACTTCGGACTAGGTTATTTAGATTTGAAACCTATAGGTAAGTGGTTCTCAAACTTCAGTTTGCATCATAATTCCTTGGGAGGGTTTGTTGAAAATGACTGCTAGGCTCTCTTTCTGATTCAATAAGTCTGTGGTAGGACTTGATAATTTGCATCTCTAACAAATTCCCAGATTATGATGATACTGTTGGTCTCAGATTCGTTGTTTTTTTTTTTTTTTTTTGGAGAATTACTGATGTAGATTCATATACTAATAGCAATTGGATAAGTCTTCCCTTAATCTGAGAAAGTTTACCTACATTAATTGGCAGTCCTAGTGTATCTAGTTATTTCAGACATGCAGCAAATTGATCAATAGGTAAAATAAAGCATTTAGAGTATTCTGTGCTCTAGTCATGATGTACTTAATAAGATGCAGGAAGCCTGAATCTCAAGGTCTGACTTTAATTTTGCAAGAAACCAAGATTTTAATACATTCTGCCTACCCACACCTGGCTTTTTCTCTCTGTAGCAGATAAAAGATCTAAGACTGAGCATGACGGTGCATACCTGTAATCCCAGCAATTTAGGAGGCTGAGGCAAGAGGATCAAAACTTGGAGGCCAGCCTCAGCAATTTAGCGAGACCATCTCAAAACTAAACTTTAAATGAAAAAAAAAAAAAAAAAAAGGCAGCACAAAGGAAAAAACAAAATAAAAAACTAACAATAAATGCAAACAATGAAAAGACAGAATGAGGATGTAGTTCAGTGGTAAAGCACCCCTGAATTCAATCTCCAGTGCCAAAGGGGGATGAAAGAAATAAGGGAATAGCTAATCTTTTCCTAATCAAATGTGTGAGACTGTTATCTAGCTGTTTGTTACATATTAAAATAATCTTTTCCTGTTTTGATTTGATTTTTGATAAACTTCAAAGTTGACTCAATTTATCTTTTAAGTGTACTTTTTCCTCCCAGGGAATGTGGTTATGACTGAATATGTGATCTTTTACTTTTAAACTATCATTGGTGCTATCCAATGTTTGATATTCATATGATCTCCTTTTAACACATTAACATACAATGCTTATTTTTGTTTCTCACAAGTGATTTTACTTTTGAACTTTTATTTTCATTCAGAAGAGAGAGAATTAATATAGTAAAGCATAACCAGTATCATCTAAGAACTTGATGGAAATGCAAAATTGTGTGCCATCCCAAACCTGAAAAACTGAATTAAACTTAAGCAGGCTCAAATTGTGAATGGACAAGCTCCCCCGATGGCTTAAGTTTTAAGAACCACTGTTGTATATGAAAATTTAAGCTAACCACTCCTAGGACAGTAAAGATGATGAATACTACACATGGGCATTATAGGACTATGATCTCTGTTGGAAGTACATCATACTTCTGGAGATGCATTTTAATACTCTAGTTTTGCTTTTCAGGTAAGAAACAAGAAATTACCTCAACACAAATGCTACAAAAATGCACAGTAAAAAGGACAATGTACATTTACGTACAGATCAATGACAAAAATCATTTTCTGAGAACTGAAGTATTCATTTTGCTCAAAGAACTGATGATTTTCTTTTATATTTTAATAATATTTATAAAATCCAGTTTTCCATTTCTGACTTGATTCTTCGCAGACTTGGAAAATGCTTTAAATTTAATTAAGTTTCTACCAGGAGATCCAACCCAGGTTTTCTAATTATTCTCCCCAATTCACAATTCATAATCCAATTATTATCTCACTTATTAGAAAACTTCAGCTATATGTGTTTGTGGCTTTTACTCTAAAGAGGTACAAATTATTCTTGGAAAAAGGTAAGGTTTTTGAGGAAGCAAGTCTAGCATACAATGCATGCTCAATAAATATCTAAGTGAGGTCTGTAATCTAGCATTCTTGTTGCCTCTCACTTACACTACTCCACTTGTTCATTCACGTATTTTTGGCCAGCTTTTCTTGCAATTTTGGTTCAAGTTACTTTCTCAATGAAGCTGTCTACTTTTGCTTAATTCCTCACATATTTTACTGTTATTTTTTTCCATGACTGTCTTCTAAATTAATGTGTAACTGTTGATTTTTAATCTTTCTGCTATTTGAATGTAACTTCTATAAGGGATTTTATTTTTGCCTGTTTTGCATTTGGATGTTTGGCATGTAAGTGCCAACAAGAACCTGCTGAATGATTGAGACGAAGTCTGAAAAAATCATTATGCTTGTATTTGTTTATTTATTGTAGTCCTGGGGACTGAACCCAGAGCTCATGCATACTAAGCAAGTGCTCTACCATTGGGCTATACCTCTAGCCCAGACCATTTATATTTAGTAACTTTAAAAATTTCCTTAATAATCTAGATGTCAGTCCTGGGGGAGGGAGGAATCCAGATGCTAGTCAAGTAATTCAGATTTACTCTTTCCTCTTTAAAACATCCAGTGAACACCAACTGTGTGCCAGGCACTGTGCAGTGCTGGGAACAAAGATGAATCAGACCTTCTCCTCTCCAGGAGCTCCTGGCAAAAGAAACATTTTTTAAAAAAAGCAGAAATACAAGATATGTGTAGGATTTGTACAAAAATATGCTAAAATTTTGATTTTGCAGCTACTGGTCTCAGTAAAGCAAGTGCTACATATTGGAAATATGGTATAGCTTGGAGAAAGAATGAGACAGGCAGGATTAAAGAATAAATCAGATTAAAAGACTCCCATGCAAGACACTATTTTGTAAAAAGGTTAGTCTCACTTGAAGGCTGACAGATAGCCCAGATGATTTCATAATATGGAGAACCAATATGTAAATTCCAAAGGCATCCAAAATTAGAGATAATCCTGACATACCAACAACTATGATTTTTAATTACAATACAACATGCTGAGCAGCAATTGCTAATGATTTTTAAGTATCATTTGTAAACTAGCCCACACCACCAAAATTAGAGATAATCCTCACCAACTACTATGATTTTTAATTACAATAGGACATGCTGAGCAGCAACTGCTAATGATTTTTAAGTATTATTTCTAAACTAGCCCACACCACCTGTCTCTACCATGGCAAATACATTTTGTATATGATGCCTATCAATGCCCAGCCACTTTTCCCTCTTTGTTAACAGCAACTGGGGCTCATAAACAGATTAAACTCACATGAGCAGCAGGTCAGTGTCCCTGGAATCCTTTAGAACAGATGTGGCAGCAAGGTTACAGAGGTGTACTTTTTCCTTCTTTCCAGTGGTTCAAAGAAGTCCTCTGAAATTCACCTCTTGTACCTTTTTCTCTTACTGGTTTCAGAGCAAAAAATTAGATGTTTATGGTAACTGAGTAAATTATTTGAAAGATTCGCTTTAATATATTCAAAACAGAAACAATACTATTAAATGTTTCATTACTATGCTTAACACTATTAACATTTATCAAATGGAATTTTTCCCCCTAGATCTGACTTAATTCAAATGTCTACTAGCAAAGGTTTACTAATTGGTTTTAAAATTTTATTTTATTTATCTTTTAGTAGTAATGGGGATTGCAGCAAGGGGTGCTCTACCACTAAGCCACGTTTTCAGTCCTTATTTTCACTCTGACAGGGTCTCACTAAGTTGCCCAGGCTGCCCTTGAACCTGTAATTCTCTTGCTTCAGTCTCTCAAATCACTGGTAATTTTACAAAGGCATTTTATAGATCTCACAACATTTTGATTCAGCTTAAATGCTTTAATGTTTAGAAATTTTAAAAAATACTTATATATAGGCAAAATTGTAAATTATTGAAGAATACTAAGGCACTTTTACTGTGAAGTTATCTTATTTTTGTGTGGAACCTTATATTTGTATTTGATTTTTTTCACTAAGAAGGAAATTAGAAGCACACTTCAAATTCAGACTTGCACATATTCACTCATATAAACTAGTATACCAGAGCATGAATATTATATTTTACTATAAAAGTGCAGGTCAGGTACAACTGCTCAAAAATGCCTAAGAACTATGCAGTAAAAAGGAAGGGAGTCATGCTTCTGTCATGATAATGTCTTAAGCCTATTTCGAATATGTTGGAGTTTTTTTGGCGCACACAGGGTGAGGTGCTTATATTAATGAGTTTACTGAAATGCAATTGTTTTACATATATAATATTCTACATACATTTTCATTGGGAGAAAAAAATCTGCTAAAACCATAGCACTATCAATATTTCATATCTTACTAGGGAACTAAAAAAAAAAAGTTCCTGGGACTACAATTTCCAGTTTAAAAAAATGCATTTCTGAAGAATGCAAAAGGAATTTCTTTTTCATGCATATATATGAAATTTTTTACAAACTTATGATAGACTACTGGCCATAGTGAGAATTTGCACTAGGGAATCAATTAGTGAGCATCAGAGCATTCATCAATTAATATAAGCCAAAGTGGAATTCAGTAATAAATTCTAAGGAGAGATGAAAAAGTTTAGAATGTGTTGGATTCAAGACATGGGATTAGAAAATGTGGAGAAAAAAAAAAATCAAGAAATCCCACCCTCAAAGATCAAGTATCTTCAACCTAAACCTATAAAATACTCATAAATATTTCATGTAATTTCATGCAAATAAACTATGTAACTAGTATACATAAAAAGACTCAGATTTAGGGCTGGGATTGTAGCTCAGCGGTAGAGCGCTTGCCTCGCATGCATGAGGCCCTGGGTTCGATCCTCAGCACCACATACAAAGCAATAAAATAAAGAAATTGTGTCCATCAACAACTAAAAAAAAAAAAAAATTAAAAAAAAAAAGACTCAGATTTAGAGTTGAGAAAACAGTAACAACCACATTTAAGTTTCGATAATAGCTCTGTATTATACCAGGCTTTGGGAGCTGACTTAATTTATCATCTGCAAACCTCAATCTTATCATTGTAAAGTGAAGATATGCTCTTATTTACCTAGCCTGTTTTAAGAATCAAATGATAAGCTATTAAAACAGGCTCGTTATCAAAACAAACCCATAGAAAAACTGTGAGAAAGGGAAGGTAAATCTCATCTCTTTCCCATTACTATTCTCCCAGATCTATAAGCACCAAGTACATGTCCTCTAAGTACTTTTCCTCTAATGTTTTTTTTAAAATAAAAATCCAGTTAATTCTGTGACCCAGATATTTATTGGAATTTAAGCAGTGACATTTTGAATTAGCCCGACTCAAGGCCTTATTTCTAGTAAACTACAGTAAACTTTTAATAAAAATTAAAATTACAGATAAATTACACATTAGATAGAATCAATTGTTACATTATAGAAATAGAACCTTGTATTTCTTGCTCCTATATTTCTATTTTAATTTAGTACTTGCAACCTATCTTGTAGACATTAAACACTAATATGACTGTCACTTATGTAAGAAAAAAACATTGTTACTCACAGAGAAGTTTTCCAAAATGAAATTCAAATAGATTTAGTATTGAGACATATAGTAAGAAAATAAATAATACTTTATTCTAAACTCAATATTTTTTGGACAGCAGTATGTATATGTAATTCCCTTTGCTGAACATGCGTACTCAGACACACAGAGACCACACACATATAGTAGTACAAAACACAGAACAGCAAAGACTGTATCAGCCAGCTTTCATCTTGGCAACAAAGGTTTTCATCAGCAAGACAGGCTTATGTCTAGTTAATAATTGTTAGTGGATTATACTCTGTATTCTGCTCATAATGATAGAAATAAAGTCTACAAAGCTATTTATGTCCTATGGAAAATATGGTCCTAGTTTAGAGAAGAATTTGGCCCAGTAAGTATTTTCTTCTTATGAATGAGTCAGTGACTGCTGGCACTGAGAGTCATGACTATCTCAGATAAACCAGGAAAGACTAAGTGGTAACTAAACTTTTAGACAATGAATATATTAGCCTAATACCTACTTTACTTTTTCAGATGAACTCTCAGTGATAGTTCTACAGCTACTTTTCATTTAGTTTTCAAGCTTTTGCACATGACATGTTTTTTTGAAAACAATTAACAGTAACATCAACAATTCTGTAAGCATAAATAGGCAAAAGTACTAGAAGTAGAAAGAAAAAGAATTCAATAATTATAAATACAGGCTTATTACAAGTCTCGTATCAGAATGCCAAAATCAAAAATCAAAAGTGCCTCTTAACTACTATGGAGTGTTAGTAGATTGAATGTGGGACAAATCTAAGTTGAAGAATGATCTAATATTAAAAAAGTAAAATTTTTATTTCAATGGAGTTATTATCTTCATATGTACTATAAGTCTGTTTGCAGCTAAGGAAAAAAAGCACAGGTTTAATTTTTAAAAACCACAAAAATGTTTATGGAAATGAAATCTTGTGCTACAAAGCAATTATCTTGAAACTCACTGTTACCATTACTTTTTATCCATTTACCATAAAAAACTAGTTCTCAGATTCTGCATACAGATAGCTTTATGTAAAATATATAAACATTTGTCCAAATTGGTACAGATTGCATAAATATGGCGAATAAGATTGCATTTACAGATGTGCATGTACAATGCTGTGCAAATTATCACAATTTTACAATTTCAAAAATTATTCAAACTGGTATCCAAGTAAAGCAATTTGTGAAAAAATACCCATGCAGAATTTAAATATCTCAGAACAAAATTTAAAATGTCTTCATTAAAAGTTCACACATTTAAAATAGTTTTATTCATTTTATTTGTATATGTCAAAATACATTTTATTTCCAAAATAGTGGGTTTTGCAACTAGTTTCATGCAGAAACAAGGTCTGCTCAATACTACCAATAAAATCAATATAGCACAGTAGCTGTTCAATTTTAGATACAAAGAATAAATAACCTAAATACAAAACACTATAATATTAGAAACATGTATTTAATCATTCTTCACAGGCATCCAAACTTCACAAATATAAACCATAGCATGCCTAACTGTTGTGCAACCAGAACATGTTGCAGTCACTCAAACTGATCAATTATCTTTATATTTTACCTCCACATTAGACCATGGAAATTCTCTATATTCAGACCCACCATTCATACAGTTCAAATATAACCAAAAATAAAATTCCACAACTATCCTTGTACCTTTAAAATCAAGAATCCTGAGCTTGGTAGTAAGAGCATAACCTTATATCTTCATAAAACCATCGAGAGAGAGGACTTAAAATCCTGCTTACTAAAACACCCTTCCCCAACCCCAAAGTAATCTAAAATAGGCAGTAGAACACAATGACCTTTTAAAATGAAGAGGTACAAATTCACATTTAATATAGTATACAATACACTCAATAATACAATCAGCTACTATAAGCTTTACAATGTACAATTTATTCCAATGGCTGAACTGTTCAGTGGTTAAGGAGACAGTTATGTGCCAGAAAGATGTAATATTTTTGCATGATTTAATGAAAATATAAAAGCTATTTGTCCAAATAAAAGCCATCTTCACTATGTAGTTGGTTTTTCTCCCCCCCCCCCTAGAAAAAGGCCACTGAAATGTATAAAATGGTCTGAACATGATGGTGGTATCAAAGTCAATGCCTCTTCACATGGCAATAACAGTGCATTTAACATTAACTCACGGGTTAAGTGTACAAATGATTTCATAGCATTACTTTGGCTAGCACAACAGTTTTAGACAGCACTCAGATAAATATAGGTATGTGAAATGTGAAGCAATTATCTTATGCAATTTTAATTATGGTTGAATACTATCAAATGAAAACAAAAGTAAAAGCACTTTACAGTAGAAAACTTTTGTAAAGATAGGACTCCACATAATGTATAACTTTTAAAGTCTTTATATCACATTGTTAGCACATTTTGTTTTTAACACTATCATGGAGTAGCCTACTTTGCATTAACAGACATTTGAAATAAGAAAGGTCAAGCATGCTACGGGGTATTCTAAAAATCAAAACAATACACTTATTTATATTTACAGCATCACTCAGTACCTGCTAAAATGAATGTGAAGATTACAGAATCTAATATACTACAATAAAAAACAAAAACAAAAAGTGACCGATGAAGGCAGAAAATAGGACTTAAAAGATCTAATCTCAATTGACTTTAAAGCATTCATATAAGAAATAAATGCATATTGCACAAACAGTGAAAGCAAATGTTCCACCAAGCAATTCAGTTCCAGGTGGGAGACAACACATTAGCCTAATACATGACAATAATCTCAGAAGGGCAAGTATTCTCTTCCACGAATGAGAAAGCTGTGAAAACACAGAATACTTTGCCACATGAAGAGTTAGAAGGAAAAAATACAAACCTAAACTTAGATGTAAAGCAAAAAAATTAAATATTGAAAAACTGGAAACGTGGCACATCGAAAAATGTTGAATAACTGTCTTCTGTGATAGCTGAAAGTTTTTGTTGACACAAAAGTATTTATGTACAACTAAGGCTTACTGGTTAAATATCTGAGGCATATCTGGCCTTGAACACTTTCCTTATATGCTGGAGCTGTAAACAAGTTTTCTCAGTTATTAAAAAAAAAAAAAAATCCAAAAACCCCCCAAAACTTTTCAGCAGCTGCATTAACATGAAACAATGGTCTTGATTTAAAAAACAAACAAACAAAAAAAAAACCCCAGAAACTTAAACAAAACAAAAATCCTAGATAAGAGGGCATTTGGCAGGATATCCAAAAATGACAGTCTCCAAAGGATTCTTCCCAGGCTTCCAGTGACTGCCAATTATGGTCCACTGGGTTATTAATATGTGCAATTCCTGCTGTGTTGTTTGTTTGTTTTTCTATTTGGAAAGTTTGCTTATAACTCTGATCAAGGCCCCATTTTCATCCTTTAGTCTCTGGTTGTCTGCTTTTAGATCTGGTAACATCTATGAGAGGAAAAACAGAAAAGTTTTACTTCAACAAAAAGATAAAACATTCTTAACAAATGTTATACTTCCACCACAAACGCATGATCAAGCTTTTGCCAGTTACATGTATTTCTATATCTAAAACATATATCAAAAGAAGAAAAGAAATCCTGATTTATGAAGCTAATTAGTTTAATAAATGATGGAATAAAAGATTTATTCTCTTAAAGTTATCCACAGAAATTTGCTAAATTACTTGATTTTATGACTCACAAGCACACCATATTAGAGCAGCCAAGAAAATGAAGCCTGTTTTTGTTAGGATAGGCTCTTAAAAAGGGAGTTATTTTAATAGTTCCTGCCAACACCTAAACCAAAGCCTTTTTTGTGTTAAGCAAGACTTAAAATCAAAATACTATTGTTCCACAAGAAAGCCAGCCTATCTAGGAAAGTGTTGAGGGAGTTAGACTTTTTCTTTTCTTTTTTTTTGTACTGGGAATTGAACCCAGGGGTACTTAACCACTGAGCCACATCCCCAGTCTTTTTAATATTATACTTACAGACAGTATCTTGCCGAGTTGTATAGGGCCTCACTAAGTTATTGAGGCTGGCTTTGAACTCATGGTCCTTCTGTGTCAGCCTCTCGAACTGCTGGGATTACAGGCATGTGCTACCTCACCAGGTAAGACTTGTGTTTAATTATTAAAATTCCTTAAAGGATTTACCTATTGGACCTAGGATTTACCTAGTATAGTGAGTGTCTGATTCAAGACAGGTGCTTGCTGAATGTCAACTATTACTACTATTAGAATAGTATTAAAATAATTTTTTTTGTTTTTTGGTACCAAGGATTGAACTCAGGGGTACTCGACCACTGAGTCACATCCCCAGCCCTATTTTGTGTTTTATGTACAGACAAGGTCTCACTGAGTTGCTTAGTGCCTCGCCGTTGCTGAGGCTGGCTTTGCACTCGCGATTCTCCTGTCTCAGCCTCTCAAAGTGCTGGGATTACAGGTGTGCGCCACCATGCTCGGCTTTTTTTTTTTTTTTTTTTAAACCAAGGATTGAACCCAGGGATACACAGCCACTGGGCCATATCCTCAGCCCTTTTTATTTTGAAGCAGGGTCTCGCTAAGTTGCTTAGGGTCTTGCTAAATGACTGAAGCTGGCTTTGAACTTGTGATCCTCCTGCCTCAGCCTCTTGAGCGGCAGGAATTTATAGGCATGTGCCACTGTTCCTGGCTATTAGAGAATTTTTAAGTTTTTTTTTTTTTTTTTTTTTAAATAGATGGACACAATGTCTTTATTTTTTTTATTGCTTTTTGTATGTGGTGCTGAGGATCGAACCCAGGGCCTCACGCATGCGAGGCAAGCGCTCTACCGCTGAGCTACAATCCCAGCCCCGAGAATTTTTAAGTTTTTAAGTAGTAAATGCATATCTTTGAAAACATTTACTCATAAAAAAGTAACATAGTAGCCAGGTGCGGTGGCTCAAGCCTGTAATCCCAGCACGTAGGGAGGAGGCTGAGACAGGAGAATTGCGAGTTCAAAGCCAGCCTCAGCCATGGCGAGGCGCTAAGCAACTCAGTGAGACCCTATCTCTACATAAAATACAAAATAGGGCTGGGGATGTAGCTCAGTGGTCAAGTGCCCCTGAGTTCAATCCCCAGTACCAAAAAAAAAAAAAAGTAACAGTGTTTGAAGCAAATAGAAAAACACCCTAATATCTTTGAAACACAGTAATTTGATTTTCTGTAGTTTTACAAATTAGAGGACAGAAATGTTATAAATTAAGTGAATTTTCTGCTAAGACTTATTAAAATTATATGTCTGTAAAGTTGACTAGAATATGGAATTGCTATATTCTGGACATTAAACTATTCTTTCCAAGATACTTATTTTTCCTCAGTTTTCGAAGTGTACTAGATAGTCTAATTAGATAAAGGTAAAGCTTCTACTTCTATTTTCAGCTGAGACTTTAGGAAGAATCTAACTTTATAGGAATGAATTAATTCTTATTTATGTTCAGAATGTTTAGATATGAATTCAGTAATGATATTTATATATTAAGATGTGTAACACAGAACTAAATAAATATAAAGAATTCTGACTGAAAATGTCACTATTTATTTATTTATTTATTTTAAATATTTTTTTAGCTGTAGATGGACATAATGTATTTTATTGCTTTGTATGTGGTGCTGAGGATCGAACCCAGGGCCTCACGCATGCGAGGCAAGCGCTCTACCGCTGAGCTACAATCCCAGCCCCACTATTTTAAAAACATAATGTAGGCTTAATCTTCAGCTTTTCAAAATATATTAATCATATACAGAATATGTTTTATTGTTTGTTCCATTTTCTTTCTTGCAGAGGACTATAAATATTAATCATTTTTAAGACCTAAAATATTTTTTAGGCTAAAAAAAATGCATAAACTTTACAAAGTACAGATAAGTCTTTAAATTCTTGAATCATCCCCTAGCTTTACTGTAGTTATCAGCTACAATATACAATTAGTGATATTTTCTGACATTCTGAGAAGCCATGCATAATTAAACAGTTACATGATAAGCTCCAGACACAATGGCATTAATTTGTAAAAGTGAGCTCTTACAAAAACACGCTTACTAATACAAAAACACCTGCCTGGCTCTACCAAGAAGAAATGATGAAACTATAAGTTATAGCTTCACAGACTGAAGTTGCCTACAGAACCCTGAGCGCTTGGCTACCACTCTTGTCAAGGCCCTATTCTCAGTCAGCAGTCGCTCATTTAACTCTCTCAGAGTTTGAATTTGCTTTATTTGGTGCAGGTTCTGCAGGAATCAGAACATAAAGAAATAAGAATAAAAAATAAAAAAATGGAAAAGAGTGCAAGAACATAATCATAGATACTGAATATTTAAAAAGCCCAAAACCAGTATTCTAACAGATTTAAAAAGGTAAACAATGTATTCTGAAATTCTATGTCAAACTAAACATATAAGCAAATAAAATCTACAAGATTTTCTCCAGTGTTCAAAGTCATTTAATAATGGTCTAACAACAAACTAAATAATCCAATAAAACATTTAAAATTTGAAATTCTAATTCTATGGGCACAATTTCCTATGCATTAGTTCACTGGTTCATAATGTGATAATAGGTCATCAGCTAGCTGTGCTTTTATTTTTATTTTATTTATTTATTTTTTTTAATTTTTTTTTTTAGTTGCAGATGGACACGATATCTTTATTTTATTTAGTTTTATGTGGTGCTGAGGATCGAACCCAGTGCCACACACATGCGAGGCAGGTGCTCTACCACTGAGCCACAATCCCAGCCCTGTGCTTTTATTTTTTCCTCCTGCAGAGTTCAATATTCAAAATAAATAATCACTTCCACAGGTAATGTAGTTTGATTAAAAAAATGCTTCTACCTGAAGCACGTCTTTTATTTTTGAAGAATATTTTGTCTTTTATTACCTCCAAGAAACATACAAATATACAGAAAAGAACTAATAAACCCCACATCTTATAGGGTAATCAGTTTTTAGAACAATTACACTATTTACAATAGTATAACATTTAAATTCAAAAGAGCACTACCTCTAATAAGTAGTATGGTTTACTTACTTTGAGTTCTTCTTCCATTTCAGATATTCTTCTTTCTAGAGCTCTTCGTTCCTAGATCAATTTAAGGTACCAATATTAATTATATATAATTATTATATCCTGAGTTTTCTTCTATAGTGTGAAATAGTGATACTTAGAATTAAAGATAAAATCAGGAGCAGTGTAGAAAAAGATGTGATGCCAGTGATGTGTAAAGAGCGTCCCAAAATTTGAGAGAAATAAATTTGAAGGTATTTATTTTTTTCAATACTTTTTATAAGCTCTTTTTTGAAAGCTTTGACTTTCTGGTAAGATGCTACATAAGATGTCCAAACTATTTTTTTTAGTTAACATAAAACTTAGGAACAGAATAAACCAACACTCAAAAACTGAATAGGAAAAAAAAATCTCCCAACACAAAAAACAAAACAAAGATGCGATTTTACTGGTGATAGAAGCAGAAAAGCAAGAAGCAAACATGCCTGAAATATGTGTACTATTTTCATAATTTCAAAAGGATCTAAGAGAAGCTCATTTGTCCAACCATGTTCACTATTCATTATTCAATTGACTATATATATAGGTTGATACTGTGGGTAGCATTAATGCGGTGAAACTAATGGAGAAGCAACTGCAGCAATTTATTTTAAACTCATTTCAAAGAGTGACAGGCAAAGCCAACATACAATATATTATTGCAGTGTACTGTTTTATTCTCCCTTAAATGATAAGCATTCTAGGGTGTTATGCAAAAAGCAAGCAGCAGTAATTGATGAGCTGTAAAACTGGTTAGGTCATACCGCCCAGAAGATACTGACTCTTGCCGGTCACCTTTCAGATACAAACCATTTACATTTAGTTTAATCACACTGAAACTCTTTCCAAGACATTCTTTCCCAGATTAATAATTTTGATATTTAGTAATGCAGTACTACTGTCAATGTTTTTAGGATATGTGATTTAAAAAAAAACAATGGAATTTATTCATAGTATTAATAATACTGTTACTATAATATTTGCATGCTTAAACATCACAGACAAAAATGTTATTTTCTACTAGATAATACAGCCATGACAAATTCACATAAACCAATGTACTTCTCAAACTACTACTTATATAGTATCTTATTTGATCCTTGTAATTTTGTGAAATATTAGATTACCCTCTGACAGGTAATCTCCCCATGAGCCTCAATTTTACTACGTATCTTCAAGATTTTAACTTAGTGGTAGAGCAAGAAAAAAGCGTTATACCCAAATGACTGATTCTGCTGGCTCAATGGAATGGACAATCATAAAACTGCAGGCAATTTTTTAACTGGACAAACATTTTAAAACACAAGTAAATTGCTTAGCTTAGTGCCTGATTTAGAGAATGCCAGATAAATATCAGCAGTTACTAATACTATGATTATCATTATCTATTAAATTGAGAAAGCATTCACTACTTTATCTGCATTTGACAAGCAGAAAAAGGAGGTCAGGTGAGAATGTCAGATTACAAGCATAATCACAAGGGTAGGTATACCAAAACATCAGCTCTCTTTGATAAGATTATGGATTATTTGTACATTTTCTTCTTTTGCTAAAATTTGTAATAAGCACATTACTTCAATAAAAAATTAAGTATTCTTAAAAATGAGATTGTCTCAACTATAATTATATATATATATACATAATTATTATTATTATTATTTTTTGGTACTAGAGATTGAACTCAGGGGCACTCGACCACTAAGCCACATCCCCAGCCCTATTTTGTGTGTTATGAAGAGACAGGGTCTCACTGAGTTACTTAGCGCCTCACTGTTGCTGAGGCTGGCTTTGAACTTGCAATTCTCCTGTCTCAGCCTCCCAAGGTGCTAGGATTACAGGTGTGCGCAACCACGCTCAGCTTAATTATATATTTTGATTAAGTATATTTTATTACGTCTTTCATTTCAACTATTACTATGAGTAATAGAGAACTGATTTTATTATTTCTATGTATTTTTGAAACAAAATTCAACGAGATATATTATAAAAATAATGTATGATAAACAATACATAATAATCAACATTAAATTTAATAAGTAATTCCATTTTAAACATCTATTATGTCAATTTTTCAAAAAATTATTCATTACATTTATTTTTAAAGCTTGCTCCAGTAGTAATAAAATGATAGCTATTGCAAGGTACAATTTAGTAAAGACCACATTAATAGACTGTATTTGTTTATTGTTTATTTGTTTATTTTACTTTCAGGTGAAAAAGACAAGTTGGTTATTTAAAAAAAATGGAAGAAAAATGTTATATATCAATTCTGATTATTCTTTGGCCTAGAGATCAGAGCTACCAAGATGCAATTTCTTCTCTAAAACCTCACAAGTGTAGGCACTGCTCACTTGCACTACAGATACTCTTTAAGAACTTTTCTATTAACTTTTGGATTATGCATAAATTTTTAACTGCTCAGATTAAACTTACAGATTTCTATGGCCATTTCCAGACCACTATGCAATATTAAGTGCAATGTAATAAAATGAATATATCACAGGCAATAAAAAATTGTAGAAAGGCATAAAATAGCATAAGAATTTTCTTAAAATCAATATTTTCTTTTTTAAAGTATTCTAAAGATAAATATTCATTTATTAAAATATCTTTTATTTAGGTGTCAATGAATCTTTATTTTTATTTATATGTGGTGCTAAGAATCAAACCTAGTGACGCACACATGCTAGGCAAGCACTTTACCACTGAGCTATGACCCCAGCCCATAAAGATAAATATTTAAATTCAAAATTAAAATAGCAGTAAGTTTCAAAAGAATTTGAAAATTTGATGTCTTCATACTTAAAAAAATTTATTTCAAGAATGAAGTATTTTGGGCTGGGGTTGTGGCTCAGTGGCAGAGCGCTTGCCTCACACATGTGAGGCACTGGGTTCAATCCTTAGCACCACATAAAATATCTAAAAAACTCCAAGGTATTTAAAAAAAATGAAGTATTTTAATTTTGAAAAGAACAGAAATAAATATATGGTTAACATGTGTGTGTATATGTCATACACATATATACATATAAAGTACACATATGCACATAAAGATAAACAGCATTTTTAAAATATCATATTCACTATCATAATGTATACATTTTGGTATTGTGCAAAGAGTGTTAAAAATAATTCATTAAAAGAAAAAAATGTGATATTTAAATCTTACTTAAGGCCATTTCACACCTAGAGACCCCCCACAGAACTTTATAAAGAAGCTAAACTGTATGTTTATTCAATGAATTAGTGAATATTAATTTAAGCTAATTAAAACTATCTATAAAATAAAACAAAAGCCTACCACTGCTTATACAAAACAGTAAAGAGGAGAAACAATTTCTTAGTTAACAAGATGGACACTTACCCTTTTTTCCATTTCCAATAGTGACCTATCAGCAAATCTTTCTTGTCTCTGTAACAAAGTAAGCAGTTATGTAATAAAGGGGATGTAAGAGCAATTAATATGGGGAAGTACAGTAACTCTCCTTTGTTTAAAGAAATTACAATATTTAGGTGCTGTAATATGCCGATGTGAGTAAAGAAGAGAAAAAAAATTGCATTGAAAACCATAAAGACAAAAGCAATGTTTAGGAATGGAATGATCTCCTTAGCTCTAATTTTATGGTCTACATAATTTTCCATAGTTTTCATAGTTTAGTTGGGGCTAAAGATTGGTGAGTACTGTAGAATAAAAATGAAATCATCCTAGTTTTCCCTCAGATGCTCAAGTTCTCTTCTTTCTTGTACCACTAGCATTGACTAATCTGAATGGTCAGATTCTAGAACCTTGAATGACATATGATTACCCAGCTGAGTAGAATGCACACATGCAGCCAGGCCAGTAAACTGGTCTTTCTGTTCTCTCTCACATGCATCTTAGTCTTGTTCACTCTTTCTATTTTTATTTTCCAATCATACATGTTCCAGAACTGATAAAAGGGTTCATACATTTTCACTTGTGAAAAATTCTAGCTATACAGACTAGAGGAGGTCAGATCTAAATTCTGAGGAGATTAGGTCTCTCTTGTTTCTTCACTTGATGTACAATGCAACCAGTTCAAAGTTGATAAAATCGTGAGATGTGAGCTTGGTTGTAGGGGTATACAAAGGACCCTTGGATTTTTTTTTTTAATACTTGTTTTTTAGTTGTAGGCAGACAGAATATCTTTATTTTATTTTTATGTGGTGCTGAGGATTGAACCCAGTGCCTCACGCATGCTAGGTGAGCACGCTACCACTGTGCCACAACCCCAGCCCGACCCTTGGATTTTAAGTCACATGCTGCACCTTACTCTCAAGAGCTCTGATCTGGATATTGAGCACAGGCTCAGTTAAAATAAAGTGGTATCTACAATCATAGTTACTTTGACCTCCATGCAAGACCCTTGGGAATCCTAGTCAATTTGCTAAAATGAATTCAACAAATGGCTCACTCCTCAAAAGACAATTGCTGAAAATCCAGTTTTACTAATTTACCAAAAATGGTTTTTGACAACTCTAACAAGAATGGTCTCTTATGGCTACTGAACACAGATGTACTTTAAAAATATCTCATCACGGGGCTGGGGTTATGGCGCAGTGGTAGCGTGCTTGCCTAGCATGTGAGAGGCACTGGGTTCAATTCTCAGCACCACATAAAAATAAAATAAAGATATTCTGTCCACCTACAACTAAAAAATAAACATTAAAAAAAAAATCTCATCATCAATTAAGCACAATTTTTCAGTTTACTATGGTAATTTTATGTTTTTCTATTTCCGTTTTCTGTTTTATTGCCATACTAGGAACTTAACCTAGGATTCTCACTGAGCCACATTCCTAGCCCTAATGTGGTAATTGGTACTGGGGATTGAACTCAGAGGCACTCGACCACTGAGCCACATCCCCAGCTCTATTTTGTGTTTTATGTAGAGACAGGGTCTCACTAAGCTGCTTAGTGCCTTGCAGTTGCTGAGGCTGGCTTTGAATTTGCGATTACATATTTTTTCCTTTTGATATACCTCTTCGCATTCATGTTTTAATACCTTTAGGATCTGTAACTGAGTTATTTTTTGAATCTTCTTTCAGAATTTCTTCTTTATCACTATAGTATATAAATTTTAAATACCAATCATGCATACGTATCTTTACTTTTTTCTGTTATTTTAAATGGTTTTATATTTTTGTACTTACTCTTTCTGGAAAAACCAAAGTTGATATGTTGTTTCTTTTTTAGAATTCCAATCCAGAATTTCAAATATGAATAGGACTGTTTCAGCTAATTCTGATTTTTTGGCAGTTTTTAATTTAAATTTTTATTTGCTAGAAATATACAACGAAAGGTTGATATGCCACATGAGCTCTATAAATGAATCATAAAATACTTAAAAGACTGAAAAAATTTTAAATTACATTGAAAAAAATCAGAAATAGCGTTACACCATTGTATGGAAACTTACAAATTTTAGCTGAAAAATGGCATTTCAACAATTAAAAAAAAAGGCATTTCACTGGGAATCTTTTTTCTCCCAAATGGGAACATCATAGCATTTTGTGATTTGTTTGCCAATTTCATATATTAAAAAAAAAAGCTAGGTGTGATGGTACACACCTATAATCCCAGCGGCTAGGGAGGTTGAGGCAGGAGGATTGAAAGTTCAAAGCCACCCTCAGCAAAAGCGAGGTGCTAGGCAACTCAGTGAGACCCTGTTTCTAAATAAAATACAAAATAGGGCTGAGAATGTGGCTCAGTGGTTGAGTGCCCCTGAGTTTAATCCTTGGTATCCCCCAACCCCCCAAAAAAGTTGATTTAGTTAATATTTTTATTTAGTTGCTACTTTCCGTTACACATGCTAGTTAAAGCTCTTAAAAGCCCTATTAGTAACTCTGGTGAACTTGGCATTTGGCATGTACACAGCCAACTGGTTTCTGAAAAATTGGCCTACTTATTTCCCTTGGAGACTGGGATCAGGGTCAAGGATGCTCATTTAAGGCAGGATTTAAGAATTCTGGGTTTCCTGCTAAATGCTATCAAACCTAAATTTTAAGATTGATTATTTTTTTCTTGTGGTGCTAGGTACTGAACTCAAGACCTCATGCATGCTAAGGATTCCTTATTTTTTAAAAAAATATTGGTGCATATTAATTATACAGAATAGCTGGGTTTTATTGTGGCATATTCATAGACGCACATAACAAAATTTGATCAGCCTCATTCTCCTCCCCCTGATAACCTAATGGTCTTCCTTCTATTTTCATGGGATCCCCCTTTTCCCTTTGATTTCCACGTATGTGAGAAAATGACAGTTGCCTTTCTGAGTTTGGCTTATTTCGCTTAACATGATGCTGCTCTCCAGTTCCATCCATTTTTTTTTTTTGCTAATGACAATTTCCTTCTTTATGGCTGAAAAAAACTCCATTGTTTTATTAACTTTATTTAACATTTACATACTTTCTTTATTTATCTGTTAAGAGGTATCCAAGCTGGTTCCATAATTTGGTAATTGTGAACTGGGCTGCCATAAACATGAGAATGCATCTCTAAAATATGCTGACTTCAATTTAATCCTTTCAGATAAATAGCCAGGAATGGTATATGGTAGTTCCATTTTCAGTTTTTTTGAGGAAACTGCATACTGATTTCCATAATGGCTGTATTAATTTACATTTTCACTGCGAGTATATAAAAGTCCTTAATGATTAATTCTAAGCAGGATGATAGTTCCCTGGGGAACATTCCATATGACTATCAAAACTGCTACTGCTATGTGTATTTATGAATAGTCACAAAAAGAATGACAAAACATATCAGGTGGAAGAATTCCTGGTAGACTTAAATATTCAGGATAAATGCTGTAAAGTTGGACAAAAATGTTTACTTCAATGCTTAACAGTTTAACTTTGACACGTTCAGTGTATCCTTCTCATTATTAACTTAGTATACTAGGCATGATATTCAAGAATATCAGCCAATGCAGAAGTTGTATTACTTTAAACCCAGTGACCTGTTTCCTTGGCTTCTGGTGGTAGTGACTGAACCCAGGGCCTCACAAACACTAAGCACATTGTTCTCCCACTGAGCAGCACCTCCGGCCTCCCCATAGGCTGCTTTCTAGAGGTTGTTCAGTGAACTATGAACAGGACCATGTTCTGCTAGTAGGATCAGGAACATCAAAAGGCTGCTCCATAATAGATAGTAACTGGCTAATTCTATCAATTCCTCTCTCTTGCAGAGTTTGAATGAGAGACATATAGGTAGAAGCAGAGGCAGAAAAGCAGATAAACACAGAAGGAAGGAAGTAGTAGAGACAGATTAGATGAGCCACCATAACAGAACACTATGATAGGGAGAAGTGGCCATCTTTACTTGAAAATGTCATGACCACGTCCCTAGAGCTAAAGTCACATTTAAAGAACTGGTTATGATATTTTCTATATGGAGGTTCACTACGCTAATGTAACCTTAAGGATGATGACATTACATTTTGCCATGAAGACTGAGTAAAATAAGTCAATAGTTTTAAACTGTATGACATTTCAAGTTATTATGACAACTTACTATGAAATGTGTTCTTGTTCTGTCTTACTTTCTTGTATATTCTCATATTAAACCCCAATTAACTGAAGGAATCTGAAGAATGTTTTCAACCTCATAAGATGAGCTTGACCCTTGGAATTTTAGCATAGCATGCACTGTGCATAAACAATTGCTTTACAATACAACAGTAATTAAAAAATAAAAAAGGACCTGGTAACAAGTATAAGTCAAACATACAGAATAAATTCTTAGAAACTAAGAAAATCATCAATATAAAAGACTGACCAAAAAGAAGTATTCAATCCACTCACAGATCAGTGCCATTCAGATCAACGCTTTCAAGATGAATTCTACATGGTACTGCAGAAATGTTTGTTAGAAAGTACCATGTTAAAATTAAGCAGATGTGTGTTCTTCAAAATTATAGAACTCTTAGTCTTTAACATATAAATAGACCCTGTCTAATCTCCAAGATACAGAATATGTAGCATTTCCCAAGGTTATTTGAGCATTTTTTTTTTTTGGAAAGGAAGAGGCTAAGGAAGAAATAGGTCTGTATATCATAACTATATTAATATATACCAGAGAAAAGAGCTTAGGAAACAATTCCTAGATAATATGTACAAGGTATTCAGTTTTGCCTGGCTATCTTAATTGTACTGTCCAAAATCGTCTGTCTTCTCTAGGCTGTTAGACAGAAGTTAGTTACTAAAGAAATTAAAACGATCTTCTAGCATTATTACCTCAAATCACTTTTACTGGAATAAACAGGAAATATTCATAACCCATAAAAATTATTGTAAAGAAAATTTGAGGAATGGGGGTGTAGCAGGTGTAGAGCATTTACCTAGCATTTACAAGGTCCAAGGTCTGTTTCCCAGCATGGCAAACAACAATAAAAACAAAAAGGCTATAGGATGATTCTGTAGAGATCCTAAAGATACTTTTAATATCTTGCTATTATCAACAACCAAATTCCTGTTTAGAATTTATACCAGAGAAAATTTCAATGTAATTTGACAATAACAAAAAGAAAAGAGTACAAACCTGGGTGGCCTTTTCCAACTGCAATTTAAGATCTGTTAGTTCCATATTTGTATCATGTAGCTGTGCCTTCAGCTTTTCATTTTCAGCTAAAATTTGTTCATAAAGCTATAAAAATTAGGGGAGAAAAAGTTATTTTTCTGTTCTAACATTTTAAAAAAGTTATCACAATGATTATTTTAGAGCAAAGATTATATAGGATCGTATGTACTATCAAGGATCTATTAAAAACACATTTTAATGCATTGTAGTTGCAAGGTATAGACTTATGGATATATGCCAAGCATTTTAGTCCCACATAAAACTATTAGAAATTAGTTCCAGAACTTAAAATGTAGGACTTTACAGAAAAGTCTGACTTTCCAGTTCTCTTAAAAGATTCAGTTATGTGATAAAGAGGGACAATATATCTGCATAACAACTGCAGCTGAGTCACTGTAATCTTTATTTGGAGGCTATGTATTTTCTGCCTATTACACTCTCTTAAATTTCCAATAATGAGGTGGGAATATCACAGTTATACTAATCATTTCACTTCTATTATTTATTTACTTATTTATTTATTTAATTTTAAATATATATTTTTTTTAGTTGTTGATGGACACAATGTCTTTATTTTTTATTGCTTTGTATGTGGTGCTGAGGATCGAACACAGGGCCTCCCGCATGTGAGGCAAGTGCTCTACCGCTAAGCTACAATCCCAGCCCACTTCTATTATTTAAATGGCAAGCAAAATATTTCTTCTAATGTTTCAAATTCAGGGTAAAATCCAAGACATTCCCCCTTTCTGATGATTTTGTCCTCTTAATGCTTGTATCTACTTTTTTTTTCTATATTTCTACTTCTTCCATGGTAATTCTGGCTAACAGCATTTCTTACACAGATTATACTCCTCCCTCTAATCTGTTGTATACATAAAAACAAATTTTTTCAAAATGAAAATCTCTCATTTTCTTAGACCAACACTGATGTCACCCCTCACCCCCAAACACACACAAATTAAGAAGCCTTGAATCGCTTCCCAATGTTTTTAGCATTCAGATAGTTTTAAAATGGTCTATGAAACACTGGATTCAGCCTATACATCAACATTTAATTATTTCAATGTATCATGTATCCTTGCACCACCAGGTCTATGTGCTTAGAATTCATTTCATCTGGAACATTTTTCTCTCTCATTTTTGCCCATTAATAACTAATCAACCTTCTGTTCTTACCTGAAGCCTCATTTTCTTAGGAAATCCATTCATATATACCACCACTTTCTTTTGTTACACACTTTCATAAAACTGTTTCTGTTGTTCAGGGTGACTGTTTCAATTTTTAAATTATAATTCATTTGTAAGATGTTTGTCTCTCCTACATGGAAGATGCCCATAAGAGTAGTATATATTATATCTCCATCTGCATTGCTCACTTGTAGGTCTAACCAGTTACCACAATTTGAATATTTAGTTCTTTATTATATAAATGCCTGAATCAAATGCATAATGTAAAACAACTCTTTCCCCTGCTATACTTGCTGATTTGCCTTATAAATTAAGTACATGATTCAAAGATTTGCCAGATAACAGGCAAATAAATGTACAAATACCACAAGACTCTTCCTTCTCTACAAAATTCATAAGGTTTACTCCAAATTTATAATGTGAAAAATAATAACACTTGAAATCCTAGGTTGTTGAGGTTCTAGGATTTATTTCTTAATTAATCCTTAGTCTTAATAGCACCTGATCTGTCACAAGTTTTCAGTTACCTAAGAAAAGCTACATTCTCTTTAAAAGAAGCCATATTTTCTCTTTTTTTTTTTGGTGTTGGAGATTGAACTCAGGGGCACTAGACCACTGAGCCACATCCTCAGCCCTATTTTGTGTTTTATGTAGAGACAGGGTCTTACTGAGTTGAAAAAGTCATATTTTCTATTTGTCTGCTCTCTACTAACAAACAAATAAACAAAGTCTGTTACCATATACTATACATATACCATAACTATTGAATGCCCCTTTCTAGCTCAATCATAATAATGGGTTAAGACACTTACATGTGAAATAAAGTATTGGGCATTTATCTCTTCCCTTTAAAAAACAAACAGCTATTTATATTCTATTTACTATTACTTGCCAGAAAATGAAAAATGAAAGTTATTTCAAGATATAATTTTTCCAGAATAATATTGCAATATAAATCTCAACACAAAAGATAATTAATTTTTAATTAAAAATAACTAAATAACCCAAGTACCTTTTTAAAGTCAGTTGAGTCGTCCTTTTCTAGCCTGCTACTATATGGTTTTCTTTCTTCTAAGTAACTATACGATCCAGAGCGACCCAGCAAGGAATCATACCGATCACTAGCTGAAGTGGAACTGCTTTCATATCTTCAAAAGATAGGTGTTAGTAAAAAACTTTATTATAGGCTTTTACAAATTACAAAGATTCTAGTATATGTTAATTCAATATTCCAAAATAGTCTCCCTAACTCTTGATAAACGGGATTTTTTAATACTACTAACTTCCATTATTTGAAGATTAAAAATTTCTATATCCAAAAATCAGAGCTGGTTTTACATTTGATAAACGAAGCAAGTTTAGGTTCTAGGATTTCTTAATCAATTTAAATTATAATTTAAATTAATTTAAATTATATATTTTCCCACATTTAACATCTCTGACATCAAAATGTGGCTTAAAACTGATGGTATAGCTTAACTGGCAGCACTTTTCCTTTTTTATTGGCACATGTGGGTGTTTAAAATTAAAAACATCTTAGATTTGATGCAATACAGTATATCCAAAGTGATAGGTAGTAAGTTTGCCCTGATTAGGAAGAACACATCTTTACTTTTTTTTTTTTGGTACCGGGGATTGAACTCAGGGGTACTCAACCACTGAGCCACATCCCCAGCCCTATTTTTTGTGTTTTACGCAGAGACAGGGTCTCACTGAGTTGCTTAGCACCTCGCCGCTGCTGAGGCTGGACATCTTTACTTTTAACTGTGAATCTTTTTATCATCTAATTCTGAATTCAGGTTACCTTTTCTGATAAATGCTACTGTCTACTGTCTCTGCATTTTAATTTAAGAGAATCATCAATATATAAAACACATTCTTGTTCTTACAGAGCTTTGGTTAACAATTATGGGTAAGACAAATGAACAGAATAGACTGAAGCATAGTAATTTTGAATTAGATGAAATTTTTAAAAAATATCTTCGTTTTCTTTTACTAAAGCAGGGCTAAGGGAAAAGATACTAAATATCAAACCAAATAAATTTTTGGACAAATTTGTATTTCATCAGACCCTGATGTTAATAATGAAATAGTCAATGCTGAAATAACAGGAA
Organism: Xerus rutilus; assembly: GCA_028644305.1. Taxonomy (NCBI): domain Eukaryota; kingdom Metazoa; phylum Chordata; class Mammalia; order Rodentia; family Sciuridae; genus Xerus; species Xerus rutilus. Next base: position 35,700,974 of record CM053403.1, on the reverse strand, counting down.
ACTCTGGAGAAAGTATCACTGCTGCAAAAATGTGGGAAATATCCTCTCATAGTGATTTACTACGACCAATAAACTAAAAGTAAAGCCTTTGACAAAGAAAGACAATAATAGTTATTGGGTCATTTAAATTTCTATGATTTTTTAAAATTTTCCAACTCATTTTATAAACTTACAAAACACGTAAATATTAGCAACATATTTCTAGCAAAGATAAAAATAAGAAGTTAAAAGCAAAGCATACCTAGAAATGGAATCCGTCTAAAAAGAAAAAAAAAACAGGCATATTATATTTTATATTTTCATTTCATTAAACTACTAACTGATGACTGATCAAGTAAACAATGTAACATTAACAATGTTTCATATTATTGAATTATTTGCTAAATAATGCTTTAATGTGGTCATTTTTAGAATGAAATTATAGAATACAGCATCACTGTGTATTTTTTATATGCACAATACCATATGGTTACATTTGGAAATTTCTTTTGTGACTCCCTACAAATATCACTACATGCTGTTTTTTAATTAGAAGAAAAAAATGACACTGAAAAAAGTATCTTATACTCACTTAACAGAAGAAAGTGACATATTTACATTTAAGAAATGTTAAGTTTACTATGTGACAAAGTAAATAAAACAACGATTTTACTCAAATTTGGTTTTGAGCCCTGGAACCATCATTCTATTTTTTCTCAGTATGACTTCTTTAGATGTATGCATAAGTGAAATCATACAATGTCTTTTTACATCCTGCTTATTTCACCTAGCATGTCCTTGTTCTGTATATCATAAAATCCTTTCAGAATAAAAATATTCTTCTAGTATTTGTTTGCTAAATTTCATAAAAGTGCATAGTACATAAAGTTCCTGTTAATTCCCCATTGTCTATCCCTTAGACAACTACTGTTAACATTTTTCATACATAACAATATTTATGTGCATACACAAAATATTGATTTATGTACATGTATTTTATTTAATCTAACGATAGACATTTAGGGTGTTTTCAATTTTTGCTTTACAGGCAATGCTGCCAGTTTTATCTTTACACACTTGATTTATATCCTTGGAAGAAATTTCTCAAGGAAGAAGTGCTAAGTTAAAAAGAATCAGCTGGGCACGGTGGCGCACACCTGTAATCCTAGTACTTCGGGAGGCTGAGACAGGAGTTCAAAGCCAGCCTCAGCAACGCCGAGGCACCAAGCAACTCAGTGAGACCCTGTCTCTACATAAAACACAAAATAGGGCTGGGGATGTGGCTCAGCGGTTGAGTACCCCTGAGTTCAATCCCCGGCACCAAAAAAAAAGAAGAATACTTTTTTAATGCTTCTGATATGTACTGTAAAGCTGATCTCCAAAAAAGCTGAACTTACTATAGTTCTAAAACTTTATATATATGAACATGCACATATGTCACATTAATCATACCAAGATGGGTATTATTAACTTTTTGCCAATTTCAATTTTGCACTGTCATGTCTTTAAGTTATTAAAGAACCAGAATATATTTTGAAGCTTCTTAGCCAATTGTATTTCTATTTTGTAAAATACTAAATTTCATTATATTCTGTCCCCCATGTATGTATATATTCTGGATTGGTGAATATACTTTTATAAAGTCATGCAAGTACCATAAAGTTTTTAAAAGATACAGAGGCATACAATAATAAAGAGGATATCAAACTTCAGCCCAATACATTTATTTATTTAGTTTTTACTGATTCTTAAATATTAAACTTTGAATGTTAGAAAAGGCTACAAGTATTTACTTTTAAATTGAACAAATATGTGTCATCTACCTTTAATAAAGGTGTCTTTTCTGCTACATTCCATCTTTACATGCTTAAATAATCAAAACTGTTTTTCTTTTTTTAAAAATTGGTGTCATACTTGTTTCAAATTTGATTTATCACCAATGTTCTTTGCGTGCTAAAACTTTTACCATCCAATAGCTTAAGGAAAACAAACCACAATAACCAAAGCAACAGAAACCCAATTTATGGAAATAATTAAAAATGATATGACAAAGCAATTCAAATTATCTGTTAAAAAATTTGATCTTAATTTTATTTTTAAATCCTGAAAGTAAATTGCTTCAGTGTTACATGTAATTTAGAACTTTTCAGTAACTTTATAGCCTCTAAGAATTTACTTTTCTTTAATCAAACAAATACATGCCAGAGAGTGATTTGTCCATGTGTTTAAATTGGACTAAATAAACTGTATACAAGTTTTGTTGTTGAATACATTTTTGAGTTAATTACAAGGCTACTTCAGGAAGTGATTTTGCTCCTCACATCTTTTCAGAGAAGTTAGAACTAATGCTATTAGTTTTCAAAAGAAAGCAGCACACTTATTGGGAGAAGCACTATTGTAATATATTGCAGAAGACATTGTGGGTCATCATCTTCACTCCATCCTTCCTTTTCCTCAAGGTATAGCAGTCATAAGGTTTACATGAGATGATATATAGCCTATACTAGGACCAAGATGGCCCTAACAAATCAGTAGTAGACACGTCTGACCTAAGCCAACTATAATTCCATACCTAAGAGATAAACTAGCCTAAAGATGAAGCTGATATACAAAACTACATAACATTACCAGAGTACAATAATATATTGAAATCCAGTTTGGGTTAGGTTTTCTGTTACTTATAACTAAAAGAATGCTAGCACAAAGTAATATCCATAGACTCTTCTATTCAGTATAAAAATCATTTAAATTGTTTGGAACTAGAACTTTCCTTCCTAGAAACAATGTTCTAAGAACCTTAATGTATCTCATGCGTAATTTTTACAGTAAAATATAAGCATAGCATATGCTTCGAAGTTACACCGTTGGAAGTCAGAAACTTCTCCTTTCCACCCAGCTCAAGGAAGGTGGGTCTGTGTGATAAGTCAATTAGAAGTGTTAGCTGGGTATGTTTTACTAATTTCCTTCCTCTTATTTACCTGTCCACTTTTTTACCCCTCAAGAGATGGAAATTCATAGAGTACCACTGGGAAAGGAAATGATGCAGAATTTGTTATAAGAGAATATAATAAAGAAGGGACAGACGGGAATTGGGGGAGTTTTAACAACTAGTATGTAAAAGGTTTAAGTGACAAAAGTGACAAAGCTTTACCTCTGCAATAATTTGCCCTCAGTACAAATTCACTCCTCAATCTATTTGCCTACCTAAATATAATATAAAAGTATCTTTTGAATTAAAATAGAAATATCTGGCTCTAATGGGGATGTCTACAGTCACATACATAGGAAACCAGCTTTGGTTGTTTCACATTACTCTAGATCCTTCCTTGCTAACTAAAAAGATTGTACTAGGTTTATTAAGGAACCCCAAGTCAAAATGAAGAAGATAACATCAACATGACTGAAATGCTATTTCAGGCCAGATAGTGCCACTTCATGTTGGCAGTCTCTATGTGAATAAACTTCTTAAGTATTTGATCTTTCTGTACAGCCAAACAACAGGAAATGGGGAAGGTATAAAAGGCAAGAAGAAACTTCCATTGCTTATTAACTATGCAATCTTAAGTAATTCTAAATTGCCTTAAACCCTTTATCCCTACTGAGGGGGTAAAAAAGCCTTTTTTAAGACTGTTAGGAGTATCAGTTCTAATAATCAATATCAAAGTTCTTTAAGAAACAGAGGTCCATTTTCTCCAGAACTTAACTTTGCCATCTACAGAAATAAAATCTGATTCTGCTAGTTCTAGATTTCCACTACTTCTGAGAAGTATCCTTTAGGTATTTTTATTTTCTTCTTTTTCTTCTTCTCAACTCTGAAGGTTAAATTACAATAAACTATGCCCCCTTAGAAGGTACAATCTGATGTGTTTTGGCATGTGTTGTACATCCATGAAACTAGCATGACAATAGAGATCCAGAACAATTCTATCACCTCTTAAGATATCCTGTTTGTCCCTATTCAGTCCTTCTACCTATAACCCTCAGGCAACCATTGATACTATATCTTTGGCAGGTAGGTACAGTATGCAATAACTGTTTTGTATGAATTACTGTAAATTAAACACAATTCAAAAGCAATCCTTTAAATATGAATATTACTCAATACAAAAAGTAATGCTATTTACCTGAGTTTCTTTTTTATTGGATCCTTCTTCTGTATCAGACTGTTGTTCTTGTTCATTTTCATCACTCTAAAATAGATTTATGAAATCAAAAGAAATCTGATTTTTAAGTGGAAGTTTTTCTATCGTATTTAGAGAAAGCCTATTTTGTTAGAATGGCACAAGCTAAGTAGGCTAGTGTACATGGTGAAGAAAATCTAACGTGGTTTAGGACATATTGAAGGTGAGGAAATGGAAGTTTAAGATGAGAAAGAAAGGAGAAGATATTCCACTTTATATTATGATACTATGTGTACTTTAATTAAGTACTATTAATCCAATTCATTATTTTATGTAAATAAAAGCTAGATTAGGGGGGTGGTTCCAAGATGGCGGCCTAGTCGGACGCCAAGGTCACTCTCTCCAGAGCCAGAGATTAAAGTTTTGGAAATACTATCATCCTACGGCTACCTCCACAAGAATTTCACTTGCGCGTGTAAGCAGGGCCACCAGGCAACAGCCAATGCCACAATCAGTGTGACTTCAGCAGCAAGCGGGGGCGGAGCTCAGTGGCTGGCGGCTCTGGGTTCCAGCCCAGGGCGTGACCCGGGCGGGGGCTGCTTCTACACGGGGTACCTGGCTCCAGCGCCCACCTAACCACGCAGGGCCCCTAGCAGTTGCTCCCGTGGACACACGGCCCCAGCCGCTAGCCACTGGGGGGCCCAAATTCAGGGTAAGAGTCCCTCCAGAGACCCCAGCAGAGACAGCCCCACCCAAGGGCGGCTTGGGCCCACCACAGTTCCACTCCAGAGTTCCTGTGCACCAGCAGGAGCCGCAGAGGGCCCAGATCCGCCCATAGGAACCTCTACGGTTGTCCAGCCAAAGAGAGACCTGTAACCATTGGGGAGCCCAAATTCAGGGCAAAAGTCTCTCCAGAGACACCAGTGAGAGGCGGCCCCATCCAAGGGCAGCTTGGGTCTGCCCCAGTTCTGCTCCAGAATTCCTGGGGTCCGGCAGGAGCTACAGAGGTCACAGATCCACCCTCAGGGAACTCCACGGGTGTCCAACTAAGGATTGACCAGAGTCTGATTGCTACCAGCCACAGAGGAAAGCACACCCAGGGAAAGAGTGGCCTTCAGAGACCCCAGCGCGAAGAGGCCCCAACCTAGTGCGCTCTGGGCCCGCCTCAGTTCCGCTCCAGAATTCCTGTGGTTAGGCGAGACAGAAGGCCCAAAACCACCCTTAGGGAAAGCCAGAGTGCCCAGTTGAAGGCAGATGAAAGCCTCCTAGCCTCTAGCCCTAGGGGAGCTCACACTCACTATAGGGGTCGCACACAGACTCTCCAGCTTGTGACCCTGCCTAAGTGAGACCTGAGTCCACCTGTAGTTCCGCTCCAGAGTTCCTGTTCACCAGCAGGAGTGCAAGAGAGGGGCAAAACAGCCCTCAGGGGCAGCCTCAGGAGCACAGCCAAAGCCACACCCACTGCCCTCTAGAGGTAGTCCACTACCTCCGCTACCAACTTTAGTGACAACAGTGCCCATCTGGGGACACTGAGAGAACAGAAGTAGCTCCGAAGTGAGACACAGGTAATCTGGAGTGTCAATACAAGATCATAGGATAGAAGCCGCAATACCTCAGATTGGTATTTCAAGAAAGGAAGATACATAATCAACATGAAAAAACAAGGGAAGAAAGGGCCCTAAATAAACATGGATACCACTGTAACAGAATCCATGGACAGCACAGTTAATGAAATGTCAGAGAAAGAATTCAGAATGTACATAATTAAAATGATCAGCGAACTAAAGAATGACATAAGTGAACAATTACACGCAAAAACTGATCAATCCAACAAAGAAATAGGAGAGCAAATAAAGGCAACCATAGATCATTCTAACAGAGATAAGAGAGTAATTACAAGTAGCAAAAGATTACTTTACGAAAGAGCTAGAGATCGTGAAAAAAAACCAATCAGAAATTCTTGAAATGAAGGAAACAATTAACCAAATAAAAAACTCAATAGAACGCATCACCAGCAGACTAGATCACCTGGAAACAGAACCTCAGATAATGAAGACAAAATATACAATCTTGAAAATAAATCTGATCATACAGTGAAGAAGGTAAAAAATCATGAACAAAACATACAAGAAATATGGGACAGCATCAAAAGACCAAATCAAAGATTTATTGGGATAGAAGAAGGTGCAGAATTTCAAACCAAAGGAATGCACAATCTCTTCAATGAGATAACATCAGAAAATTTCCCAAGTATGAAAAATGAAATGGAAAATCAAATACAAGAGGCTTATAGGACACCAAACGTACAAAATTTCAACAGATCTACACCAAGGCACATTATAATGAAAATGCCCAACATACAGAATAAGGATAGAATTTTAAAGGCCACGCGAGAGAGGAACCAGATTACATACAAGGGGAGACCAATTCGGATCTCAGCAGATTTTTCAACTCAGACACTAAAAGCCAGGAGATCATAGAATAACATATTCCAAGCCCTAAAAGACAATGGATGCCAACCAAGAATCCTATATCCAGCAAAACTGAGCTTCAGATTTGATGACGAAATAAAACCCTTCCATGATAAACAAAAG